>JAINUG010000344.1:82500-95000 GCA_029706075.1 Aldrovandia affinis | reverse complement strand
GATAGCCACACATTTGTCAGCCAGCTAACCAGGCGGCAGTGTTAGCATAATGGTTAGGGAGCTGGGCTTGCAACACAAAGGTTACAGGTTTGATTCCCAGGTGGTACACTGCCGTTGTACACTTGAGCTAAAGGTACTGAACCTGAATTGCTTCAGTAAAATATCCAGCTGTATAAATGGATTGTATGTAAAGAAATGTAAACCGTGTAAGTCGCTCTGGATAAGAGCGTCTGCTAAATGCCTGTAATGTAATGTAATGTAACCAGCACTAAAACTGCACACGCTGCTTCTGACCAACAGATGTCACCATTGAGTTTAGTTTTGAACCTTAAAACCCAAAACTTCATTATTACCTTGTTAAATGTGTGTTTGTCTTTATGTTCACCGATATGTGGCTGCAGGAAAAACTGGTGTGTGTGTGTGTGTGTGTGTGTGTATTGATGTGTTTGTGTGTGTGTGTGTGTGTATTGATGTGTGAGTGTGTGTGTGTGTGTGTGTGTGTGTGTGTGTGTATTGATGCGTGTGTGTGTGTGTTGATGTGTGTATTACAGTTTTTTTCAATTGCTAACAAGCATCGGTCAATACTGAAGCCACTTTTTCAAAACTCTTCATACAGTCTGCATTACCAACATGCATCTTGGTCAAACGGTTAATCTCACTTCCAAACTCACTCAAACCACCAAAACACTTCATACATGTCTCAAAATAAGCATGTTCGACCATAACACTGGCAACAATTCTCACTGAGAAAGCATACATTGTCACTCATAACACACTGACCTAAAAACACTAACCACAGGGAGCATTACATAAATTATGAACTTTTATCTTTGAAGTTTCAATGATTTTTCACATAAATCAGTATTTCATTATAGAATAAGAATAACACCTTTTCACTTTATTGACTGTACTAAAGTATATGTAACAAGAATGAATCAGAAATACAGAAATTTGCTTCAATATCGTTTATTTTTTCTATATCTTTGCATATCGTAATTTACTTGTGAAAAATACAAAGTTGAAAGTTGAAAAAAACGATTTCCTGAAATTCCAGGGCTGCAATAATAATCACAAAAAGACAACAACATGTATATTATAATCACTCATACTGTACAGTACTGTGATGGTTCTAGTTCTCTAGTAGTATGAGTGTGTGTGTGTGTGTGTGTGTGTGTGTGTGTGTGTGTGTGTGTGTTGATGTGTGTGTGTGTGTGTGTGTGTGTGTGTGTGTGTGTGTGTGTGTGTGTGTGTGTGTTGATGTGTGTGTGTGTGTGTGTGTGTGTGTATTGATGTGTGTGTGTGTGTGTATTGATGTGTGTGTGTGTGTGTGTGTGTGTGTATTGATGTGTGTGTGTGTGTGTGTGTATGTGATGTGTGTGTGTGTGTGTGTGTGAGTGTGTGTGTGTGTGTGTGTGTGTGTGATGATGTGTGTATTGATGTGTGTGTGTGTGTGTGTGTGTGTGTATTGATGTGTGTGTGTGTGTGTGTGTGTGTGTGTGTGTGTGTGTGTGTATTGATGTGTGTGTGTGTATTGATGTGTGTGTGTGTGTGTGTGTGTGTGTGTGTGTGTGTGTGTGTTGATGTGTGTGTGTGTGTGTGTGTGTGTGTGTGTGTGTGTGTGTGTATTGATGTGTGTGTGTGTATGTATTGATGTGTGTGTGTGTGTGTGTGTGTATTGATGTGTGTGTGTGTGTGTGTGTATTGATGTGTGTGTGTGTGTGTGTGTGTGTGAGTGTGTGTTTGTGTTTGTGTGTGTGTGTGTGTGTATTGATGTGTGTGTGTGTATGTATTGATGTGTGTGTGTGTGTGTGTATTGATGTGTGTGTGTGTGTATTGATGTGTGTGTGTGTGTGTGTGTGTGTGTGTGTGTATTGATGTGTGTGTGTGTGTGTGTGTGTGTGTGTGTGTGTGTGTGTTGATGTGTGTGTGTGTGTGTGTGTGTGTGTGTGTGTGTGTGTGTGTGTGTGTGTGTGTGTGTGTGTGTGTGTGTGTGTGTATTGATGTGTGTGTGTGTATGTATTGATGTGTGTGTGTGTGTGTGTGTATTGATGTGTGTGTATTGATGTGTGTGTGTGTGTGTGTTGCAGGGTGAAGCGCGTGCGGGAGCAGTATGAGACGGAGCTCAAAGACCTGGAGGAGTCTCAGAGAGCGCTGCAGGACAGACACACAGCCCTGAAGCAGAGACAGGGGGACACAGAGGCTCAGCTGCTGCATGTGCAGATGCTGCTGCGCCACAAAGAGCAGGAGCTGCAGGACCTGACGCAGGTGTGCCCCGACCCCTGACCCCTGACCCTGACCCCCGACCCTGACCCTGACCCTAAAGACCCTGACCCCTGACCCCTGAATCTGATGCGTGCTGCGATGGGGAGCCAGTGCAGAGTGTTCAAGCATCAAGCGCTACTTACAACACAAACCGCGGCCTCCTGCTTCTGCCTTAAAACCGAAGGCAACATGACATCATCCAGACTCGACTACTGTAATTCATTGTACACTTGTCTTAACAAATCATCTGTGGATAAACTTCAGTTGGTCCAAAATGCTGCTGTCAGGCTGCTCACCAGGTCAAAGAAATCATGCCACATCACCCCCATCCTAGCATCTCTGCACTGGCTCCCAGTGCAACTCAGGATCCAATTCAAAGTCCTGGTGTTCGCCTTCAGAGCCCTCCATGGCCAAGCCCCCGTCTACATCACTGACCTCATCCACCCCTACTCATCCAGCCGGTCACTGAGGTCATCCGACCAGGAGCTCCTGGTCGTACCCAGGACCAGACTAAAAACGAAAGGGGACAGAGCTTTTGAGGTGACGGCCCCGAGGCTCTGGAACGCCCTCCCCCCTGATCTGAGAGCCGCTCCCTCAGAACTCACTTTCAAATGTTATTTCTTAGATGATGTTTGATTGAATTTTGTATTGATGCATTCTATTTTTATTGATGTAAAGCACCCTGTGCACCCGTGCTGAGAAGGGCGCTATAGAAATAAAGTTTTACTTACTTACTTACTTACATTCCCCCAACGCTCTGAGGAGTGATGTCACGCTGTGATGTCACGCTGTGATGTCACGCTGTGATGTCACGCTGTGATTCTAGAACACGCCGCAATGTTCTGGCTCATTCTAATTGATGACGTCATAAAGGGTTGCTGATGGCATGCAGAATTCCAGAATAGAACTTCTGTGAGTTATAACTCCTCAAACGGGCTGTGAGTTATAACTCCTCAAACGGGCTGTGAGTTATAACTCCTCAAACGGGCTGTGAGTTGTAACTCCGGGCTGTGAGTTATAACTCCTCAACGGGCTGTGAGTTATAACTCCTCAAACGGGCTGTGAGTTGTAACTCCGGGCTGTGAGTTATAACTCCTCAGACGGGCTGTGAGTTATAACTCCTCAAACGGGCTGTGAGTTATAACTCCTCAAACGGGCTGTGAGTTGTAACTCCGGGCTGTGAGTTGTAACTCCTCAAACGGGCTGTGAGTTATGACTCCTCTCCTCAGACGGGCTGTGAGTTATGACTCCTCAGACGGGCTGTGAGTTATAACTCCTCAAACGGGCTGTGAGTTATGACTCCTCAAACAGGCTGTGAGTTATGACTCCTCAAACGAGCTGTGAGTTATGACTCCTCAAACGGGCTGTGAGTTATAACTCCTCAAACAGGCTGTGAGTTATGACTTCTCAAACGAGCTGTGAGTTATGACTCCTCAAACGGGCTGTGAGTTATGACTCCTCAAACGAGCTGTGAGTTATGACTCCTCAGACGGGCTGTGAGTTGTGACTCCTCTCCTCAGACGGGCTGTGAGTTATAACTCCTCTCCTCAAACGGGCTGTGAGTTATGACTCCTCTCCTCAGACGGGCTGTGAGTTATGACTCCTCAAACGGGCTGTGAGTTATGACTCCTCAGACGGGCTGTGAGTTATGACTCCTCAGACGGGCTGTGAGTTGTGACTCCTCTCCTCAGACGGGCTGTGAGTTATAACTCCTCTCCTCAAACGGGCTGTGAGTTATGACTCCTCTCCTCAGACGGGCTGTGAGTTATGACTCCTCAGACGGGCTGTGAGTTATGACTCCTCAAACGAGCTGTGAGTTATGACTCCTCTCCTCAAACGGGCTGTGAGTTATGACTCCTCAAACGGGCTGTGAGTTATAACTCCTCAAACGGGCTGTGAGTTATTCCTCCCCTTTTTTATTTCTTTTTTTATTTTTTATTTTTAATTTTTAATTTTTAATTTTTATTTTTTTAATTTTTAATTTTTTTTTTTTTTTAAATTTTTATTTATTTTTTATTTTTTTATGCTTTGTTAGTCTATTTCGTTATACATTTCTTTAATTTTAGCGTAGTTTTTTAAAAACCTTTTACTGGCCTAGCCTTAGGCTTTTATCTGTGCCATAGTTTAAAAAAATATATTTTTATATATTTTAATTTTTATCTGTAAAGCGCTTCGAGATTTGTCTCGGCAGATGAGAAGCGCTCTATAAATCCAATTTATTATTATTATTATTAAACGGGCTGTGAGTTATGACTCCTCAGACGGGCTGTGAGTTATGACTCCTCAGACGGGCTGTGAGTTGTGACTCCTCTCCTCAAACGGGCTGTGAGTTATGACTCCTCAAACGGGCTGTGAGTTATAACTCCTCAGACGGGCTGTGAGTTGTGACTCCTCAGACGGGCTGAGTGCTGACTCCCCCGCGGTTGCGTGTCCAGATCCGGGACCAGATGAGCGAGGAGCGGCGCTGCCTGGCCGATGTGATCCGGACAGAGTTCGCGGAGCGCCTGGTGCAGACGGAGGAGGAGAGCCGGCGGATGAAGGTGGAGGTGTCGGAGCTTCGCGTGCGTCTGCGCGTGGACCTGGAGCGCGTGACTCGCCAGAAGGAGGAGGAGCTCGCCGAGGTGCATCACAGGTAGGGCTCCGCCCCCTTCGCCATCACCCGATGCGCGCGCTGCGTCATCGTGAATCCGGCTAACGGCGCTCCCTGTGTCAGGGTGAAGGCGGCCATCTTGAAGAAGGAGGAGACGGTCAGCGCCCTGCGGAAGCAACACGAGGTAAGCCACGCCCCCAAACGCCTGACGGCTGGTTTAGTGTTCTAACCCCGCCCACGGATTAACCACACCCCTTCCCCTGATTGGACAGGCAGCGCTGAAGAGGGCAGATCACCTGGAGGGCCTGCTGGAGCAGCAGAGGAAGCAGCTGCTGGGAAAATGAGTCCTGGCTGCCCCAGTGGAGGCTGCTGGGAAAATGAGTCCTGGCTGCCCCAGTGGAGGCTGCTGGGAAAATGAGTCCTGGCTGCCCCAGTGGAGGCTGCTGGGAAAATGAGTCCTGGCTGCCCCAGTGGAGGCTGCTGGGAAAATGAGTCCTGGCTGCCCCAGTGGAGGCTGCTGGGAAAATGAGTCCTGGCTGCCCCAGTGGAGGCTGCTGGGAAATGGAGTCCTGACTGCCCAATCAGGCAGACGCAATCAGGAGTGCAGACTTGACTTCCTGTGTGGGTGTGGCCTGTGTGTTCGGTGCAGGAAGTGTCACAGAAGCTCAGATCACCATGACAACACTGTGCTACAGGAGAGACGAGACGACTACACTCACACACACACACACACACACACACACACACACACACACATTCACGCACACACACGCACACACCACTCAAACACACGCTCGCACACACTCTCTCTCTCTCACACACACATGCACTCACACATGCGGGCATGCTTCCTTTTCTTGTTTTGTGTGTTTGTTACTCATGTTTCCAGTAAAATGATTTTTCTACTTGGAGGATTTTTGTGTGTTTTTTTGGTGTCAACTCTGGGAGATGAGTGTGTGTGAGTGTGTGTGAGTGTGTGTGTGTGTGTGTGTGTGTGTGTGAGAGAGAAAGAGTGTGTGTGTGTGTGTGTGAGAGAAAGAGTGTATGTGTGTGTGTGTGTGAGACTGAGAGTGTGTGTGAGAGAGAGTGTATGTGTGTGTGTGTGTGCGTGCGTGAGAGAGAGTATGTGTGTGTGTGTGTGTGAGAGAGTGACAGAGAGAGAGTGTGGGAGAGAGAATATTTATATCAACAAGTTAGCGGTGATACTGGAACAATCTTCAGCTCCTGGCCTCACTCTAAACGATACAGAAGTTAAGTTCCTTCTCTCTACAGATGACCTGGTGCTGCTGTCACCCACTGAACAAGGGCTACTGATTGCCAATTGTTTTGTTTGTAATACTGCCTCCTCCGGGTTATTTAACCTGCCTACGCCCTCTGCAAAGTCTGTGAGTGTCGCCCAACCCCTAGGGACACCACACCACGTTGACCCAGTCATTTTTTTATTTTTTTACCTCTGGCAGTTTATCGCTTACCTTTGTAACATTTCAGGTTATTCACTGGGCTTGAACTGCTTAAATTTCTGTAAAAACTGGAAAATGGGGGTGTTCTAAAACCTTTGACCAGTTGTGAAAATACAAATAAAACACATTTGAACAACTTAAAAATGATGATAGAATCAATGAATTATGAATTTATGCTATCACAATTTCAATGTATTAATGATTATGTCTCTATATAGTCAGTGTTGGTTGGTTGCTCACTGTCCCTCAGGTTGTGACAGGCTAATACATATTGGGCTTTTCCTCATTATTCAGGGAAAGGAATTTATTTTTTACAGAAATATACTTTTCTAATTTCAGAATACTTCTCACAATGTAGGAGGAAGTGCATCTCTGTCTCTACCTCTCCTGTCTCACAGTGACCACAAATATGTTCTTCTTTTGGTCGCCATGTGTCACACGCCACGTGACACTCCCTGGACTGGAGCAGAGCAGCTGATGGTAGGAACTGGCAGAGGAGTGGGGTTTGCCGGTTTTCGGACCGGATCTTTATTTTTTTCCGCATCTCTCCCAGGCCCGGGAGAGAGAAACAGTGGGGGAGAGACAGTGGGAGAGAGACAGTGGGAGAGCAGGTTAAAATAAAACAAACACAAAGTCTTCACCGTACTTACCGCGAAGCTTTCGGGCAAAAACAATTAACTAAAATAGCAACCTAAAATAAACACTAAATGAAAGTCCGCCTCCTCCGAGGGGGGAATCCTCTTTCGGGGAACACACAACAAACACAGACAATCAGCGGCTTTCCACACCGCTTCCACGCATCCACATTTAACACACATCAACACTTACTGGGACAGGGTAGAACACACATCTCAACAAGACACCGCGCCTCCTCAGACCGGAGTTCCCCTAGAACCTCCCCAGGCACACACATATCCAGTGACTTTTCAAGTGCTTCTCAAACCCATACACAGAGACACTCAAACTTTTCAGTTCGAGCTCTCTTTTGATCCAAACACACAGAGACCCTCGCCACTCTTTCAGTGAGAGTTCTCTGGCAACCAGCCCCGAGACACTCTCCACTCTTTCAGTGAGAGCTCTCCACTGCCCGAGTGCGAGTTCTCTTCCAATCACGCCGAGAGCAAGAGGCAGACCCTCTTTCAGGGCGCCCTCTCGCTCTCCCAATCACCCCGAGGGAGAGAGGCGGACTCTCCATTTGTATGCCGATGATAGTGTGATATACTGTTCTGCGTCTACATTACATCAGGCTCTTTGTCAACTACAACTTGCTTTTAATATTGTACAAAGTACCCTGTGTGACTTAAAACTTGTTTTAAACGCTGACAAAACTAAACTTATGGTGTTTTCAAATGTTAAATCCAAGCCACTGAACCCTCCTTCTATCGCCACTTTTCAGGGTTCCGAGATTGAGTCTGTATCTCAATACAAGTATCTAGGATTTATAATTGATGATTCTCTTTCTTTTAAGCCTCACATTCAGCAACTAGCTAAAAAAACTAAAGTTGAAACTGGGTTTTTATTTTAGGAACAAGGCTTGTTTTTCCTTCGAGGCTAAAAAGAGGCTGGTTGCTGCCACTTTTATGTCTGTGCTGGACTATGGCGATGTTATATACATGCATGCATCCTCGAAATGCCTACACTCGCTGGATACTGTCTACCATGGAGCGCTGAGATTCATCACAAATTTTAAAGGCCTTACTCATCACTGTACTTTGTATGCTCGGGTTGGATGGTCTGCCCTGTCCACCCGTAGACTCAACCACTGGCATATCCTTATTTATAAGGCTATCCTTGGACTACTGCCAACTTACCTACGGATGTACATCTGCCAAAAAAGTATGGGCAGTTATGGTCTTCCTTCCCAGGACTTATTCATACTAACTGTCCCTCGGGTCTGTACTGAACTGGGAAAAAGGGCATTCAGGTATGCAGCTCCTTGTGCCTGGAATCAGCTACAAAACCACCTGAACCTACAGGAGCTGGTCTCACTGGTTGCTTTTAAAACACTTTTAAGTGATATGGAATCCAGCACATCTGGCTGCAGATGTTTTTAATGATTATGAATGGTACTGTGATTTGCCCTTGTTTTTTGTTTTAATTGTCATATGTTTGTTTTTAATTTACTTTTGTCTGTAAACTTGTACTTGTAATTGTGCTGCTGCCTATCTTGGCCAGGACGCTCTTGTAAAAGAGATTTTTAATCTCAATGAGACTATTTCTGGTTAAATAAAGGTTAAATAAAAAAATAAAAAAATAGTGCTCTCACATTCTCACACACAAACAGGTAAGTGAATAATCACTTACCAATCAACATCAATTAAATAATAATTACATTAATTATGGCCTTTGGAGCAACCTTCCGGGCAACAGTTCACACTCTCACACCCTGTGAGAGTGCCAAACCTGCCCCCGGAAAGTCTCACTGCTCCAAAGGCCTCCACAACATGGAAAAACAAAGGTAACCCTGCCACTCCCATGTTGCCGAGACCGACGCCTCCACACCATGATTTTTTTATGTCTACCATTTTAAATTGCTAACGTGTGGTCACTGAGCCTGTACTTGGTCAGGATCTGTCTCTGCTTTGTATTTCTGACAGAGAAGAGATACTCTGCCAGTGTGTATTCTCTGTTTAGGGTCCGGTAGAAATTCAGTTTATTTTGTGATTTTGTACTCTTGTTCCAATGTTCCAAGCAGGTGATTTTGGTTTGTTTAATAATTTGGTTGACTCTAATTGGTTGTGAAGCAGTTCTGACCTGCTGGTTTGTGTTAGTATATGTAGTGAGTTTCAGGACCAGCTGACTGAGGGGACACTTTTCTGGGCTGAGCTCTTGGGTTTGTAGAGCCTTGTACTGTAATGAATTGTCTGGGCTTATTTTTAGGTGTTCTTTTTTGGATTTGAGTAAGAATTGGATATCTGCCTAATTCAGACCTGCATGCATTATTTGGGGTATTCCTATTGTGGCAGCCCAAAGGGTTGCACCAGAAAATGGCTGCCTGGCCTCCAACACATGGCAGCCATTTTCACTACATTTCCCAGCATGCCACCGCAACACCTGAACGAAGTCAGGCATGGGGAGCTAACGACCAGCTGAAGGCCATTGCAAGGCCTATTTAAAGGACTCGCTCCCAGCACCTGGGGAGAGGAGTCGGAACGTGCGTGGGAAGGAGTGGTGTGAAGAGAGAGTTTTGAGAGAGAGAGTTTTGGGAGAGAGAGTTTTGAGAGAGAGAATTTTGAAAGAGAGTGTTGGAAAGTGTTTGTTTTTTTGTGTTTGAAATTGGATTGCTTGAAATTGGATTACGGACTGGATTACGGAACTTGGACCTGGATTTTGGATTTGGATTACGGACATTGACAAAGAGACAAGGATTGTGGACTTTGTGTTTGTATTCCCCAAAAGACCCCACCCTGCGTTTTGTGTTTGTTCGTTCAATAAATCATAATTTTTGCTTATATTACTGCCTCCTCCGTGTTCTTGAACTTGCCTACACCCTCTGCAAGGTCCGTGAGTGTCGCCCAACCCCTGGGGACACCACATATGGTGGAGAATGCAGGCAGAGGGCATCACTTATAGGCAAGAGGAGGTAGTGCAAGTGAGTGGGATTTTTGATTTTTGATTTTTGAAAGCGATACAGATGATGGAGGGGGACTGGACACTGGATCCAAACATGGAGTCTTGGCTGGAGGCAGAGGGGCCCAAGCACCTGTCAAAAGTGCACCGACGGTCCCTCAAGGTCTACTTTAAAGCAAGTCCAGCCCTCAAATGCTCCTTTTTGGCTGGAATGGCGCCTGACGTTGCTGAGGCCATCAGTGAAATGGAGAAGGTGTTGAGAACCCTGAAGGGACGACCGATGAAAAAGTCCTAAAGAAGGATGGCCACTCCTGCTCTGTGGTGCCCCTAGGGAGAAGAGCGAAAATGTCCCGGGTAAGCCGCAAAAGCAGCATACAACTGTCGCAGACAAGTGTGCTGGCTTAGAGGCGGAGTTAGGAGAGGCACAAGTGGTGATCAGGGGCAAAGGATGAGATCAAGAAATTGGAGCAATGTTGTCGGGACCAGAGGGAGGACCTGGTGAAGAACCAGAGACGGGTGGCCATGGTGGAGGACCAATGGCGAGTCACCCTCCGTGAGGTCCAACAGCTGAAGCAGAGTGCCCAGATTGAGCTGTGCAAGGCAAAGGTGGAGTTGAGCACCTCAGAGGAGCGCCACCTGCTGGCAGTGGGGCAACTGCTGGAGGAACACAGCAACTCCCCGAGAATGCTGGGAATCGTGGCTGGGGAGCTGGAGAAAGACAAAGCATCCCTGGGCGATGAAGCGAGGCAGGTAGAGGCCCACAACCTGGCGCTCGAAGAGCAGGTGAGTAACCTATCCAAGATGTTGGAGGGAAAGAACCAGCAGTGTCTGGACATCCAGGAGTCCCAGGACCAGGCCAAAGAAGAATATGCCAGGGCCTTGGGTGATGTACAGACCAGGTTCAAGCAGGAGAAGGAGAAGGAGGTGGCTGCACTCAGGCAGGAGCTGGCAGAGATGAGAAACTCCCAGGAGAAGGTCAAATCTGAAGACTATGAGCTCAAGATGGAGAACAACAAGCTCAAAGCAGAAGCCAAGGAGGCTACGCTGACACGTGACGACCTTGCCCGACAGATTCAGGATGGGCAGGCGGCCCTGAACAGGACTGTCCTGGAGAAGGACACCCGGATTGAAGCACTGAAGCTTGAGAAGGGCCAACTGGAGGGCGAGCTGAGCCAGGCTGAGCGGCGGCTGGCGGAGCAGGCCCAGCAGTACCAGCAGACTATTGAGGAGCTGACCCGGGCCCGGTCCATGGAGGCCTCTGCGCTGCAGATGGAGCATGAATGTGCTGTCAAGCTCAACCAGGAGAAGGACTTTGAGATTGCTGAGCTGAAGAGGGAGAGGGAGCAGATGGCGGCCGACCACCGGGACACGAACGAAATGCTGTCCACCTCCGTGGCAGGCCAGAAGCAGCTGACTGAGCTGTTAAGGGACAAGGACTTGTTCGTAGAGACTCTGAAGGCAAAGGCGACTGAGGCACAGAGGGAACTGGACCAGAAAGAAGCCCAGCAGCAGGCCAGAGAGAAATGTTTTTGTGAAGTCCTGAAACTCCAAATGGAAACGCTACGGGACCTACAGAAACAACTGGAAGAGGTGAGTGAAGACCTGGAATGTGCTAAGTGTGTTCCTGTCACCAAAGACATTGGCATGCAGGTGGAGATCTCACAGCCAGTGGAGCCAGCAGGAGGCGATGACCAGTCATTGGAGTGGGGTCAATGGTCCTCAGTCCCACTCAGCTGCCGGACCTTCGAGGGGGCCTGGAGGAGCAGTATGTGGAGGTTGAACTGTGGACCACCACAGTGTTGAAGAGGGACTCTTGACTATGGCTGAGGAGGCCTGGTTGAAGGCCCAACCATCTCCTGATGTGGTGAGTCCGTCGCCGGCACTGAAATGGAGAAAAGTGGAGATTCAAAGCTCTCACTTGAAGGAAAATGTGGAAAAGAAATCAAAGGAGAAAGTTAACTGTCTGTTGAAGAGCATGTTTTCCCCAGTTACCCCACCTGACCCCCTGAAAGGAAAAGGGACGTGGAAGAAAAAGCCAGAGAATGGACTAAGGAAGGAAATGCTGCACAGGGTTCGCTGGAGGAGCCATGGAGGGCTGGTGAGGACGAGCGCAAGAGCGGTAACCATTCCGTCCGTGGACCCCAGAGCCAGTACCCACCTATGGCCAGGTGGTGGCAGACAAGGTGGAGCGACTTTCGCCATTTCCTAATGGCTTGCAGATGCTTTTTCAGGCAACCGGAGACTGGGGATTCTGGACGTTTGACCCAGGGGGGACACTTCCTGAGTGGACCTGGAGAGGTGGACCCTCCTGGTGGCCGCTGGACATAGGCCGCTCAGCCCTCCCCGAGGTCAGAGCTGAGGAGGAGGGTGTGTGGCAGCCCAAAGGGTTGCACCAGAAAATGGCTGCCTGGCCTCCAACACATGGCAGCCATTTTCACTACATTTCCCAGCATGCCACCGCAACACCTGAACGAAGTCAGGCATGGGGAGCTAACGACCAGCTGAAGGCCATTGCAAGGCCTATTTAAAGGACTCACTCCCAGCACCTGGGGAGAGGAGTCGGAACGTGCGTGGGAAGGAGTGGTGTGAAGAAGAGTTTTGAGAGAGTTTTGAGAGAG
>JAINUG010000344.1:55000-62500 GCA_029706075.1 Aldrovandia affinis | reverse complement strand
GGTTCTGTGTGGCTCAGTTGGTAGAGCACAGCGTTGGCAACGCTTAGGTTGTGGGTTCAATCCCCACTGGGACCACATATACTGAAAAAAAATTTATGCATTCACTACTGTAAGTCGCTTTGGATAAAAGCGTCTGCTAAATGGCATATATATATATATATATATATATGGCCAGTGCCTGGAATCAGACTACGATTCCCAGCATTCTTCAGCACCAATCAAACTACAATTCCCAGCATACGCTGAGCGCTGTTATCGGAAAAAGTGAATGAGTCTGTACAGTGAAATTATACTTAAGCAATAAGGCACAACACACAACACACAACAACACACAACCTTTAACACAAGCCCTTCTTGTGTATTACTGCGGACCAAGAGCAACACACACTGGCTCAGCCCAATCTGAGGATCTGGACATTCATTCGAGACGGCTGAATGACATTTTAAAAGACTCCATTTTTATTTAGATTGACAGCTTACAATTTTCAGATCAGGTGCTGATGACACACGCTATCCCCGTCCAATCAGGAAGCCTTGTTCTGCTGATGACACACGCTATCCCCGTCCAATCAGGAGGCCTTGTTCTGCTGATGACACTAAGTGCCTGTGAGTGTGCTCAGAGCGTCCCGTAAAGCTCCGCTGGGGGTTCCGTGTGTCTGTCTCACCGAGCTGCTGCGCGGACGCATGGTTGGACAGAGTGAATGCGGAGACAGACTGACGCACATTTTTTCGCCAAAAAGAGCTTTATTGTGAATATAAACTAAACAAAAGGAATTTTCCAAATGCAAAACATCCAGCATTTAAATGTGCAGGGAGTCGCGCTTCCTGTCGCTGCGCTGCAGGGGGCGCCAGATGGGCTCTTTTCTTCTCTAACGCACAAAACTAGTCATGAATGGAAGGAGGAAATGAGTTGTGATTGAGCTGTTTGTGTGGTTCTGTGGTGTGGACGCTGGATCGAACAGAACAGATTCCTCACAGAAGTCATTCCTGGACGATAAGCGCATTCCTATAGCCGTATGTGCACAAACGGGCGTGGCACTGTGGGATTTGTGGGCGTTGTTCAGTTTGGGATATGCGTGTTATATTGTGGATATGTCTTGGCAAATCCCCAGTAAAATATACTTCAGGAATACATTTGAATTTTGAAAATAACAATAATAAAATAATTTCTAGAGTGTTCCTGGCTGGCTGGCCAAATTGTGTGACATGCCTGTGTGTGTGGTGTGGTGTGTGTGTGCTGGGTGTGTGTGTGTGTGTGTGTGTGTGTGTGTGAGTGTGTGTGTGTGTGTGTGTGTGTGTGTGTGTGTGTGTGTGTGTGTGAGAGTGTGTGTGTGTGTGTGTGTGTGTGTGTGTGTGTGTGAGTGAGTGTGTGTGTGTGTGTGTGTGTGTGTGTGTGTGTGTGTGTGTGTGTGTGTGGGTTGTCACGTTGTGTGAACTTGTGCTCGTGTCTGTAAATTATCTACTTAATTTAACCAAATGTAAAACTGCTTATGTTTACTGCTGTATGATAGTGTCTCATAAGGCGCAAGGCACTGAAATAGCCAATCAATAAATCAATCAATAAATCAATCAATCAATCAATCTTATATGAAATATGAAAATAGGAAACTGTTAGACTTCAACTTGGAAAACCATGGCAACTGGTTTACCTGGTTTACCTGGTTTGGCCAGAGGGGCAGGTGTCGCGGGACAGATGGAGGTCATGTTTAAAAGTCATAACGGAAAGCAAACACACACGGAAGGCCCTCCCAGTATTAATGGCACACAGCAAACAGACAACGGCCTACCTGAGTCACACGCACACCTGCCCTCTCCCCCCACAACCACCTGCTCCTCTGATCTCTCACTTATAATGGAAACCGTGTGGTCGCCAAGCGACCGGCCCAAAACTCAAACCCCTGCAGCCCATGTGACCACCGAAGGCCCCGCCTACTTCCTGGGTTTCTTCTCCTGTTTGACCAGGTCAGAGAATTCTGAGAGAGAGAGAGAGAGAGAGAGAGAGAGAGAGAGAGAGAGAGAGAGAGAGAGAGAGAGAGAGAGAGAGAGAGAGAGAGAGAGAGAGAGAGAGAGAGAGAGAGAGAGAGAGAGAGAGAGAGAGAGAGAGAGAGAGAGAGAGAGAGAGAGAGAGAGAGAGAGAGAGAGAGAGAGAGAGAGAGAGAGAGAGAGACATTAACACTGCACTGAGAGAGAGAGAGAGACACATCCTATTGGTCTCATTGGGTAACCATAGCAACTCATCCTGGTCCTTTAAGGATCTGTAAATGTGTAACGAATTCAGCTGGCTAATGTGGCCGAGAGGGTGAGGGGTTAATCTGCTCAAGCCACAAGAACTGCAGCCATATTCTGCAAAAAATAACAGCCCACAGTCACACACAATCACACATAATCACACACACAGTCACACACAATCACACACAGTCACACACACAATCACACACACACACAGTCACACACACAATTACACACACACACAGTCCGTATGGAAGTCTGGTCCCAGGAAGGAGGGCTTTCTCTTCATGTTCAACCACGGTGTTGTTTTGAAATATTGATGCCTCTTTCAAAATGTCAGAAAGTTTGATAAATGTCTTCAAGGAAAGGTCAAAGTTCATGGCAATGTGGTGACGTGAGAGTGCCACCCTTGATCACATCAATTTTGTTTTTGCCAAAAACACAGAGCATGCAAGTATGCAATTTGCAATGCAGGCCTCATGGATGGCTGTACTCTGCTGACCCCTGGTGGCAGTGCTGTGTAAGTGCTGCTCTGGTGGCAGTGTTGTGTAATTGTATTATTGTATTGCTCCCAGGGAAGCCATGTTGAGATGGTGTGCCCTGAGTACAACATATACAGAGTAACATGGGTACAGACAGAACACATATTCAGAGTACAATGTAGAGTAAATGTTTCAGTTATGAAAACACATTCCAACAGTAAGATCATTTACAAAACACAGAACAGATAAACGGACAAGAACAAATAATCGCATCATTAAAAGCAAGAACACTTTCCTGGGAACACATCAAACAACAGTAATTTAAAATCAACTAGCGATATGGGTTGTGTCAATTCCAAAAAGGTTTGTGCATCATTCCACTTGTGTGGTGCATAAAACTGAAATGCTGTTTCCCCAGTTCAGTCCTAACATGGTGAGTCTCCAAAGTAAGAAAACCCTGATCCCTTATCGGATCATTTGTGCCTCTAAACTTTAAAAGAGAGGTTATGTAAAATGGCAGCTGATTCAGGAGAGCTTTGTGAATAAACTGGAAGCAATGTTGCTCTCTTCGTAAAGCAAGTGATGGCCACCCACCCTTCTTTTTTACATTAAAACATTTTGTTGCTGATTTTATCCCATTTTTCTCCCAATTTGGTAGCCAATTACACCCGCTATTTCCCCTCCCTTGTAGTTCGCTGCCGTAGCCCTGTGACTGGTGGTGAGGAAGGCGAAGTAAAGTCTCCTCCGAGACGGCACTCGTCTGCTGTCGACTGTAACTCCGGCACTCCAGAGCCACTCCTGTACGCAGCGAGCTTCCCTCCCCCCTCCCTGGTCCGGACAGCCAATCGCCGCCCCCTAGTGGCACTCCCGGCCAGAGCTGACTCTGGCGCGGCCGGAGAATCGAATGCTGGTCTCCGTGGCCACTGGACCGCCCAACCTGTGCTTCTCTCCTGTTATAGAGCCAATGGCCCTGTAGCAGACTGCAGGTAGAGGGTTCAGGGTGGAGGCCTGCATATACATACTATCTCCATAGTCTGATAAAAACGTAGCCTGTACAACTTCATTTCTGTTGTCTATTGTAAGGCAGGATTTATTTATATAAAAGAAACCGAAACTACGTTTCAATTCCTTGGATAGTTAATCAGCGTGTGTTTTAAAAGACAAGTCATCCAACCTTATTCCTGTGTATTCACAAGAGACCCAGAAGGGCATTTTGTATGGCCATGAAATCTGATTGTAGATCTCTACATGATTTATCTATCGAGGAAGTTGATGAATAAATTACTGTGTCGTCAGAAAAGTGGATAGCGCTATTTTCTATCCCATCCATCCATCCATCCATTATCTAAGCCGCTTATTCCTGGTCAGGGTCGCGGGGGGGGGGCTGGAGCCTATCCCAGCATGCGTTCCGGGCGAGAGGCAGGAATACACCCTGGACAGGTCGCCAATCCATCGCAGGGCACACACACCATTCACTCACACACTCATACCTACGGGCAATTTAGACTCTCCAATTAGCCTAACGTGCATGTCTTTGGACTGTGGGAGGAAACCGGAGTACCCGGAGGAAACCCACGCGGACACGGGAGAACATGCAAACTCCGCACAGAAAGGCCCCCGGCCTGGATTCGAACCCGAGACCTTCTTGCTGTGAGGCAAAAGCGCTATCCACTGCACCACCGTGCCGCCTATTTTCTATCCCAGTACCCAAATTATTTATATAAATAATTGTAAAATGTAAGTGCAGCTCTGACCCTGGTGGCAGCACTGTGTAAGTGCAGCTCTGACCCCTGGTGGCAGCGCTGTGTAAGTGCAGCTCGGACCCCTGGTGGCAGCGTTGTGTAAGTGCAGCTCTGACCCCTGGTGGCAGCGCTGTGTAAGTGCAGCTCGGACCCCTGGTGGCAGCGTTGTGTAAGTGCAGCTCTGACCCCTGGTGGCAGCGCTGTGTAGGTGCAGCTCGGACCCCTGGTGGCAGCGCTGTGAAAGTGCAGCTCTGACCCCTGGTGGCAGCGCTGTGTAAGTGCAGTCTCTCACCTTTGTAATCGATCCTGCCGTCCCCGTCGGTGTCCGCGGCCTGGATCATGGCCTCGGCCTCCTCGTCAGACAGCGGGACGATGGGCGCGGAGCTCGGCACCGTGGACAAAATGTACCTGTGGGGGAGGGGCAGGGGGAGGGGCTTATACACCTGTGGGGGAGGGGGAGGGGTTTATACACCTGTGGGGAGGGGTTTATACACCTGTGGGGGAGGGGCAGGGGGAGGGGTTTATACACCTGTGGGGAAGGGGCAGGGGGAGTGTGTGTGTGTGAGAGAGAGTGTGAGAGTGTAGTGTGTGTGTGTGAGTGTGTGTGAGAGAGAGTGTGAGAGTGTAGTGTGTGTGTGAGTGTGTGTGTGTGAGTGTGTGTGTGTGTGAGAGAGAGACACACAGGTAACAGGGTCGTAAGTCTCACTTGATCTCGTTCCACTCGATGTATCCGCTGCCGTCCTTGTCCAGGACAGTGAAGGCTTTCTTAATCACGTCCTCCTGCTGGTCGGAGGTCTTAAACTGCCGCATGTACTCAAAGAACTTTGTGTAGTTGAAGTTCCCTGGAAAGAAACGGATTGGCTGCTTCATTTCTTGGCTCCGCCCCCTCTCCCCCTTCCCTCTCAGCATCATGTCTTCTGCATTGTAAAAATGTTCTCATTCACACACTACACACTCACACACACTTATTCACACACTACACACACTCACTCACACACACACACACACACACACACACTCACACACACACACACTCACACTCACACACTACACACACTCACTCACACTTACACACACTCACTCACTCGCACACTACACACACACTGACACGCACTCACACACACTCACACACTACACACACACTCACACACACTCGAACTCACACGCACACACACTCACACACACTCACGCACTCACACACACACACACACTCACACACACTCACGCACTCACACACACTCACACTCACACACACTCACTCACACTAACATAGATTAGCCAGTGAACTGTTTGTGTTCTCATTGAGCTAGCTAACGTACATTAGCCAGTGAATTGTTTGTGTTCTCATTGAGCTAGCTAACGTACATTAGCCAGTGAACTGTTTGTGTTCTCATTGAGCTAGCTAACATACATTAGCCAGTGAACTGTTTGTGTTCTCATTGAGCTAGCTAACATACATTATCCAGAACTGTTTGTGTTCTCATTGCCAGTGAACTGTTTGTGTTCTCATTGAGCTAGCTAACATAAAATACATTAGCCAGTGAACTGTTTGTGTTCTCATTGAGCTAGCTAACGTACATTAGCCAGTGAACTGTTTGTGTTCTCATTGAGCTAGCTAACGTTTGTGTTCATTAGCCAGTGAACTGTTTGTGTTCTCATTGAGCTAGCTAACGTACATTAGCCAGTGAACTGTTTGTGTTCTCATTGAGCTAGCTAACATACATTAGCCAGTGAACTGTTTGTGTTCTCATAGAGCTAGCTAACGTAGGCTACATTAGCCAGTGAACTGTTTGTGTTCTCATTGAGCTAGCTAACGTACATTAGCCAGTGAACTGTTTGTGTTCTCATTGAGCTAGCTAACGTACATTAGCCAGTGAACTGTTTGTGTTCTCATTGAGCTAGCTAACGTACATTAGCCAGTGAACTGTTTGTTTTCTCATTGAGCTAGCTAACGTACATTAGCCAGTGAACTGTTTGTGTTCTCATTGAGCTAGCTAACATACATTAGCCAGTGAACTGTTTGTGTTCTCATTGAGCTAGCTAATGTACATTAGCCAGTGAACTGTTTGTGTTCTCATTGAGCTAGCTAATGTACATTAGCTAGTGAACTGTTTGTGTTCTCATTGAGCTAGCTAATGTACATTAGCCAGTGAACTGTTTGTGTTCTCATTGAGCTAGCTAATGTACATTAGCCAGTGAACTGTTTGTGTTCTCATAGAGCTAGCTAATGCACTGCCATTGTACCATTGAGGTACTTAACCTGAATTGCTTCAGTAAATATCCAGCTGTATGAATGGATTGTATGTAAAATAAATGTAAACTGCACTATATAATGCATATAATGAATGTAATGTAATGTTTTATTGGCTCGTGGTGGCCCAACACCCTATTAACATACTTTATGTTGGTGTTTCTTTTATTTTGGCAGTTACCTGTAGCTGTAGCTCGGGGTTCAATTGATCAGGAAGAATTATCATTGAATTTATAATTACAAAAACAATTATTATAATTATTTGGTTTTACTGAACAACTGGGGGAACTTAAACAGGTGCTTAAGTTTGTCAACTCTGAATAGATCCTGTGTGTTTGATATTAAAGAACTGTATTTGTGTACAGCAACCCCCAGATTGCTGCTCACTCTCTCTCTCAACCTTTCTCAAGGGCCAGACTGCGTTCACTGAGTCTGCGCTTTGTCAAGGCGGTTCTCAGTTTTTGGTCAGTGACCGTGGTCAGGTAGTCTGCCACGGTGCACTGTCTTTTCAGGGCCAGATAGCATTGCATTTTGCTTTGTGCTTGTGTTTGTGTATGATGTAATAAGTGATGTAATTTTGTTTTTGATAGGTTATCATTTGTCTGACTGTAATTGATTTCATGTCTGTGTGCTGGTTCTGAGGCTGTGGGTTAGTGTTGCTCAGTGAACTAAGCGTCAGGACCAGCTGACTGAGGGGACTCTTTTCTTTGCTCTTGGCATTTCAGGGCGTTGTAATGGTGAGTAGGGGTTGCTGTTTTTGTATGTTTCCAGAATGTAATGGTTCTTTTTTGGATGT
>JAINUG010000344.1:22500-50000 GCA_029706075.1 Aldrovandia affinis | reverse complement strand
ATTTTGGAAAATGTGGTCATTGAATGCATTTTGTGTGAAAGCAATGAAAAATGATTAATTGTTTGGTCCACATAGATTTCTGGTTCGCTGACTGTGTGAAGAGTTTTGACAATGTGACTTCAGTTTTGACCAATGCATGTTAGCAGTTGAAAAAAACTGTAAGTAGGAATTGCAGGAGTTGTTTCAGAGTGGGTTCATAATTGGCTGCAAGGGCGAATACAAAGAGTAACAGTAGGTGGGGCCGTATTTGACCTCGGTGCTGTGGGCAGTGGTGTCCCGCAGGGATTGGTGCTGGGACCTCTGCTCTTCCTTATTTACATAAATGATCTTGATAGGGATGTTAGTAGCAAAATAGTTAAACTTGGGGGTTTGGCAAACAGTTTGGAATCAACTAAAGTAATCCAAGATGATTTCAACAAAATCCAAGAATGTGCAGATACATGTCAGATGCCATTCAATATTGCTAAATGTAAAGTTATGCATGTGGGAAATAAACATAAGACAGGAGTATTTTATAAGAGGAGAAAAATGTGTAGGTGTTCAATTTGAAAAAGACTTAGGAATTGTAATTGATCAAAGCCTATCTGCATCAAAGCAGTGTGCTACAGCAGTGAAAAAAGCCAACAGGATGCTGGGATACATAGCAAAAAGTATTGAGTATAAATCAAAGGAGGTTATATTAATGTTATATAATGCCTTTGTCAGGCCACACAGTACTACAGAAGAGAGACAGTGACTATTTTACATCCTACAGGCCACACAGTACTACAGAAGAGAGACAGTGACTATTTTACATCCTACAGGCCACACAGTACTACAGAAGAGAGACAGTGACTATTTTACATCCTACAGGCCACACAGTACTACAGAAGAGAGACAGTGACTATTTTACATCCTACAGGCCACACAGTACTACAGAAGAGAGACAGTGACTATTTTACATCCTACAGGCCACACAGTACTACAGAAGAGAGACAGTGACTATTTTACATCCTACAGGCCACACACAGTACTACAGAAGAGAGACAGTGACTATTTTACATCCTACAGGCCACACACAGTACTACAGAAGAGAGACAGTGACTATTTTACATCCTACAGGCCACACAGTACTACAGAAGAGAGACAGTGACTATTTTACATCCTACAGGCCACACACAGTACTGCAGGAGAGAGCCAGTGACTATTACACCCTACAGGCCACACAGTACTACAGAAGAGAGACAGTGACTATTTTACATCCTACAGGCCACACAGTACTACAGAAGAGAGACAGTGACTATTTTACATCCTACAGGCCACACACAGTACTGCAGGAGAGAGCCAGTGACTATTACACCCTACAGGCCACACAGTACTACAGAAGAGAGACAGTGACTATTTTACATCCTACAGGCCACACAGTACTACAGAAGAGAGACAGTGACTATTTTACATCCTACAGGCCACACACAGTACTGCAGGAGAGAGCCAGTGACTATTACACCCTACAGGCCACACAGTACTACAGAAGAGAGACAGTGACTATTTTACATCCTACAGGCCACACAGTACTACAGAAGAGAGACAGTGACTATTTTACATCCTACAGGCCACACAGTACTACAGAAGAGAGACAGTGACTATTTTACATCCTACAGGCCACACACAGTACTACAGAAGAGAGACAGTGACTATTTTACATCCTACAGGCCACACACAGTACTACAGAAGAGAGACAGTGACTATTTTACATCCTACAGGCCACACACAGTACTACAGAAGAGAGACAGTGACTATTTTACATCCTACAGGCCACACAGTACTACAGAAGAGAGACAGTGACTATTTTACATCCTACAGGCCACACACAGTACTACAGAAGAGAGACAGTGACTATTTTACATCCTACAGGCCACACAGTACTACAGAAGAGAGACAGTGACTATTTTACATCCTACAGGCCACACAGTACTACAGAAGAGAGACAGTGACTATTTTACATCCTACAGGCCACACAGTACTACAGAAGAGAGACAGTGACTATTTTACATCCTACAGGCCACACACAGTACTGCAGGAGAGAGCCAGTGACTATTACACCCTACAGGCCACACACAGTACTGCAGGAGAGAGCCAGTGACTATTACACCCTACAGGCCACACACAGTACTGCAGGAGAGAGCCAGTGACTATTACACCCTACAGGCCACACAGTACTACAGAAGAGAGACAGTGACTATTTTACATCCTACAGGCCACACAGTACTACAGAAGAGAGACAGTGACTATTTTACATCCTACAGGCCACACAGTACTACAGAAGAGAGACAGTGACTATTTTACATCCTACAGGCCACACACAGTACTGCAGGAGAGAGCCAGTGACTATTACACCCTACAGGCCACACAGTACTACAGAAGAGAGACAGTGACTATTTTACATCCTACAGGCCACACACAGTACTGCAGGAGAGAGCCAGTGACTATTACACCCTACAGGCCACACAGTACTACAGGAGAGACAGTGACTATTTTACACCCTACAGGCCACACACAGTAATTACAGGAGAGACAGTGATCATTTTACACCCTACAGGCCACACACAGTACTGGTGCAGCAGAGAGCCAGTGACTATTTTACACTTACAGGCCACACACAGTACTGCAGGAGAGAGCCAGTGATCTACACACCCTACAGGCCACACAGTACTACAGGAAAATGACAGTGACTATTTTACACCCTACAGGCCACACACAGTACTGCAGGAGAGAGCCAGTGACTATTTCACACCCTACAGGTCCACACAGTACTACAGGAGGGAACCAGTGACTATTTTACACCCTACAGGCCACACACAGTACTACAGGAGAAGCCAGTGATATTTACACCCTACAGAATACAGTACTACAGGAGAGAGGTGAGTGACTATTTTACACCCTACAGATTACAGAAGAGCCGTGTCTATTTCCACCTACAGGCCACGCAGACTGAGGGAGGCAGTGACTATTTTACATCCCCTGGGCCACACACAGTACTACAGGAGAGCCAGTGACTATTTACACCCTACAGGCCACACACAGTACTGCAGGAGAGGCCAGTGACTATTTTACACCCTACAGGCCACACACCATTTACAGGAGAGAGCCAGTGACTATTTTACACCCTACAGGCCACAACGAGTACTACGGGAGAAGGCCAATTACTATTTTACCCTACAGGCCACACAGGAGTACTGGGGAGCAGGAAGCAATTTCACACCCTGGGCCACACACAGTACTGCAGGATAGCCCGTGTCTGTTTCACACCCTACAGGCCACACACAGTACTGCAGGAGAGCCTCACACCCTCACCCTGCACAGTCTTGCCCAGGTAGTCCTCTCCTCCTACAGGCCACACACAGTACTGCAGGAGAGCCGTGTCTGTTCACACCCTACAGGCCACACACAGTACTACAGGAGAGAGACAGTGACTATTTTACATCCTACAGGCCACACACAGTACTGCAGGAGAGAGCCAGTGACTATTACACTTACAGGCCACACACACAGTACCAGAAGAGAGACAGTGACTATTTACACCCTACAGGCCACACACAGTACTACAGAAGAGACAGTGACTATTTTACATCCTACAGGCCACACAGTACTACAGGGAGAGACTGACTATTTTACATCCTACAGGCTACACAGTACTACAGGAGGAGCTAGTGACTATTTCATACCCTACAGGCCACACACAGTATTACATGGAGAGCCAGTGACTATTTTGACATCCAGACTCCACATAGGCAGTACTACACAGAGCTAGTGATTATTTTACACCATACAGGCCACCACACCGCATTACAGGAGAGCTACAGTGACTATTTTACATCATCCCATGACCAGTACTAAGCAGGAGACAGGACTATTTTACACCCTACAGGCCACAGAAAAACCACAGGGGAGCTAGTGACTATTTTACACCCTGCTGCGTCACAGTACTACAGGAGAGCTACATGACTATTTTACACTCCTGTAGTCATGACAGTATTACAGAGCCAGTGACTATTTACACCCTACAGGCCACACACTACAGAGAGCTAGTGACTATTTTACACCCCAGGCCAGTAATACAGAGAGCCAGTTAATATTTGCATCCCACAGACCACACACAGTACTGCAGGAGAGAGCCAGTGACTATTACACCCTACAGGCCACACAGTACTACAGAAGAGAGACAGTGACTATTTTACATCCTACAGGCCACACAGTACTACAGAAGAGAGACAGTGACTATTTTACATCCTACAGGCCACACACAGTACTGCAGGAGAGAGCCAGTGACTATTACACCCTACAGGCCACACAGTACTACAGAAGAGAGACAGTGACTATTTTACATCCTACAGGCCACACACAGTACTGCAGGAGAGAGCCAGTGACTATTACACCCTACAGGCCACACAGTACTACAGAAGAGAGACAGTGACTATTTTACATCCTACAGGCCACACAGTACTACAGAAGAGAGACAGTGACTATTTTACATCCTACAGGCCACACAGTACTACAGAAGAGAGACAGTGACTATTTTACATCCTACAGGCCACACAGTACTACAGAAGAGAGACAGTGACTATTTTACATCCTACAGGCCACACAGTATTACATGAGAGCCCAGTGACTATTTTATACACTATTACAGTACTACAGAGAGCTAGTGACTATTTCACCCTACAGAACACACACAGTACTACAGGAGAGGTTAGTGACTATTTTATACACTACGACCACACAGTACTGTAGAGAAAGCCAGTGAATATTTTACCCTGGAGCTCACAAACAGTATTATCAGAGAGCCGGTGACTATTTTACACCCTGCAGGCTCACACACAGTGCTAGCCAGACTATTACAAGGACACACACAGTACTACAGGGAGCTAGTGACTTTTTTGTTCTACAGGCCACACACAGTACTGGGAGAGCCAGTGACAATTTTACACCCTACAGCCCACACACAGTATTACAGAATAGAGCCAGTGACTTTTTTACATACTACAGACCACACACAGTACTACAGGAGAGCCAGTGACTATTTGACACCCTACAGAACACACACAGTACTATAGCTACAGGCCGCACACAGTACTGCAGGAGAGAGCCAGTGACTATTACACCCTACAGGCCACACACAGTACTACAGAAGAGAGACAGTGACTATTTTACATCCTACAGGCCACACACAGTACTACAGAAGAGAGACAGTGACTATTTTACATCCTACAGGCCACACACAGTACTACAGAAGAGAGACTGACTATTTTACATCCTACAGGCCACACACAGTACTACAGGAGAGAGGTACTCTCTCTCTCACACACACACACACACACACACACACACACACACACACACACACACACACACACTATCATACTCACAGACATACAAAACCTCTCACAAAAAACTGTCTCCACATGAATAAATCCTCCTCCATGAATAAGTCTTTACGGGAGATTTTGAGGCAAAAGAAGCGACTGTACAGAGTATATAAAAAGGATAACTCAGAGAGAAACAAGGTAGATTATTGTAATATGCGGGATAAGGCTAAAAAGGAAATAAGAGCAGCTACATTTAATTTTTACATTTTTAGAATTTAGCAGATGCTCCATTTGCTCCATTTGCTCCATTTGAATGTTTTTTTAATGAGGAGTAGGCAGGGATGCATATACAAGAAGTGTTGAGCAAGTAGGCAGTGGTGATAGCCTTTGGGTAGATGAATTCATTGGTAGTGGAGTCTGAAAAGGTGGGTTTTGAGTCTTGGTTTTGAGTCTCTTGCAGAAGATTGCAAGTGATTCCGCAGTCCTGACCGATTGCAGAAGGTCATTTCACCACCGAGGGGTCAGGACAGAGAAGAGGCGAGACCATGAGGAGCGGCTGCCATGCGCCCGGAGGGATGGGACAGTCAGTTTGCCAGAGCAGAGGGGTCTGGCTGGGGTGTAGGGAGTGATGAGTGACTGGAGGTAAGGGGGAGCATTTCCTCTAGTTGCCTGATAAGCCAGCACCAGTGATTTGAATCTGATGCGTGCTGCGATGGGGAGCCAGTGCAGAGTGGAGAGTAGAGGGGTGACGTGGGTGAACTTCGGCTGGTTGAACACCAGGCGTGCGGCAGCATTCTGGACTAGTTGCAGAGGCTTTATGGCACAGGCCGGAAGGCCAGCCAGCAGGAATTGCAGTAGTCCAGACGTGAGATCACCAGGGCCTGGACCAGGAGTTGTGTGGCCTCTTGGGTGAGGAACGGTCGAATCCTCCGGATGTTGTGGAGGGAGAATCGGCAGGTCCGGGTGATCGCTGCGATGTGGCCCGAAAAGCGCAGCTGGTCATCCGGGGTCACTCCAAGACTCCTGGCAGAAGGCAGCTAAAAGGCAGTTTTACATAAACATTTCCCAAGATTCAAAAAGTAATCCTAAACAGGTTTTCAATATTGCAGTAGAGAAATGAAAGCTAATTTTTAGGATACGTGCATGCAGAATAAGGAAGGAACCTTGGTTTATAATAGTAAGGATATTTCTGATACACTAAACAGTTACTTTGTTGAGAGCTTTACCAGAGAAGAGGTTGCAAATATGCCTAAAAGTACATCCAATGTGTACTTTTAGAAACACTACAAAACTATAAAACTACAAAGGCTTAAGACAAATAAGGCAGCAGGCCGTGATGACATATATCCCAGAGCAGAGATCCTGGGTCTCTTGATCAATGAAGGGTGTTGAAAATGTTCTCCCATCATTCTTCCCTGACTTTTTATTTTGACACCATGCAGGTTTGGCTGGTTGCCAATTGCTCTGTCATTGAAAACAGGACCGCCGAATGCATTTGGTTGAATACACTCTGTTGATAATTGGTTGAATGTTCTGTTTTCTCATTTGGTGCAAGTGTTCTCTATTCACTTTGAAGGTCTTCTGAATTTCGTGAACCTAATTGTGGATATTTTGAAAATTAATCAAGTCAATTAAGTATTCCATCTGCTTTACTGAAGCATGCCTTAATTGCGACTCCTAAGTCAAAATTACTTTAAATACATATTCTGTATAGCATACATATTATTTACTAGAACTTGAAAGTCAGTATAAAAACACAGTTCTGAATTTGAACGTTTGTCTTATTGTGCATATGCGGTCAGGAGGGCATAGAATGAATCCTGAATACAGTTTTACTTTCAGACGCTCTGTGGCCTTCTCCCATCACAAGTTTACACATTTCTATTCTTTATTCTTATTCTAATATTCTTTCCACTGCAAGTGTTTTTTTCCCACATTATTTTGTAGGAAAGTTTTTTTGTTGGACACCGATTAACGTCATGTCATATTTTCTTTACATCTGCTGTTGGTTGCTTGGTTGCTTGGTTGCTGTGTGTCCATTTCTTGCCGTGATCTGCACGTGTGAGTGTGCCATGTTGTTTCAGCCTTTTTATGGGCGTATCTGACCGCAAATTGCGAATGAGGGCATTTCATTTCTTTGATTGTGTGATTAGAACCAGTCTTAGTAAATTGGTCGTTATTGGTCGTAATTTGAGACCGCAAAATAGCCACCGCAAAATAGCCACATCAAAATAGCGTCCGTCTTTGCGCTGGAACTGTCTTAGAAAATTTGACCCATAATCTATTCCATTTTAGCAAAATGAGGCAAAGGGGGATTTGATTGACGTTTTTACGTTGATAAAAGGGATTAAAGGGAACTCAAATATTTGTGTAGGTTGAGTTCAGGTAGCAGTCCAAAGGAGCACAGGTCAAAATGAGTTACCCGTATCGTGGATTGCCCCCTAGCATTCTGACCAGTAACAAACCTGCAATGCATACATTCATATAGCAGTGTATGAGTGCCATCCTGTGGGCAAAACTTGCAGGACACTTTTTGCCAGCGAATGCCACAGGGCAATAAAAAACATGCCCCCCCCACCCCTCATTACACCCTCTCCCACCTCATAGCTGAATCAATAGAGGGTATAATTGGCCACCAAATTGGGAGAAAAACTAGGGAAAAAATCTGAAATAGATTTATAAAGAAAAACAAATCAAATAACTTTTTTTACAAATGCATTGTCACAAAACGCTTAACAGAAGGGAACCCAGGCGTAAACACCCCCAAAAGCAAGCCTAAGGCAACAGTGGCAAGGAAAAACTCCCTTGGTAGGGAGAAACCTTGGGAGGAACCAGACTAAAAGGGGGGAAGCCCATCCTCTTCTGGCTGGCACAGGGTGTGTCCAAAAAATACTTTATCATGGTCAGTCCAAGGTGACTCAGGGCTGAAAGACTTTGCCCCTCCTGAGTAAGGTAGTCAGTGGGGGGGCTAAATCACGTGAAGGGGGTCCAGATCCAGGGACTGGGGTTGGCGTGGGGGTGAGGGTTGATGGGGGCAGCTCACACTTCTCGCAGGATCTAGGGCTCGGGGGCAGGTGCCGAGTCAGAGGCCGAGGCAGAGAAGAGAACATGCAGTCAGAAAAAAAGCAGTGCTATAGACAGTAGCATTATGTAAGAGCAGGGGAGCACAAGCATAGGAAATATACAGATAGCCCCGACAGGTGTAAGCTATGGCAGCATACCTATTAGGAGAGGGACAGAGAATACACGCAGCCATGAGAGAGTTCCAAACCATCCACACCCAATCAAGGATAACCAGCATAACAATGGTGGTAACACATTGAGGAGGTGACAGTATGGAAAGTTTCTCACTCCATAAGACACTAGGGCACAGCCTTCTCCATCTCTCCACCTAGACTATGTTTGGCAGTAGGCCAGGCTGAAAAGCTATGGATAACCAGGATATGTTGAGCCTAGAAGGGCCAAATGGCCTGTTCGCATCATTGCGTATTCTTATATTCTTCATTGTAAAATGTATACCAGGGCATAGTTGTTTTTTTGTCTGTTTGTTTGTTTTTAGTTTATGAATGTTTGAATTTAAACATATATGGATTACTATGATCATGGCTTGGTGGGTTTGGGTTTCCCTCTCGATCTGAGACCATGCAGAATTGCCCAGGTAACAAAAGAAAACAGAGATATGCAGTATTCAATAAACGGGCGGGTTCTTAATAAACGAGTTCTGCCAGATTTACAATCTATTACGACACGCCTGCTAAACTTAATATTTACCCTCTGCGGAAACCTCGAATGAAATCAAAAGATGAAAAATGGCCATAGAAAATACACCTCTATAGGTTTTGTGTATGACACATTAATGACATCTGTCAGATTTTTGAAGTCTCAAAGGTAACTCAAAATTGGTAATTAAACGATTTCCTTGCTGTAAATTTGCAGAACAAACTAAATTGCCACCTACAGGAAACTGTGCTGCCACTGGAGACCGAGAACAGAGACCATGGGAAACCCTCCTCCCACTGGAGACCAGAGACCGTGGGAAACCCTCCTCCCACTGGAGACAGCACAGAGACCGTGGGAAACCCTCCTCCCACTGGAGACACACAGAGACCATGGGACACCCTCCCACTGGAGACACACAGAGACCGTGGGACACCCTCCCACTGGAGACACACAGAGACCGTGGGACACCCTCCTCCCACTGGAGACACAGACCGTGGGACACCCTCCTCCCACTGGAGACACACAGAGACCGTGGGAAACCCTCCTCCCACTGGAGACACAGACCGTGGGACACCCTCCTCCCACTGGAGACACACAGAGACCATGGGACACCCTCCCACTGGAGACACACAGAGACTATGGGACACCCTCCCACTGGAGACACACAGAGACCGTGGGAAACCCTCCTCCCACTGGAGACACAGACCGTGGGACACCCTCCTCCCACTGGAGACAGCACAGAAACCGTGGGACACCCTCCTCCCACTGGAGACACACAGAGACCGTGGGACACCCTCCTCCCACTGGAGACACAGAGACCGTGGGACACCCTCCTCCCACTGGAGACACACAGAGCCCGTGGGACACCCTCCCACTGGAGACAGACCACAGAGACCGTGGGACACCCTCCTCCCACTGGAGACAGACCACGGAGACCGTGGGACACCCTCCTCCCACTGGAGACCAGAGACCGTGGGACACCCTCCTCCCACTGGAGACAGCACAGAGACCGTGGGACACCCTCCTCCCACTGGAGACAGCACAGAGACCGTGGGACACCCTCCTCCCACAGGAGACAGCACGGAGACCGTGGGACACCCTTCCTTTTAATTCTGGTAACCTGAAACCGAAATGTTTATCCAATGTGGATACTGCTGAATTCTGCCAATTACAAAATTAATCATAAGATTAAAATGTAACTACAAATCCAGCGTCATGTGTTTATAGGCAGTGTGAACCTGGGTTTATCCTGCCGTCCGTTTCTGCGCTGGGTTTTCTATGCCTGTGTGCAAGACTGCATGCGGATCCAGTTTTGGGAGATTGCCCTTTACTCCGCCTTTAACAACCAGATTTGTCAACATGTCAGTATCCAGGCAGCAGTGCGGACGGCGGTAACACATCCCTGCACACGCACAACAGAAGGGTGTCGTCAGGAGGAACAGGTGAGCGGTCATCCCTCCCACCCCAAACCCCAGAGCATGGACTAGTGGCGCACACACAGGGGTTCACATGGCAGGTACGCTTCCACACTTTGTAGTTTTATAGTTTTGTAGTGTTTCCTCCTGTGCCCAGCGATCGTGCTTTGGGTTGATCGTTGGATGTGAAACACGACTGTGCGTGGGTGTCAGCGCTAATACCTTCATTTTGGGAGTGGTTTGAAACATGCCTGGGACACACCAGCTCCCATTTCTGCTGTTAAAGTCAAAGTTCTTCATTTCCATTGTCTTTTTCATTAGGGTTGGTGATATTATTTTTGCGAATATTGTACTATGTACTATACTGTATCAGTAGATTATGAGTTTATGGCTTTATTAGGATAAGGTTGCTTAGCGACAGGTGATTTAGGTGGGGCTGATACAGGTGCACCCTGTGATCTCAAACATTATGCAAATCTGAGCTAACCAAATATTATTTTAGCTTTAACCACAGCACACAGGTGGTGGGCAATATACAGTACAGTGGACTCTTTTATTCACACCCTTGGGAAAGATGAACAGAAGAGATCATATACGATAAACTACGTAGATAAACTTTATCTTGTGCTCACAAAAACAGAAAATTACATTCTTTAATAAAAATGCATTGGCACGAACCACAATCAAAGTATTCACCTCCCTTGGCCATTATAACAGCAAGTAGTCGCCTTCTGTAGTGTCGTACAAGGTTATGGAACTTCTTAGGGGGGTGATCCTCAATCCCATTCCTCCATGCAGAATTGCTCTAGTTCCTTCAGATTCTTGGGTTGACGTTTCTGGAGTTCTGCTTTTTTGAGTTCAAACCACAAATATTAAATTGGATTCAGGTCTGGAGACTGAGATGGCCACGTCAGGACATTGATCTTGTGCTCTGTCAACCATTTCTTAGTTTCTTTGGACAAATGTTTGCGATCGTTGACTTGTGGGAAGGTCCATCTGTGGCCTAGGTGTAGCTTCCTGGCAGATTTTGGGACAGAATGTCTTGGTAAACGATTGAGCTCATGGTTCCATTATTAATATTTTTTTATAAATATTTTTTTAAATATTATTAATAAAACAAAATATGTTTTCTGAACAATTGTATTAGTAATGCCATGTGTTAGCCGGATGCCGCTGGCCCAGACCCTAGCTGCTGGTTCCATCCCCCGCCCTGCCCTGGTATCTGGAGGGATGAGGTCCACCCCACTCCTACACTTAGAATGCCCTTCCGGTGGTCTGTTAAGCCACATGAGCCTCAAGGAATATTTGTGTTGTTTTTCTCTGTATCCCACAATTTTCCAGGAGTTCATCTCGACCGCCTTTTTAAGGGGTCAGGGAATAATTTTCAGTCTCCCACATTGGCTCAATGGTTTTCTGGTTTTTTGATTCCCTCTGGAAAATGCCAATTGTGAAGCGCTGTGTGACAACCTGTTTGTAAATGGCACTATACAAAAATAAAGATTGATTGATTGATTGATTAATGTAGGTTTAGAATTTTCTGCATTTCTTTAGCATAAAATATCCCTCATTATTTATACAGTTTATTTTATATGATCTCTTTTGTTCATCTTTATCAAGGGTGCTGTACCTGTAATTATTGTAATCAGGCCCAGAATTTTATTTTTTCTATATTTTATTTTTCCTGCAAAGCATCTTTGTGACAGTGCTCTGTAAAACATGCTATGCAAATAACATTTAATTGGAATTGAATGGAAATTAAAGATAAGCGATCAATAATCAACAATAAACAAGAACCTAACTAGCACACATATCAGGTCAGATGCTACGATGCTTCACCTAATTAATAGTTGATATTATTATGAATTGTGTTGTATTGCGTTGCATACATTCACAATAATAAAATTTAATATAATAAAAAAAAAAAAAAATGCATATAATGAGCAGCAACCTCCCACAGCGGGATTACAGTGAGACCATCGGTGTGTGTGTGTGTGTGTGTGTGAAGTGTGTCTGTACTGTAGGTGTGTGTGTGAAGTGTGTCTGTCTGTGTGTGTGTGTGTGTGTACATTTTACATTTACATTTTAAGCATTTAGCAGACGCTCTTATCCAGAGCGACTTACAAGATGTGCATTAATACAAGGTGAGAACAATCAAAGTTAGCGTACAAGATCAGTGCAGTAAAACGGCAAAAGACATCATTGCAGGCATCTGCGTATCATACCTGTAACATTGGGAAAGAAAATGTTAGTGGGTTTGTGTTTTTTTTATTTTTATTTTTTATTTTTTTTTTTTTTTAGAACAAGTAAACAGTGGTGACGACAGATTGACTAGATGGACAGTGTTCAATGGTAGTGGAGTCTGAAGAGGTGGGTTTTGAGTCTCTTGCGGAAGATTGGAAGTGATTCCGCAGTCCTGACCGATTGCGGGAGGTCGTTCCACCAACGAGGGACCAGGACAGAGAAGAGGCGAGACCGCGAGGAGCGGCTGCCAGGCGCCCGGAGGGATGGGGCAGTCAGTCTGCCAGCGGAGGCGGAGCGGAGGGGTCTGGACGGGGTGTAGGGCGTGATGAGTGACTGGAGGTATGGGGGAGCAGTACCTCTGGCTGCTTGAAAAGCAAGCACCAGTGACTTGAATCTGATGCGTGCTGCGATGGGGAGCCAATGCAGAGAGGAGAGTAGAGGGGTGACGTGGGTGAACTTCGGCTGGTTGAACATACAGTGTGTGTGTGTGTGTGTGTGTGTGTGTGTGTGTGTGTGTGTGTGTGTGTGTGACTTGTGTCCAGGCTCATGTGTCTGTCTGTCTGTCTGTCTGTTTCTCTCAGGGTACTTTAAGGTGATCTGATGATGAAAAGCAGCAGAATACCTGAGAAAACTGTGAAAAGGTGAGAAACCAACACTATACAGCACTATATACAACACTATATACAACACTATATACAGCACTATATACAACACTATATACAGCACTATATACAGCACTATATACAGCACTATATACAGCACTATACAGTATGACGTATGTAATACAGTGATGTAATGACACGTGTGATTGGTCGTGAGGGTGATGTAATGACACGTGTGATTGGTTGTGAGGGTGATGTAATGACACGTGTGATTGGTCGTGAGGGTGATGTAATGACACGTGTGATTGGTCGTGAGGGTGATGTAATGACATGTGTGATTGGTCGTGGGGGTGATGTAATGACGCGTGTGATTGGTCGTGGGGGTGATGTCGGGAGCGGTTCGTTGGCACTCTGTGATCGCTCAGTGCTGGAGCTCCTCTCTTTCCGCAGGGGATGGAAGGCGTGTGCGAGGTGCCTGCTAGGGGCCGGCTTCCTGCTGTGCTGTGGGCTCCTGCTGGTGGGCTATGTGGGCGGGGACAGTTGGTGGGCTACTCTGAGGGGCGGGGCCTGGTGGTCGCAGAGGCTGGGGGGAGGGAAGGCCAAATTGGCACCATTGGGCCCTGCCTCCTCTGTAAGATATCACAGCCACTCTGCCCGCCCCAAACCCAACACCACCCACTCAAGACCCAAAACCACCCACTCAAGACCCAACACCGCCCACTCAAGACCCAAAACCACCCACTCAAGACCCAACACCGCCCACTCAAGACCCAACACCGCCCACTCAAGACCCCACACCGCCCACTCAAGACACCCCACACCGCCCGCCCCACACTCACGAACACCGCCCGCCCCACACTCACGAACACCGCCCGCCCTGCACCCCCCACCCAGGTTCCCTGGAGACGGCCGGGCCCGTTTGAGGTCCGGTACCCACACCGGTACCGCTGGATCCTGGACGAGCCGGAGAAGTGCGCGGGCCACGGCCCGTTCCTGGTGCTGATGGTGCCGGTGGCTCCGTGGGACCGAGGGGCGCGGGACGCTATCCGCGCGTCCTGGGGCAACGAGACCCTGGTGCCGGGCGTCGTCATACGCCGTCTCTTCCTGCTGGGGCTGCCATGGGCGGGGCTGGAGGCGGAGCTACAGGGCGAGATACGCCGCGAGAGCCAGGAGCACGGCGACCTGCTGCAGGGCGACTTCCTGGACAGCTACCGCAACCTGACCATCAAGACCATGCTGATGATGGAGTGGCTGGTTCAGCGCTGCCCCACCGCAGCCTACGCCGCCAAGGTGGATACAGACATGTTCCTGAACCTGGAGCTCCTGATCCGCCTGCTGGGCCCCGACCCAGCCCCGCGCAAACGCAGCTACATCACCGGGGCCCTGATCATCGGGGGCATGGTCCGCCGCGACAAGGGCTCCAAATGGTGAGAGTACACTACACAACAACCATGTTTACACCCTGAGAGAGAGAGAGTGCACTACACAACAACCATGTTTACACCCTGAGAGAGAGAGAGTACACTACACAACAACCATGTTTACACCCTGAGAGAGAGAGAGTGCACTACACAACAACCATGTTTACACCCTGAGAGAGAGAGAGTACACTACACAACAAACATGTTTACACCCTGAGAGAGAGAGAGTACACTACACAACAACCATGTTTACACCCTGAGAGAGAGAGAGAGAGAGGGAGAGGGAGAGGGAAAGAGATGGGGAGAGGGAGGGAGGGAGGGAGGGAGGGAGAGAGAGATGGGGAAAGGGAGGGAGAGAGATGGGGAGAGGGAGAGAGAGAGAGGGAGAGAGAAAGAGATATGTGTTTGGGTTAGAGAGAGAGATATGTGTTTGTGTTAGAGAGAGAGATATGTGTTTGTGTTAGAGAGAGAGAGATATGTGTTTGTGTTAGAGAGAGAGAGAGATATGTGTTTGTGTTAGAGAGAGAGAGAGAGATATGTGTTTGTGTTAGAGAGAGAGAGAGAGATATGTGTTTGTGTTAGAGAAAGAGAGATATGTGTTTGTGTTAGAGAAAGAGAGATATGTGTTTGGGCTAGAGAGAGAGAGAGAGAGAGAGATATGTGTTTGTGTTAGAGAGAGAGAGATATGTGTTTGCGTCTCTTCCCCTCTCTCCCTACTCCTTAAACATCAAAATGAGCTCTTTGGGTAAAAAAAGAGCTATCTGTCACGCAGGCCCGGTTCCATGTGAAATGAGTGGGGTGCTCTAGTAGCTAGCTGCAGCGCACACTGTGCTGGCTCCCACAGTCTGCCTCTGTGTGTTTGGCTGTGGCGGCGGTGGTGTTGCTGGTGCTCGGCTTCTGCTGCAGCCATTTGAGAATCTCCATTATGATGCTGGAGCTAGCTACGTTAGCTACGCCTACCTAGCCATTTGGAACTGGTCTCGCACACTGAACAGTTGACTATGGTGGGCCGGTTCTCTGTAACACCAAACAGATGCCACGTGACAAGGCGTGAGACAGGATCAGAGAATGCCCCCTGGCTGTAGGGACGTGCATGCGCATGACTAATGCACAGAACATCTGTAGCGCTCTTCAAAAGTTGTATTACAATATTCAACTGAGGGTGCAAAATATTAATAAATATTCATAAATATTGTAAAGCACCCCTTTACACCCTCGTAGATCCGGCCCTGCTGTCATGTTTTAATTAAGAACAAAATAACATAAGAATTCATAATGACGAGAATGAGTATCTAGTACTGCATCTAGCCTGGACTTGAATAGCCCAAGTGTTTCTGCCTCTACTACCAGACCAGGCATTGACAACTCTCTGTGTAAAGAAAAATATCCTACTATCCGTAGTTTAATCCGAATTTAACTAATTGACAATATCAATTAAAGTTCCTAATCCCATGTAAGATTGGCCTTGTCACATGTTAGCGATATTCTTTGCCTGAAATGGAGATTCACTACAGGTTGGACTTAACAATTATTATGATAAGCATCACCTCTCATTGTTCAAAGCAGGAGAACATTTGCAGTTTTTTACAGGTAGCTGAATTACCTCCTAAAACATGTGTGGCTCCTTCTGAAGGGCTTTAAAGAGCAAACTTTTAAATTATAATATGCTGCTGAGCCCTGCTTTCCACAACCTAGTTACCTTTTTAGAAAAGGGAGCTTTATCAGACCTAAAATAAACCAGTCCTTTCCATATATTAACCCGACTCGCCAACATGAAGTGTCTTAATAGGACGTTGGACCACCACAAGCCACTAGAACAGCTTCAAAGTGTGTGGAACTCTACAGGAGGGAAGCAACACCATTATTCCACGAGAAATTCCATAATTTGGTGTTTTGTTGTTGGTGGTGGAAAACGCTGGCTCAGGCGCCGCTCCAGAATCTCCGATAAGTGTTCAGTTGGGTTTAGATCTGGTGACTGAGATGGCCATGGCATATGGTTTACATCGTTTTCATGCTCAGTGAGCACTCGTGCCCTGTGGATGGGGGCATTGTCATCCTGGAAGTGACCACTCCCATCAGGATAGAAATGCTTCACCACAGGATGAAGGTGATCACTCTTTGGCTTTGTATTTATTGGTGTTTACCTTGCCCTCTAAGGGGTTGAGTGGACCTAAACCATGCCAGGAAAATGCACCCCACACCACAACAGAGCCACCAGAACCCTTCATTTACTCAAGTGTTTCCTTCATTTTGGAAGCTACCTGTGGGCATTAATGGCACATGGCTGCGTTGCCATGACTGCGTTGGGAAGGGTGAAGTTAGAGAAGGATCAGTTGGGAGAGGTGTTTTATTCCTTTCTTTTGTTGTGCTGCTGGGTAATTTTCTGGCAAGATCTGGTTTACTGGTCTCTCTCTCTCTCTCTCTCTCTCTCTCTATCTACTGGTAAATTTAATTTTAATGTCTTTGTGAATTACGTGTTTGTTTTTATACGACCTGTCAATTATTTAATACATTTATTAAATCTTTCTAAATACATTTGTTACACATTTTTCCCTGTTTTTCTCCCATTTTAGTAGCCAATCAACCCTCTGTTTATTTAGCAGAGCCCGGCAATGATCCGCCCCCTCCGAGACGGAACTTCGCCCACCTGCTCTTTAGGAATGCCCTTCACGCTTCTCGAAGAGCTTGTGTCAACTTTCCTCCCCCTACCCGCTGGGGCGGACAGCCTAATGCCAGGCCAGGGCCAGTCTGACCCCGTCGGCTTCAAACCGCGACCGCGATAGGCAGCTCACACTCGCAAAGCACCAATCAATGCGAGTGCGTTAGACCGATACGCTATCCGAGGCTCCATTTATTTAATCTTAAATTGAATTTGGAGTTCGTTTTGAATCGGTTATCTATTTAAAAAAATATATAGTTTATTCAGATTTATCCTATTCAGAATATCACTGGTCATGCTTAAGACTCGTACGCATTTCAGTAGCTCAACCTGTCGTGTATATTGAGCATCTAAAGAAATGTATGACTCTAATTATGCATGGATGCTTTTTATAAAAAGTTAATTATATGACAATGAATAATTGTCCGTAGCTGGAGTCACACCCTAAATTCTGACGACATTTTACATTCACATTTTAGGCATTTAGCAGACGCTCTTATCCAGAGCGACTTCCACAGTTTACATTTCTTTACATCAATCAAACAGCAATCCATTTATACAGCTGGATATTTTACTGAAGCAATTCAGGTTAAGTACCTTTAGCTCAAGGGTACAACAGCAGTGTTCCCACCTGGGAATTGAACCAGCAACCTCTGAGTTACAAGTACAGTTCCCTAACCATTACACTACATGCTGCCCTACCTGACAAAACCCTCCTTCCCAACAGGTACATGCCCCCAGAGGTGTACCCCAAACCCACGTACCCTCTGTACATCTCGGGGAATGCCTACGTCTTCTCCATGGACCTCCCCAGGAGGATTCTGGAGGCCTCCAGGCAGGTGAGACCAGTCCACCTGGAGGACGTGTACCTGGGCATGTGTCTGGAGCACCTGGGGCTCCGGCCTTCCCCCCCCCCGCAGCCCGGACTCTTCTCCCTCAGACCCCTCCCCTACAGCCGCTGCCTCTTCTCCAGGATCGTCTCCGTCACGGGACTGCGGCCAGGCCAGCTGCTCACGTACTGGGCCGACTTTCACCAAGCAGGCCAGCCCTGTCCCCCATGAGCCCCCGCTGTTCACCCAGGTGCACTTGGGTCATTATTTCATGACTTTGTGTTTCATTTTAAATTATTTATTCTTCAGATTTTTCCCATTTTTTTCTCCCCAATTTAGAAGCCAATTATACCCTCTATTTATTACGATTACCCCCCCCCCTATGAACTCGCCGCCCGTCTGTACGGGGAAAGCTACTCTCCGAAGCCGGCGATGATCCGCCTCCTTCGAGATGAAACTCACAGACCCCCTTTCTGGAGACACCCTTACGTGCTTCACAGCGAATTCGTGCCGGCTCACCCTCCCCCCTCCCTCAGGAGCGGACAGCCAAACGCCGCCCCCGATCGGGGCTGACGACCAGGACCAGTCTGGTAGAGACGGGTTTCAAACCACATCCCTGACATGCAGCTCACACTCGTACAGAACCATCCAAATATGGGCACGTTAGACCGCTACGCTATTCGCCACCCCTTACTTTGTGTTTTATTTTGTATTTGATTTTGAAAGTATTGTGTAATTTTATGCAAACTGGTCAATTGGTGATTATGCTTTGACATTTTCAAAAGTATGCTTTCCAAGTGAAGAGATTTTATTCTGACTGTGTCGACTGTGGGAGCTGCATGTGATTTATGTTTGTAATTTGAGTGAACATAATCAAAATGTGCTTTTGTGAGCAGACATAGCTTCAGCTAATGATCCACCATCGTACCAGTTCCAGAGTGAAAAACTGTAAACTGTAGAAAACTGTAACAGCTCCTCACTCTACGTGACAATGTACTGTAACAACCAGCAGGGGGAGCTGTGTGTATTTGTCTATAAAAGTGAATGTTGGGCACTGCTTTGTATCCCTAAATCACTGCTAAGATGTTCTTGTGTAAAAGGACTGAGTAATCACGTGAAAAATCTGGGTATATTGTGTGACTTAGACATTGGGTACAACATCCCTGTGTGTGTGGGAGGGAGAGAGAGGAGGAGTGAGAGGAGGGGAGAGGGGGAGGAGAGAGAGAGAGAGAGAGAGAGGGAGAAGGGGATGAAAGAGATGGAGAGAGGGAAAGAGGGAGAGGGGGAGGAAGAGGGAGAGGGGGAGGAGAGAGGAAGAGGACAGAGAGGAAGAGGAGAGAGAGGGAGAGGGGGAGGAGAGAGATGAAGAGGGAGAGGGAGAAGAGAGGGATGAGAGAGGGAGAGGGGGAGGAGAGAGAGGGAGAGGGGGAGGAGAGAGATGAAGAGGGAGAGGGGGATGAAAGAGAGGGAGAGGGGGAGGAGAGATACAATATACAATATACAGTACGCAATAACATTACATTAAATATTATTCAACAGTGTGAAGTGCACACAGAGTGGCAGCTGTTCAGCTGCCTGCCTGCCTGTGGGGAGAGTGTGTCAGTGAGCCTCATGCTCTGGTCACAGATAAAAGCGTCTGCCAAATAGCAAAATTGTACATTTTAATATTCCCACCACCTGATGCAGAACTCCCACAAGTGACCTAAAAACCAACACAAGGTCTCTCTGAGAACCGGCCAGAGCAGCCATGGAGGGGAAAGGAACACCGCACATGTAGGAACTGTCATTTACGACCGCGATAATGATCAGCTGACCGGTGGGGTGTGGGAGGTGCCATGTATTTATGCACATCTTGTAAGTCGCTCTGGATAAGAGCGTCTGCTAAATGCTTAAAATGTCAAATGTAAAATGGGTGTGCTCTTCAGACGGGTGGGGTGTGATCCGCTGCTCCGGTCACGCGCTTCAGACGGAAGGACTGAGAACAGCCCTTGAACAGCCCTTGAACAGCCCGGAACAGGAGTGAGTGAGCCGGGGGGGGCTGGCGTCCTTGAGAATATCTGGAGCTGCTCTTTGGCAGCGAGTGGTGTAAACGTTAGGGAGTTGTGGGAGTTTCTGTGCCAGTGATTTTTGCTGCTGTCTTTACAGTCCCGTTTACAGCTGGTTGCAGTCCTGAGCAGTCAGGTTGCCAAACCACGCCAAGGATATGGTGTACCACCCTCAATGGTGCAGCGATAGAGGTTCACGAGAGTTAGGGTTCTCGTGCTGGGCTTCCTTCAGAATGCAGTCTGTGTTGAGAGACCATGTGAGGGTGTCTTAGACATGTAGGCCAAGAAATCTAAAACTATCAACAATCTCAACAGCGTGCGATTATGATAATGTGTGGGAACAATAACATTTTGTGTAAAAACAATTGATTCCAAAATAGATACGAGCGCAGATGTAAAGGAATTGTTTCTAAAGTGCAAATTAAAGCCACCTGATATCAACACTTTGTCATCAGTTGGAGCTAAATTGGGGTTGCGTTGTTGTTCCACTGCTGACTGTGTTTGAGGAACTATTGGACTGATTTCAGGCCCTTGTTCCTGTTTGGCTGGCTGAGTTGGCTGGATGGCTCTGCTGAGTGGAACTCGGGGCCCCTGGAATTTGCTTGGCGCGGTTGTCCGGCTGCGAGGAATAGGCCCGGTCTTTCTTTTCTTTTTTACACTGTACTTTGGTTGCCTTGGTGAGAAATTTGTTATCTGTTAAGCGGATTCGAATATGATAACTGTATTATATTTTGCTTGTTTGGAAGTAGGAAGTAGGAAGCCATGTTTGATTCCTACTCTGTGTAGGCATCGATTTTTGTTTTGTCTTGTTTATATAATTTTACAATAAAGAAAACACTTGATAACAAAAAACGAAGTGGAGACGAAGAGGAGTCAGAGTCCGGTGATAAAGAGGAGGCACAGTTCGGTGACAAAGAGGAGGCACAGTTCGGTGACGAAGAGGAGTCATTAAAGTGTGAATTGGTCTAGACAAGAATGTCTGCTGATGTAAATGAATGAAACAGTGACATTGATTTTTATGTATTGTTTTATTACATCATATTTTCAGTTTTTTCATTTAGTATCCTGGTTTTGTGATGGGCTGGGTTTGGTATTTTACTTAGGGAAAGTACGTAACCTGACAAAAAGGTATTTCTTCTGGGTGTCAGTGAAGGTGTGAGTGAGCCACCGCATGCAGAGAGAATGAAGAATGCCAGATCTCAGGGAAACGCCCAGCATTCAGGACTAAGTTCAATAGTTTGAGGAGGGCGTCATGTAGTTTAGGGCTGCTGTTTGTCAGCATTTCTGCTCTGATACCATCAGGTCCACACGCTTTATTGGTCCTCAGGGTTTTCAGTTGGTGTTTTAACTCTTTTAAAGTGATTGGGATGTCCAAAGGGTTTTGATTGTCTTTAACTTTTTTTACTTTTAGTTGTTGGTATATTGAGGTCTGTTTGGAATTACATGTGTTGCTTTACATTTTCTAAATTTTTTAAAGCTCTTCAAATAGTTTTTTTTTAAACATTTTTGCTTTTTTTTTGCCATTCTGTAATGTTAGTTTTTCTCTAGTATTTGGTGAATTTAGTGTTTTGTTGAATTGCATTTTAATTTTTTTCAAGTTCTTTGGACATGTATTGCAATTCAGGAGCTGTTTGTACAGTTTTAGGGCCTGATGGTGTCTGAGGCGTCCTTCAGTGTCACTGGGCTCCCTGTGTTTATGGTTTGGCAGCTTTCTCAGCTGCTTCCTAGCTGTGACACATTCATTATCAAACCATTTTTCTTTTGACTTATATTTTTGGTTCGGTCTCATTTTCATGTTTATACTTTTGAGGTTTGATATTATTGCCAATTCATCAAATACACTATTTAATTGTTTTGTAGCCAGGTTTAAACCCTCCTTGTTGCCTGGGTATTGCGTATGCTGAAAGTTATTCCGCATGCTCTCTATTTCAGCACTGCTCAGCGCTGCTCTGGCTCCACTTGTGTTTGAGCTCCAGGTTGAAGAGCTTTGCTGCAGGATGTTGATCTTTCAGGGCCCGTTCTGATTTACTCAGGTATACAGTTACCTGGCTGTGGTCTGACAGCGGTGTTTGTGGCATGACAATAAATGCATTAATATATTCTGGGTCCATGTCTGTGGCATAATCTACCACACTGCTACCAAGCACTGAGCTATATGAGTATCTGCTCAGAGAGTCCCCCCTGGTCCTGCCATTGGCGATGTACAGACCCAGGCCTTTGCAGAGCTGCAGTATCTGTTTGCCATTTTTATTCACCACACTGTCACAGCTCTGCCTTTGTGTGGTGACCTGTGTGTGGCACAAAGGGGTTTCACCACAGAGATGGGCACTTCCTTCTGTACTGATGAAGTCTATCTCTCTGTCAGTCCTGGCATTGACATCACCTACCCTGATCCTAGAGCGTCTGTGGCCATCGTTACACTATAATTCTAAATCAGTTTTTGTGTAAATGTGTGCACACGATGGCACCTGGAGATATTTCTCGTAATGCATTCCATGCCACCGAGGCCACACTTTGCACACACAGTGAGGGTGTGATCTATGTAGCAAGCTAAAGTACAAAACGCAGTTCAATTCAGTCAAATCAATAAAGTGCAGGGTAAACGCCCTGTTGTCTGCATAGCGTGCTGTACTCAAAGGTAGCAAACAAACGTACATCTCTGGATGAAATAATGTGCTGCACAAAGCTGCCTGAACGTGGTGTGGACATCTCAAACGTGTACACAAGTAGAGATCCCTATACCACAGTCTGGGCTGGTGTACATTCATTTTTAATATAATATATAGGCCATTTAGCAGACGCTTCTATCCAAAGCGACTTACAGTAGTGAACGCATACATTATTCAGTATATTTTAGGCTACAAAGCAGTATTTTGTGGGACGTGCCTTCTGCCAGATCTAGTTTCCAGTAGGGATATTTTTCCACAGTATAAAGCAGCCCTATGGAACAGAACAGAGGGAGGGTGGGTCACGCTGGCACCATCTTGGCACTGCAAAGACAAGCTTTCCACACCTGCGCCATCGCAGTTCACGGGACACAAGGTTTTCCATCCGCACTGCCCGCTACTGGTGTTATGATGACTGGGTTTGGCAGGAAATGGCTTTCCTTTCTCGTACTGAACTTCGCGAACCCAATGCCTTAGATACTACACACAGTGTGTCGCACTTCTGCAAAGGAAGGATGCGGTCAGTTTCTGACCCCCCGCTACATTATGGATGACTTTACATCACGTAGTTAAGGACGGAATAAATTGGTATAGACTAAACTAAACTGGTACACTGATCAAATGAGTGAAACCAATTCAACAAAATCCTATTTGGGAATGTATTTCACTTTTCGCTGCTCGGACTCCTGGATTAATTATATGTGCCTAGCTATCGCTGCCAAAATGACAACAATGCACCAGCAACCTTAATACAGCAGTCTTTTTAAAAATAAAAACATTTTCCTGCGGTCTGGACCTATTTACAACGGCGCTGCAAAGTTGTGGTCGGTGGTGATTAAAACGTCGTTATTCACGACGGCAAAATGATTATTGCTCACATGGCGCAGTTCGTCTGCAGCCGAAATGTGTCTCATTTCCTCTCTCTCTCTCTCTCCGTCATTGTGACTGGCCGTGGTGGAATAAGCCCAACCCCAACCCAGTGCCCGGTGCGTTCATCCCCGGCAGCTGCTCAGCGCGTCGCTTGTTGGGGATTTTACATTTGTTTGGGGGTTTAGCCTAGCTAACGTTAGTCCTTTTAGCTTACAGTGTTAGGCAGGACGCTAGCTAGCGCTAGCCCGTTAGCTCACAGTGTTAGGCAGGACGCTAGCCCGTTAGCTCACAGTGTTAGGCAGGACGCTAGCTAGCGCTAGCCCGTTAGCTTACAGTGCTAGGCAGGACGCTAGCCCGTTAGCTCGCAGTGTTAGGCAGGACGCTAGCTAGCGCTAGCCCGTTAGCTCACAGTGTTAGGCAGGACGCTAGCTAGCGCTAGCCCGTTAGCTCGCAGTGTTAGGCAGGACGCTAGCCCGTTAGCTCACAGTGTTAGGCAGGACGCTAGCCCGTTAGCTCACAGTGTTAGGCAGGACGCTAGCCCGTTAGCTCGCAGTGTTAGGCAGGACGCTAGCCCGTTAGCTCACAGTGTTAGGCAGGACGCTAGCCCGTTAGCTCACAGTGTTAGGCAGGACGCTAGCTAGCGCTAGCACCGGCGCCCTGGCCCCTGCTGGAGGAACACAAAAAGGTATCTCCATCTGTCTGGCGAGCAAACGAACTCCCCAAATGCTTCTACATTCTTCATGAGCTCCACACTTATTTTACTGTAGCTTTGTGAATTATGGATGTGTGCTATTAGCTAGTTGGCTAGCCAGCTTAGAGCTGTAAAACGTCTTCTTTGAGGGGTAAGATAAGGCTATTTTAAAGGGTAAAATGATTCCGACGTCTAGCCGAGCTCATTGCTACGTCGTGGTAAGACATTGGTGTAATGCCACGGAGGTGTAGCCGATTTAGAGGGTTATTTGTGGCACTGGCTAAGCTAGCGAGTTAGCAAATGTACCAGTGTTGTCATTAACGTTACTTTAGCTAGCTAAACGTGTCCCTTCAAACGGCTCCAGTTGCAATGGCTAACTGTTAGCTAATTTCTTTGAAAACTAGTAATGGCAGCGAGCTATTTGGCCATCGCTGAGAGGGATGACAACATTAACGTTATCATCTACTAGCCAACGTTAGCTAAGATAGGAAATGGGAAACTATTACATTAGATGTGGGCCGTGAGTCGGTATTTAAATTGGTAACGTTAGTAGCTTGCTACATTTAGCTGTGTCTCACAGAGTAGCGCTAATCAGGGCTGATTAGCCAGTTAGCGAGTTCAGCCCAGTTTCACCGAGGAAACGGCTGCCTTGTTATTTGTTAATCGTTTGGTATTTGGGTGTTGCTGGACGTCCTGTGGGTAGGAAATTAAATGGAAGTGTGGAGTTAAAATCTGCTTCGCATTGTTGGCTAGTTGAATAGAACAGGGAAATTGACGGGTGTTGTCCAGGTCATAGGTGTTAAAAACAGGTGTTATTCTAAGGTCTGATCTTGACCTTCTCTGAGAACGCTGCTGGGTTATCCTCATTCAACGCCTGACATCATATCATTTAAGACAATCCTACCATCTTCATTCAATAACAAATAAATGAGTACTCTTTTTTTCATCAAATTAGTACTTTGATGAAACGTTAGAAACAAATAAAGAGATAAATTGGCAGTTTATTAAAGACATGGTAATAAAAATGTAATTCAACATAACAGAAAATACATTTTGGTACATTTGGTACATTCTTTCCCAGTGTTACAGGTACGGTGTGCAGCTGCCTGCAATGATGTCTATTACTGTATTACTGCACTGATCTCTTGCGTGAACAATGATTGATCTTACCATGTATACTGAACAAAAATATAAATGCAACACTCAACAATTTCAGAGAGTTTATTTAGTTAAAAGTAAATATATGGAAATCAGTCAACTGAAATACATTCATAAGGTACTTATCTATCGATTTCACATTATTGGGGATACAGATGTGCATCTGTTGGTCACAGATACCCCCCAAAAAACAGAATAGGAACAGAATACCAGTCAGTATCTGGTGTGACCACCATTTGCCTTATGCAGCGTGACACATCCCCTTCACATAGAGTTGGTCAGGTGGTTGATTGTGGCCTGTGGAATGTTGTCCCACTCTTCAATAGCTGTGCGAAGTTGCTGGATATTGATGGGAACTGGAACAGGCTGTGGTATGCGCCGATCCAGAGCATCCCAAACATGCGCAATGGGTGACATGTCTGGTGAGTGTGCAGGCCAGTGAAGAACTGGGACATTTTCCGCTTCCAGGAACTGTGCGCAGATCCTTGCGACATGGGGCCGTGCGTTGTCATGCTGAAGAATGCTGTGAATGGTACCACAATGGAGCACAGCTTGTCCAGAAAACTGTTCCATCAGCTGTCTGGGTGGCTGGTCTCGGACGATCCCGCAGGTGAAGAAGCAGGATGTGGCGGTCCTGGGCTGGCGAGGTTACACGTGGTCTGCGATTGTGAGGCCAGTTGGATGAACTGCCAAAATCTCTGAAACGACGTTGGAGGCGATTTATGGTAGAGAGATGAACATTCATTACTCTGGCAACAGCTCTAGTGGACATTCCTGCAGTCAGCATGCCAATCGCACGATCCCTACAAACCTGAGGCATCTGCGGCATGGTTTTGTACAACAAAAGCTGCACATTTTAGAGTGGCCTTTTACTGTCCCCATCATAAGGAGCACCTGGGAAATGATCGTGCTGTTTAATCAGCATCTTGATATGCCACACCTGTCCGGTAGGCTAGATTATCTTGGCAAAGGAGAAATGCTCACTAACAGGGATGTAAACAAATTTGTGTGAAAATTTGAGAGAAATGAGCTCTTTGTGCGTGTAGAAAAGTTATTTGATCTTTTATTTCAACTCTTGAAAAATGGGAGCAAAAATAAATGTGTTGCGTTTATATTGTTGTTCAGTGTATAAATGCACATCTTGTGGATAAGAGTGCTAAAAGTGCTACATGTAAATGTAAATGGTAATACTAGCCTCACAAATAAATAGTTTACCTTTAAATCTAAATTCTTATAGAGAAACAATACAGGGTATGGTAGCTAAATATTTCCCCTAATTAAGGTCAAAGTTAACACATTCATTTTGCAACATATCAAAATAAATATTATGGGCTGTCCCCTTACCTTGTAAGCAAATTCTAATCCCCTTTCTTTCCTAACAAAGTGCTGATCACTCAGTCACACCAGCAAAGGTTTTTCTTCAGTGACTTCACAGTCCTCCATGTCAAGCAGTTAGCTAGCTAATGTTAGCCCAGTTCAGTTGAAACATGCGAGATGTGACAAATTCTTTGCTACATAACGTTAACTAGTAGCTAACTTTAGTTAGAACAAAACCGCAGCTTATTATTTGACATGTTGATTATACAAACACTTTCTTCTTAAACGTCATGCTAGCTAGCTAGCAAAAAAATCTCATGTTTGACCTGAACTGCAAACGTCAGCTAGCTAGCTAACATTAGCTAAACTAGCCCAAGCAAGTTAGCAGACTGGCTAACAGCTAGCTACTGTGGCTAACTAACTCCAAGTGATGAATTTATTATAGAAATGATTTAACAGTTCAATTAAAATACAGAATTACAATAATAGAGGAATAAAAACCAAATAATTCAAACTATTG
>JAINUG010000344.1:5000-15000 GCA_029706075.1 Aldrovandia affinis | reverse complement strand
TTGGGAATGTGTTTTGTATTGTTGCTTAGGGTTTGGCGTTTGTCATTATTAGAAAGGGTAAAAGGCTAAAAGATTTGCTCTTAAGGTAAACGTTTGTCGCCGTTAGGGGACAGAGAGGGAATTTTCCATTTTTTCCCCGTCTAGCTTTGGAAAGCTTGTTAAAAAATTACAGATTCGGCATTACACCCAGCTGACGTGAGTTTTTTTTTTTTTTTTTTGCCCTCAGGAGCAAATCCAAGAGCAGGGAAATATACTGTAGCTAACTAGCTTTTGTTGGCTTAAATTTAATTGTATTTCAAGCGTTGAGCATATAGCCGTTTCATTTGGCTGCTACTAGCTCCCTTGCTACAGGCAACCGGACCGAAGGTTTTCTAGTTAGCTTTAAGACGGGTGTTGTTTCCATTTTGAAATTTCTGCACCTGACTGTTTGGAACCTCCTCGGTGTATAGTATTTTTATCTACTTCATGTCTCTGTTTTGGCAGTAATTCATTCAGTGCAGGGAGAGTAGTAGACTAATATTTAGGGGTGAAAATGTGGCCATCGGCAGTGCAGTGCGAGTGTTGCAGGATGATTGGAGACTTTCCGTTTCTGGAAGGAGACTTCCAGGAGGGTTTCGTCTGCGACCGTTGCCAGCTTGTGAAGCATCTCGAGAGCAAAATTCTTGATCTCGAAGCCCAACTTGCTGGTCTCGACTGCCCTGCAGAATTTGTAGAGTTCCAGGAACTAATTAGTACGCCCTTTAGAGAGATAGCCTGCACGCCGAAGCGGGGTAGGGGGGAGACTCTAGAGCAGGTAGGGAGAGAGAGTTGGGTGACGGAAGGGCGCCAGCGTAGAAAAGGGCACGCACATGCAGGGGCGGCATCTCCAGAGCTTGTGGTGTCACACACACACACACACACACACACACACACACACACACACACACACTATACACACACACTATACACACAGACTACACTGGACCTTCCACACTAAGGGTGAGTCTCACACACACACACACACACACTATACTATACACACACACACACACACTATACACACACTATACACACAGACTACACTGGACCTTCCACGCTAAGGGTGAGTCACACACACACACACACACACACACACACACACACACACACACGTGAGGAATATTCAGGTAGAAGCTGAAACAGTGGAGAAAGGATGAGCTCCTTTTTGTTTGGAATTTGTCTCGAGGTCCTTCCCTGCGTCCTGGAATGAGGTTTACATTCCCAGCACTGGGAGAGGCAGCCCGCCTCATTTCCTGTCACCCAGGAAGTCTCCCTGCTCCACTTCCTGTATCTTCATTCCCATGGCTGTCTCCTAGTCCTCCTGCAGCTATGAATACATTGGAGCTGTGTGTCTGTGTGTATATTTTATCTGTGTGTAGGTTTTGAGTCTCTTGCGGAAATTGCAAGTGATTCCGTGGTCCTGACCGATTGCGGAAGGTAGTTCCACCAGCGAGGGGTCAGGACAGAGAAGAGACGAGACCACAACTACCTGCAGTACTCCAACATTGCCACAAGGAAACGTGCGTACGCCAAGTTGAAACCTGACGTGGAGCTAAGTACTTTTCAAAGACTGTTTTTATAAATCTGAAGTTTGGCGTGGATTTGAGCGTACGCACATTCTAAGATCAAATCTGTGCGTAAGTACGTTTTATAAATAAGGCCCCTGGCGCGGTCAAATTATATTTTTTTGCGCACGATTGAAATATTTTGTGCGCTTGAAATAATGCTCTCGTTTTGATTGAATTATGCGCAGGAAAGTCTGCCCACAATTTTGAACAACTAGAAGGAGAAAAGGAGCAATTACAATCAGCCAGCTAGGCGTCAAACACGGAGATGGCTTATTGTTATTGCTCCTTTTTCGATGGTCAGCCGAGCTGAGAGAACTTTAACTTCATCGAATCCTGGCGAGAAACTAGCCCGATTTCAGTTGTTTATATAACATAACATAACATAACTACATGTCCAGGCAAGCTATTCCACGCATTGATATAGCACGGCTACATGTGTTGGCAACGTCCAAATGTGCACATTAAAAAAATAAGGAAGTTTTAACCCTCCATCTGTTCAGGCAACTTCACAAGTACACCATCGTCTAGGAAACCACACCGATATCCAATCAGAACAGAGTCCCTGTTCTGTGTCATTGGACCAATCAACCAATCAGCTGAAGGGGGAAGTCTATGGAGGTAAATATAAACATAAATAATGTGGGAACTCATAGCAGAGGGCAGAGTACCTCGGGGGAAACTACTCTGTAAATATTTAATATGAACTATTGCGCACAGCATACGCAAAACGAGGTAACGAATTGTATCTTGTGTGCCCAAAACTGTTGAATCTCGAATCGAACCACAACTGAATGGTCCCTGGTTGAACAGACGCGAGAAACACTCAAACCGTTCAAGAAGGCTTTTGCTGTGTTGCCTTCACTGTGTGCGTGTGCGTGTGCGTGCAATAGTTAGAATTTTTTGGTCTTTATTCCTCTATTATTGTAATTTAATTGTATTTTAATTGAACTGTTAATAATTTATATTCTAAATTGATCTCTTGTAGTTTTAAAGTTAGCCACAGTAGCTAGCTAATGTTAGATATTTGCATTGATTTGTCAATCTGCTAACTTGCTTGGGCTAGCTTACCTAATGTTAGCTGCTAACTGATGTTTGCAGTCCAGATCAAACATGAGATTTTAGCCTGCTAGTTAGCATGATGTTTTAGAAGAAAGTCTTTGTATCAACGTGTGAAGTAATAAGCTGCGGTTTTGTTCTAGCTAAAGTTAGCTACTAGTTAACATAAGAACATAAGAATACATAATGAGGAGAACGGGCCGTTCAGCCCATCTAGACTCGTCATGTCCTAATCTAAAGAGTATCTAGCACTGCATCTAGTCTGGACTTGAATAGCCCAAGTGTTTCTGCCTCTACTACCCGACCTGGCAAGCTGTTCCAGGCATTGACAACTCTCTGTGTAAAGAAAAACTTCCTAATATCTGTGCGGAATTTGCCTTTAACTTATTTCCACCTGTGGCCTCTTGTTCTGCTGACCCCACTTATCTTTAAAAATCTTTGGTAGTTTCAAATTGAACACCTACAAACTTTTCTCCTCCCATAAAATTCTGCTGTCCTATGTTTTTATTTCCCACATGCATAACTTTACATTTAGCAATATTGAATGTCATCTGCCACGTATCTGCCCATTCTTGGACTTTTAAATCATCTTGGATTACTTCAGTTGATTCCAAACTGTTTGGCAAACCCCCAAGTTTAGTATCATTTGCAAATTTAACTGTTTTGCTACTAACGTCCATATCAACATCATTTATGTAGATAAGGAAGAGAAATAACTTTATCTCACACACACACACACACTCACACACTCTCACACACACACTCACTCACTCTCACACACTCACACACTCACTCTCTCTCGCACTCACACACACACACACACACACACTTTGGCTACCGTTCCATTCATCGGGACCTTGAGGCCCAGATCGCCATAGTAACGGACAACCAGGATCTCCAGACACAGCTACAGCAAGTAAGACTGAGTGTGTGAGTGTGTGAGTGTGTGAGTGTGTGAGTGTGTGAGTGTGTGTGTGTGTGTGTGTGTGTGTGTGTGTGGTGCAGGCATACTTCATATTTCTGCGTAGTTGGTGGCCAATCTGGGAACTAAAGAGGGTGAAAGGTCAGGAGTAGAGGGTGAAAGGTCAGGAGTAAGTGGGGATCCCTTCTCTCCATACAGGAGCAGGAGATGCTGTACCAGAGGTCCACAGAGGTCTCCAGCGCCACCTTCAGGCAGCCTGACTGCTACGTCAGGCTCTGGGTTCAGCTGGTCACTACCTCTGGTGAAAAATCATGAATTTTAAATGTTTAATTTTCCATCTTAGATAGATTAAGAAGTATCTGCAATGGCCTACTATGAAGAAATAAATGGGAAACAATGTATTTGAAAATATTTATCATCAAAAGTCTATTTCAAGGGAAATCACCAAATGACATAAGTGTATAGCCTTACCTCTGGTGAAAAATCATGAATTTAAAATGTTTAATTTTCCATCTTAGATAGATTAAGAAGTATCTGCAATGGCCTACTATGAAGAAATAAATGGGAAACAATGTATTTGAAAATGTTTATCATCAAAAGTCTATTTCAAGGGAAATCACCAAATGACATAAGTGTATAGCCTTACCTCTGGTGAAAATCATGAATTTAAAATGTTTAATTTTCCATCTTAGATAGATGAAGAAGTATCTGCAATGGCCTACTATGAAGAAATAAATGGGAAACAATGTATTTGAAAATGTTTATCATCAAAAGTCTATTTCAAGGGAAATCACCAAATGACATAAGTGTATAGCCTTACCTCTGGTGAAAAATCATGAATTTTAAATGTTTAATTTTCCATCTTAGATAGATGAAGAAGTATCTGCAATGGCCTACTATGAAGAAATAAATTGGAAACAATGCATTTGAAAACATTTATAATGAAAAGTCTATTTCCTGGAAAATCACCAAATTACATAAGTGTATAGCCTTACTTCTGGTGAAAAATCATGAATTTTGAAGTTTTCACTCTTTAAGTGTGATTGTGTGAGTGTGTGAGTGTGTGAGTGTGTGAGTGAGTGAGTGTGTGAGTAAGTGAGTGAGTGTGAGTGAGTGAGTGAGTGAGTGTGTGAGTAAGTGAGTGAGTGAGTGAGTGTGTGAGTGTGTGAGTGTGTGAGTGTGTGAGTGTGTGAGTGTGTGAGTGTGTGAGTGTGAGGGACTCTTCTGCCTCTTAACACTTCTGCAGAGTGAGTGATGAGGTTGGAGGGGGGTTGTTGCTGCCTAGCAACCGAAGCCTGTTCCTGATTGACGGGCCCAGGTGTTGAGACCGGGGGGTGTGGGGGGAGGGTGAAAAGGAACAGCCCCCCATAAAGGAGCAGGGCCAGGGCGGGTGACACTGAGGGGGGGCGCATATTTAATCAACACAGATAAAGCAAGGCCATGAATCACACCACAGCCCCAACACCCCCAGAAATAAAACATGTTGTTGTTGCTCTTTTGTTCTTTTACTTTAATTGACATGTAAATGAGTCTCCTCTCCTGTTTGAATATTTAAACTGTGTGCATAAAATCCTTCAGATGTGTTGCTGTGTAGTGAGTGCGTGAGTGTGTGTGTGTGTCACCAATCACCAATGGAGAAGAAAACAACGCCAAGAAGATCGGAGTCCGAACACACGGCTGATGATCAGCACATCCTCACTCACACTTTGTCTTAAGCAGTGACTCAGCTCTGTACACACTCGCTCATTACAAGGGGACCCTACAGATCACCAGGCACGCTCCTGCAGGCAGAGGTCTCTAATGCTGGCACAGCTCATGAATAAAGATTGCCAACCTGTGCTGGCCTCCTTTCCGTTTGGATTACTGAGACATTTCCACTACTCTAATGTCACAACGACACAGCAACATAACTGCAATGCATATAACATTACATTTTTACATTATTGCCATTTAGCAGATGCTCTTATCTAGAGCGACTTACAAGATGTGCAATAATACAGGGTAAGATCAATCATAGTTCGCACAAGAGATAAGTGCAGTAATACAGTGATAGAAATAATCATTGGCAGCTGTAAAAAAAGGAAAAGTTCGTTTTTAGTTTTAGTTTTTAGACTCTGATGTAGATCTGTATCACTGTAGTGAATGAGTAATACCTACTCCAATATCTATACTCATTCACTACAGCAAAACAGATCTACTCCAATATCTATACTCATTCACTACAGCAAAACAGATCTACCCCAATATCTATACTCATTCACTACAGCAAAACAGATCTACCCCAATATCTATACTCATTCACCACAGCAAAACAGATCTACCCCAATATCTATACTCATTCACCACAGCAAAACAGATCTACCCCAATATCTATACTCATTCACTACAGCAAAACAGATCTACCCCAATATCTATACTCATTCACTACAGTGGTGCAGATCTACCCCAATATCTATACTCATTCACCACAGCAAAACAGATCTACCCCAATAATATCTATAATCATTCACCACAGCAAAACAGATCTACCCCAATATCTATACTCATTCACCACAGCAAAACAGATCTACCCCAATATCTATACTCATTCACTACAGCAAAACAGATCTACCCCAATATCTATATAGATCATTCACCACAGAAAACAGATCTACCAATATCTATACTCATTCACTACAGTGAATTAGTATAGATATTGGGGTAGATCTGTTTTTAGATAAAACATATCTACCCCAATATCTATACTCACTCACCACAGCAAACAGATCTACCCCAATATCTATACTCATTCACTACAGCAAAACAGATCTACCCCAATATCTATATAGATATTGGGGTAGATCTGCACCACTGTAGTGAATTAGTATAGATATTGATATCTGTTTTTGCAAAACAGATCTACCCCAATATCTATACTCATTCACCACAGCAAAACAGATCTACCCCAATATCTATACTCATTCACCACAGCAAAACAGATCTACCCCAATATCTATACTCATTCACTACAGCAAAACAGATCTACCCCAATATCTATATAGATATTGGGGTAGATCTGCACCACTGTAGTGAATTAGTATAGATATTGGGGTAGATCTGTTTTTGCAAAACAGATCTACCCCAATATCTATACTCATTCACCACAGCAAAACAGATCTACCCCAATATCTATACTCATTCACCACAGCAAAACAGATCTACCCCAATATCTATATAGATATTGGGGTAGATCTGTTTTGCTGTAGTGAATGAGTATAGATATTGGGGTAGATCTGTTTTGCTGCAGTGAATGAGTATAGATATTGGGGTAGATCTGTTTTGAATGAGTATAATGATATTGGGGTAGATCTGTTTAACTGCAGTGAATGAGTATAGATATTGGGGTAGATCTGTTTTGCTGTAGTGAATGAGTATAGATATTGGGGTAGATGTGTTTAACTGCAGTGAATGAGTATAGATATTGGAGTAGATATTGGGGTAGATATTGGAGTAGATCTGTTTTGCTGTAGTGAATGAGTATAGATATTGGAGTAGATATTGGGGTATGAGTGAATGTGCCTGAGGTGTTTATAGATGGTTGTTTGTTTTTATTTTCCGGTTTTATTTTACAACCGGACTTGTGAGAGACGTGAAAGATGTGAAAATAAATACAGAATATTGTGAAATACATACATATATATATATATATATATATATATATATATATATATATATATACATGTAGTAACTTCATACTTGCAAATTCAAAGTTCTTATGTCGTAATAGTCACTTCAGACCTGGGATAGCCGTTAGTTCACATGCATTCTTAAATGACAGAGTTCCGATCCAAAAATAAAACAATCATTTATTCACTAATTTCTCTTTCAAACAAACAAACAAATCAAATCCATGCAAGCACAATGCGGATATGCGGTGGAAAACCTTTTTGCTTCCCCGGTTCCCCACCCCCTCTCCCACAGGAACAGCCCTAATATCCAGGTAAGACACACAGGTAAATATGACGTCACCAGGAAAGGTGAGTATATATATATCCAGTTCCTCTGGCCGCCTTGCTCTACACTCTTATAGTTATATAACCCTGTTGTGGTCTGGCCCCAGGCCGCCATGCCCTTAGTGACCGAGTGACCAATCAAGTGCAGGCAGGGGGAGGGAGGGACCAATCACACACAGGCATTACATTACATTACATTTCATTATAGGCATTTGGCAGACGCTCTTATCCAGAGCGATTTACAACAAAGTGGGAGGGAGGAGGGAGGGAGGGACCAATCACACACAGGCAGGAGGGAGGGAGGAGCCAATCACATGCAGGCATGAATGAGGGAGCAACCAATCACACGCAGGCAGGAGGGAGGGATCGACCAATCACACTCAGGCAGGAGGGAGGGATCGACCAATCACACGCAAGCAGGAAGGAGGGAGGGAGGGAAGGGAGAAGGGAAAGTCAGTGCTGATGTGGCTGTTGTTTCTCTCATCAATCTCGCTGGATATGATGAAAAACATCATGGACACAGTGGAGCAGAGACAACGCCCTGGATTAACAGTGAAGATGAACAGATGTCTCCCACATCACTAACTCCCACAAAAGACCTCACAACACAAGAGTGCTGCTGCCCAGAGAGGAGAGTATTCCGGTCTCATTACATCACATTTACATTTTAAGCATTTAGCAGACGCTCTTATCCAGAGCGACTTACAATATGTGCATTAATACATGGTAGGAACAATCATAGTTAGCGCAAGAGTGCAGTAATACAGCGATAGACATTGTTGTAGGCAGCTGCATACTATACCTGTAACACTGGGAACGAAAAGGGTATTAATTATAATTATTTTTTTCATTGTTTTTTTATTTATAAATGAGGAGTAAGCAGGGATACATTATACAAGAAGTATTAAACATGTAAGCAGTGGTGATGACAATTGGTTTACAGGATTCAGTGGTAGTGGTGTCTGAAAATGTGGGTTTTGAGTCTCTTGCGGAAGATCGCAAGTGATTCCGCGGTCCTGACCGATTGCGGAAGGTCGTTCCACCAGCGAGGGGTCAGGACAGAGAAGAGGCGAGGAGCTCTGGCTGGGGTGTAGGGAGTGATGAGTGTCTGGAGGTAAGGGGGAGCAGTTCCTCTAGTAGCTTGATAAGCCAACACCAGTGATTTGAATCTGATGCGTGCTGCGATGGGGAGCCAGTGCAGAGCGAAGAGTAGAGGGGTGACATGAGTGAACTTGGGTTGATTGAACACCAGGCGAGCGGCAGCATTCTGGACCAGTTGCAGTGGCTTGATGGTGCAGGCCGGTAGGCCTACCAGCAGGAATTGTAGTAGTCCAGATGTGAGATCACCAGGGCCTGGACCAGGAGTTGCGTGGCCTCTTGGGTGAGGAACGGTCGGATCCTCCGGATGTTGTGGAGGGAGAACCGGCAGGTCTGAGTGATCGCTGTGATGTGGCCCAAGAAGCACAGCTGGTCATCCAGGGTGACTCCAAGACTCCTAGCAGACTGGGACGGAGACACTATGGAGCCTTCCCAATGGACCCCACTGTACCCCACTGTCCTTTTAACCAACCTGGAGGTGATTTGAAGAAGGGCTGATTTGGCATCAGCAGTGTCGCGTGGCATTAAGGAGGGTCATGGTTAGACAGTAACCCTATTTTTCCCCAAGTGTAAGACAGCTGGAACGAGGGTTGGACACTTTCCGTCGTTACTATGGGGACTCGGTCAAACCTTGTGAGATAAAAATATGAAAAAACAGGGTTACTATCCAATCACGACCTTCTACCCTGCCCTCGCACCGTTTGGCCACTGCAGGGACGTCATGTTGAGGACGTAGCTGGTGAACTCCTCCTCCTCCTGTGTAGTGCGGGTCAAAGCTGTGCGTGTAATGGCCCAGAGCCATTGGAAACAATGCATTTGAAAACATTTATCATCAAAAGTCTATTTCAAGGGAAATCACCAAATGACATAACCTCTGGTGAAAAATCATGAATTTTAAATGTTTAATTTTCCATCTTAGATAGATGAAGAAGTATCTGCAATGGCCTACTATGAAGAAATAAATTGGAAACAATGCATTTGAAAATATTTATCATCAAAAGTCTATTTTAAGGAAATCACCAAATGACATAAGTGTATAACCTCTGGTGAAAAATCATGAATTTTAAATGTTTAATTTTCCATCTTAGATAGATGAAGAAGTATCTGCAATGGCCTACTATGAAGAAATAAATGGGAAACAATGCATTTGAAAATATTTATCATCAAAAGTCTATTTCAAGGAAATCACCAAATGACATAAGTGTATAGCCTTACCTCTGGTGAAAAATCATGCATTTTAAATGTTTAATTTTCCATCTTAGATAGATGAATAAGTATCTGCAATGGCCTACTATGAAGAAATAAATAGGAAACAATGCATTTGAAAACATTTATCATCAAAAGTC
>JAINUG010000343.1:540000-665524 GCA_029706075.1 Aldrovandia affinis | reverse complement strand
TTGAAACGGTGTCCCTGATAGGCAGCGCACACTCGTGTAGGACCAACCGAAATACGGGTGCGTTAGACTGCTACGCTATCCGCCAGCCCCAAGCTATTTTGATTTGAGTTCTCTAGTTTGCTCCTTTCTCATGTATTTATGCTCTTTCTGACAGCTGTTAAATAAAGGGCTTTTAAAAGTCAACCTCTCTGTGTCTCGCTCCATCTCCTCTGATTTAGTTTGGGAGAACGGAGCTGATTGACAACACACTAAACCCAGACTTTGTCAGGAAGTCTCCTGACTTTGAGTTCAATTTGTAATTTTTCTCATCTCTTTTTGTCACAATAAATATTTCCATTTATATGCGAATGTTTCTGTATTGCCAGGCCTGAATAAAACTGTTGGCCTGGCTACCTAGCTAGCTATTCTTGTCACTTCTAAAGTACTATGAATAAAACTCTTGTTTTGATGCCGTCTGAGGTCTGGGCTCTAAGGGAGTGGTGGGGAAAAGCACCGTGCACAAACACTTTTTCAGAACTGAAGGGTCATGTTGAAGATAATTGTTCCATGCAGATAGAATATGCAATATTTGTCACATAAACACAAATGACAAATGCCAAGGACATTCTAAACTGTGAAATTACAATACTTCAATGCAGACCTAGATTATGAATTTTGTATGTTTTTACATTTTATATTTTAAGCATTTAGCAGACGCTCTTATCCAGAGCGACTTACAAGATGTGCATTAATACATGGTAGGAACAATCATAGCTAGCGCACAAGATCAGTGCAGTAATACAGCAATAGACATCATTGCAGGCGTCTGCGTATCATACCTGTAATGGAAAAGGTTTTTTTTTTTGTATAGTGTAGAACAAGTAAACAGTGGTGAAGACAAATTAGCTAGATGGACAGAGTTCAGTGTTAGTGGAGTCTGAAGAGGTGGGTTTTGAGTCTCTTGCGGAAGATTGCAAGTGATTCCGCGGTCCTGACCGATTGTGGAAGGTCGTTCCACCAGCGAGGGATCAGGACAGAGAAGAGGCGAGACCGCGAGGAGCGGCTGCCAAGCGCCCGGAGGGATGGGGCAGTCAGTTTGCCAGAGGAGGCAGAGGGGTGTAGGGAGTGATGAGTGACTGGAGGTATGGGGGAGCAGTACCTCTGGCCGCTTGAAAAGCAAGCACCAGTGACTTGAATCTGATGCGTGCTGCGATGGGGAGCCAGTGCAGAGAGGAGAGTAGAGGGGTGACGTGGGCGAACTTCGGCTGGTTGAACACCAGGCGAGCAGCAGCATTCTGGACTAGTTGCAGTGGCTTGATGGCACAGGCCGGAAGGCCTGCCAGCAAGGAATTGCAGTAGTCCAGACGTGAGATCACCAGGGCCTGGACCAGGAGTTGAGTGGCCTCTTGGGTGAGGAACGGTCGGATCCTCTGGATGTTGTGGAGGGAGAATCGGCAGGTCCGAGTGATCGCTGCAATATGGCTCGAGAAGCACAGCTGGTTGTCCAGGGTCACTCCAAGGCTCCTGGCAGACTGGGACGGAGACACTATGGAGCCTTCCACAGTGATTGATGCATCAATCGTCGGGGAGCCCTTTGCAGGGAGGAAGAGCAGCTCTGTCTTCCCCAGGTTCAGCTTCAGGTGGTGGGTGGACATCCATGCGGAGATGTCAGCCAGGCATGCAGAGATCCGTGCCGGGACCTGGGTATCAGATGGAGAGAAGGAGAGAAACAGTTGAGTGTCATCGGCATAACAGGGATACGAAAAACCATGAGCAGAAATAACAGAGCCAAGTGACTTGGTGTACAGAGAGAATAGGATGGGGCCTAGCACCGAGCATTGTGGGACTCCGGTAGAGGGTGTGGGGAGAGGAGAGGGATCTTCTCCAGGCCACCTGGTAGGACCGGTCAGCCAGGTATGACTCAAACCATGTCAACGCAGATCCAGAGATTCCCATATCGACGAGAGATGAGAGCAGGATCTGGTGGTTCACGGTGTCGAATGCCGCCGACAGGTCGAGGAGGAGGAGGAAGGAGCTAAGGGATTGGGACTTAGCCCCATGAAGAGCCTCAGTGACCGCAAGGAGAGCAGTCTCTGTAGAGTGGCCTGCTCTGAACCCAGATTGGTTGTGATCAAGCAGGTCGTTCTGTAAGAGATGAGCAGACAGTTGATTATAGACAACCCGCTCTAATGTTTTGGAAAGGAATGGGAGGAGAGAGACAAACTACCGTTTGAGATGACAGCAGGATTCAGAGAGGGTTTTTTGAGGAGGGGGACAACCTGAGGGCATTTGAGGGAAGAGGGGACAGAGCCAGAGGAAAGAGAAGAGTTAATGACATTGGAGACAAAGGGGAGGATGTCCATAGCAATGGACTGGAAGAGGGGGGAAGGAATGGGATCAAGAGGGCAGGTGGTGGGACGGTGGGAGAGAACAAGTTGAAGGATGTCTGAATCAGGAAGGGGCGAGAAGGAGGACAGAGGGGTGGGAGGTTTAGGTAGCAAGATGGGTGAGGGAGAATTAGGTGAGAGAGAGGATGGGGGAAAGGAGTTGCGAATGTCATCGACCTTCTCGTGAAAGAAGGATGCAAAGTCATCCGCGGTTAGAGAGGAGGGGGGTGGGGGAGGGTGAGGAGAGAGGAAAACGTAGAGTAGAGTTTTCGAGGATTCCAAAAATCTAAAACCAAATAATCAGAAAGGCAAACAAACAAAATAGGAAGGCAAAACTCGAAGTCAAACGGAAGGGGTGTCTCGGACAATACAGACAAACTCTGGCTTACACACGCACAGTGAATGATGATCAACGTTCTGACAATTAATGAAAGCAAACACGGAACTTAAATACAAGCGGGGAAGGGAAACACAATAGGAATCAGGTGTGACTGGGAGGAGAGAAGGGCAAGAACACAGGTGAGAACGATAGGGATCACTAATACAAAAACGAGGGGAGAAAAAAGACAGGGACTGGGAAGCACATAGACACACTGAAAATAAACGACCTGGAATAGCAGGTGGACACGTGCACAGTTCGAAGGGGAGGAGCGCATAGAAAGAATCTGCGTGCAGATAAAGCGAAAAGAGAGAAGCGTACTGGGATAGGACAACGAGAGAGAGAATGATAGCAGTAGATAGAAACATGAGATAATTAGTAATTAGTAATGTTAGTAAAGAAATCTAAATCCCTACTGTTAGTAGATTATTAATATATACACCTAACTAATATGTACAGAGTGTTAGAAAGAAAGGAGGACGTAAACGAGATAAGAAAATAAGACAGAAAACCCATAAAGTCGAAATCACCCGAATAGTGCAATAACAAAGCCAAGGAGTGGATCTCGAACAACAAGGAACACAGACAGACAGGGAACAGAACGTGAATGATGAGTGAAAAAATAAACAAAACACAAAAACAAACGTCTCAAAACATAACAGACAGAGCTACAGGGGATTTGGATTTTCTCCATTTCCTTTCTGCCGCTCGCAGTTTCAGTCGGTTAGCCCGAATGGAATCGGTTAGCCAGGGGGTGGGGGGTCGGAGACAAGCAGGTTTAGTGGATAGAGGACAGAGTGAGTCAAAGGAGGAGGAGAGAGGAAAGTAGGGTGGATAATGCTTCCTCAGCAGGTAGCTGAGAGAAGGCATCAGTAGGGGGAAGGGAAGATAGAACAGTAGCTGACAGGGCAGCGGGGGAGAGAGAGCGGAGGTTGCGACGAACAAGGAGTGGGAGCAGGTGAAGATGGTTTAGGCACAATTTAGGACAAAAACACACATCTGATCAGTGACTGACCCTGTGATTTAGAGATGGGAAGATTTACATTTTAGCTAAATAAACACTAAAACCAAGAAAAGATCAATAACACATCTCTGTTTCATGCAAAGCATGTTTCATTTTTCTTCCACAATGAAGGTATCCCAAAACGTACGTACCCAAAAAGAAAATAGAAAACAAACACTAATTTGTGTGTGAAACAAGCTAAAATGGCTCTTTTTGGGGAAAAGGTGTGTTCTATGGTGGATAGTGTACACTTAGTGTCTACTTAACACTATGGGTGTAATATATTTCTGGCCACTGAGGCTTTTGTGTATGTACGTATATATTTTTACATTTACATTTTAAGCATTTAGCAGACGCTCTTATCCAGAGCGACTTACAAGATGTGCATTAATACAAGGTGAGAACAATCAAAGTTAGCGTACAAGATCAGTGCAGTAAAACGGCAAAAGACATCATTGCAGGTGTCTGCGTATCATACCTGTAACATTGGGAAAGAAAAGGTTAGTGGGTTTTTTTTTTTTTTTTTTTTTTTTTTTTTTAACAAGTAAACAGTGGTGACGACAGATTGACTAGATGGACAGTGTTCAGTGGTAGTGGAGTCTGAAGAGGTGGGTTTTGAGTCTCTTGCGGAAGATTGGAAGTGATTCCGCAGTCCTATATGTGTGTGTCTGTGTGTGTGTATGTAACGGAGTCGCCTGCAGCGAGTTTCAAACCGATAATCTCGACGCGACAAGAGAGCAATTTAGCCCGCTGAGCTAAAGACTCAAGTCCCTAACTCTGGGAACTAATCACTCTTATCCACGTCACTTTCTGTAGCGGACGCTCACGTACCAGAGCACCACTGCTGCACATGTAGGCCTATTTTGTTTTGTGTTTCAAACATATTTTTCTGTAGTTTATTGGGGACAGGTGTTGGATATTAGTCTTTGGCTATAAACACTTAATCCAGTGCATCTGATGCTTGTTTTTGTAACATTGTAACAATGATTTTGCCATGTCCCTGACAAATACACACACACAAATAAATAAAGAACTTAAAAAGAGACAGAATTATTACAGAATTAAAGAGAAAAGTATCATGTTTTCCAGGTTACCATTATGGCTCCTAATTGGAGAATGACCACTGATAAGTGCCCACAATATTGTCACTCAGTAAAGCTGGAAATAGTTGAATTGCACTACAGTAGGACAAATCAAATGAGTATAGCTATTATCTATGTACAGTAAAAGTGTATAATCTTTAGCTGTGTCATTACATGGCATATTCTGTTCTAATCTATGTGCACTGTGTCTGTATCAATGCATTAGCATGAAGGAGGCATATTTCTTCCCTTGTGAAGGCCAGTGCCCACTGCGGTGTTCCAAAGAAGGGGGGGTGTCAGACAGGCAAGAGGTGTTGGGAGAGTACATCCTCCAATTCTGAAAGTACAAAGGGAAATCCTTCCGGTGGCCCCTGGAGAATGATGGAGGCTACACTTGTACCTCATCAAGAAGGTTGAGGAGGAGGAGGAGGAGGAGGAGGAGAAGACAGTTCAATGCAGAGGACCATAGCAAGGACAGCCTTCTGTCCTTCCTTGAGTACTCCAGGAGCTTTCAGGACATTATAGGCCTCTTTAAGTACCTGTCTGGAGGAGCTTTCAGGACATTATAGGCCTCTTTAAGTACCTGTCTGAAAGAGCTTTCAGGACATTATACGCGTCATTAAGTACCTGTATGAAAGAGCTTTCAGGACATTATAGGCCTCTTTAAGTACTTGTCTGAAAGAGCTTTCAGGACATTATATGTGTCATTAAGTACCTGCATGAAAGAGCTTTCAGGACATTATAGCCCTCTTTAAGTACTTGTCTGAAAGAGCTTTCAGGACATTATACGCATCATTAAGTACCTGTATGAAAGAGCTTTTATACATCATTAAGTACTTGTCTGACATTATACGCATCATTAAGTACCTTGTCTTATAGAAAGAGCTTTCAGGACATTATACGCGTCATTAAGTACCTGCATGAAAGAGCTTTCAGGACATTATAGGCCTCATTAAGTACCTGTCTGACCCTGTGACCTTGTGGGATTTGGATCCCGGTCCCAAAACAACACGTGGAGGGAAATAGCAGAGGGCAGGAATAGCAGGGCTGATGGTTATGCTACTTTCATCATGAGAAAACAGTGTGTGCCACGCAGTAAAATGCACCAGTTACAGCAGCACCTGTTGAAGCAGCAAAGCCAGCTAAGCACTGCCCTAGCTCCACCTCCAACCACACCTACTACGGCAGCCCCATCCACACCAGTCCCCTTGACTCTTGCTTCTGATCTTCCAGGTCAGTTAATAACACAAATATGTATCATTATTGGCTTGCTGTCTTTCAACATGCAGGCTGTATTGATATATTTGTTTCATTTCACAGTAATGGAGGAGGAGGAGGATCTGGAGAGGATGATGCAGAGTCTGTCCCCATCCAAATTCCAGACCCAGCTGAGTGAGTGAAGCAAAAGGCCACATGTTGGAACTCATGCTTATCAAGTCCAGAGCAGCAATCTATGAAACTGCACTGATACAATGTCCACTGTGCTTTCAGGTTCACCAGCAGCAGCCGTTGGAGCCCCAGCTTTGTCCACGACTAGAGGGTTTTTTAAAATCAGTTTTGGAGGATAATTCTGTGACCCACAGTATTATCTGCCATAACTGAGTTTCAATATCCTTGTTTGTTGTTCTGGCCTGTTGTGATGCTTGTGTTCTTTTGTTCTACTAACCATTATCCAAGGGATTTAACATGTCAGCGATGAGGGGAAGTGTGCATATCAGTTCTCCTTTTTGCATGTTTGTTGAAGCTGTGCTTCAAGGGCTTGGCATGCTCATGAGGGAGGAGGGGGTATTTGGGGCACATAGGCGTACATGCCACAGTTGCCACACCCTTAATTTCACAATCAGTATGTCTTCACATTTTGGTATTGTCACTGTGCTTTGCCTATTTTGAAAAGGTGATTGTACTACTGAATATCCATTCATATTAAATGCATATCTTTGTCGTATGTCTATATCCATCTATGTACATCAGATGAGACACACTGACTATTAGCCTGACAGACAATAACCGTTCAGGCTATTAGCCTTTTTTTAAAACATGGTTGATAAGCCAGACTCTAATTGAGGGGGAGATTAACACTTTATTTTCCTTACCAGTGAGGAGTAAACCAGCAGCCACTGGCACACTCTCCAGCCCAGCTGAGCCCGACCACTCAGATGTGACTGCCTCTCCACTGCAAGGTTAATATACATGTACATGCATCCCTCCTTCATTCATTGTGAAAATGATTTACAGTTGTGTGAAGTGTCATGTTTTTGGTGAAGGTCTGGACTACTGTAATGGAATACTCTCAGGACTACCCTCCAAACTCATCAATAAACTGCAAATGATCCCAAACTCAGCTGCACGAATCCTCACAGGCACCCAATCCAATGACCACATCACTCCCACTCTCATTCAGCTATAATAATAATTATATATGTATATAATTATGTATATATACAGCTATAATTTTATTTATATAGCACAATCTAAAATACAGAGAAATCTCAAGGTGCTTTACAACAGATTGTTATGTTTTCCAACGTTTGTTCTGTTTGTTTTTTGTTTTTTATTATTTTCTCATCATTACGGTTCATTCACGTCTGTTTCCCCATCTGTCTGTGTTCCGTGTTTTTCGATATCCACTCCTCGTCTTTGTTATTGCACTATTCGGGTGATTTCGACTTTACAGGTTTTCTGTTTTCCTATCTCGTTTACTTCCTTCTTTCTTTCTTAACACTCTGTATATGTTAGTTAGATGTATATGGTACTAACCTACTAATCTACTAACATTAGGGATTTAGATTAAGTTACTAACATTACTAATTACTAATTATCTCAAGCTTCTATCTACCGCTATCATTCTCTCTCTCGTTGTCCTATCCCTGTACGCTTCTCTCTTTTAGCTTTATCTGCACGCAGTTTCTTTCTATGCGTTCCTGCCCTTCGAACTGTGCATGTGTCTGCCTGCTCTTCCAGGTCGTGTATTTTTAGTGTGTCTATGTGCTTCCCAATCCGTGTCTTTCGTTTCCCCTCGTTATTGTATTAGTGATCCCTATCGTTCTCACCTGTGTTCTTGCCCTTCTCTCCTCCCAGTCACACCTGATTCCTATTGTGTTTCCCTTCCCCGCTTGTATTTAAGTTCCGTGTTTGCTTTCATTCATTGTCAGAACGTTGATTTTTTTTTTTTTTTTTTTTTTTTTTTTTTTTTTTTTTCGTTCTTCCCCTCTCCTCTCCCCCCCCCCCCCAGACACCCCTTCTGTTTGACTTAGAGTTTTGCCTTCCGATTTTCTTTGTTTGCCTTTCTTATTATTTGTTTTTTATTTTTGGACTGCCCATTTGACTACTCTTTTGGATTTCGATTTTGTACCTTATCTAACTCTGACTATCGGCTTTTGAACCTTGCTTGATTATTAAACGTTCCTTTACTGCCTTATCCTGGTCTGCGTCTGGGTCCCTGTTCGGTTCCTCACACAGATCCCATTTAAAAACAACAAAAATAGCAATACAAATACATGCAATCTAATTGTCCTTTACACATAATAAAATAAACAATACACATAATTTATTTTTCCTAAAAAGAGGGGCTGAAAAGCTGGTATGGGTGTTCATTGTGTGGTTTTGCGCAATTTAAAGTCTAGTGGTTTGGAAAAGCAGAGATGAAAAGGTGAGTCTTAAGTTGTGTCTTGAAAGTGGTGAAAGCTGGAATTCCTGGGGCCCTATTTTCGTGCAGGGGCTAAGCGGCGTTATGCCCTAGCGCAGGCGAATTGCCATTTTCGTCGGTCGCAAACGGAATATTTCCCTTCTCTGCCGAGTTTGGCAATTTCGTGGTGCGCAATGAAGGCGTTTGCGCGACTATGGACTGGGCAGCGCAATAGGGGGTGTGACTATGAAAACAGTCAGCGCTATGCAAGTTTGGTGTCAAATAATCATTTTGCGTTAACGTCCAACTAGACCACCTCATAGCACAAACGCTGTCGCTCTGTGCAATTTGGTGACTTTATTGATGCGCACATATGCGTAATCAATTAAGCTAAAAACGATTTCACCACAGCTTGTGGTTATTCAATGCACGGACATGAAAGACTGAAGCCAGCAGGCCATCCATCGCTACCGTTCAGTTAGATACACCTGTTAAATAAATATATGTTTGTATGCACATTGTTTTTCTTATGTGAAAGGGTTTTATTCTTTCCATTTGCACTACAGAAAATGCAATAGGCGATATGCGAAGGCGATACCGTGAGCGATACCCTGGGTTTGGTAGCCGGTGTTTTCCAGACGGCTATCAGTCCGGCTGTACATGCAGTTTCTTCCAGTCTTGTCTAACATGCAAATTCGTTTATTACTTTTCCTACACGCGACAGCCAGCAGAGAACTAAACAGGATTTTTATACGCAATGTGGATTCCCTGGGATCTACACACGTGCAGTTGCGTGCACCATCTGATCACGGTATCATTTATGTGAATCGGAAGGGGGTCCACTCCATTAATATCCAGGTGGTTTGTGATGCACACTCCAGGGTGACACATGTAGGCCTACTGAATGACGAACATAAATGAAACAGGCCTAGTTGTGAGTTTGTTATTTATTGCTTTCCATTTAACAATTACATTAAGTTAGAAGAAAAGAAACATCGTTTTTTTAAAGTTGGAAAGCCTACAAATAAGGAAAAAAAGAGATGGTAAAATAAAACACTTTCTTTTAACAATGTAGGTCTCAAAATATAAACTCAAATCATGAAAAGAACAAATTAATGTGCGCCTTGTTTTACCCCTTTGATTCGCGCGCCAACTTTTCCGCATCTCCTCCCTCTCCTCTTTTGAGAAGCGCTCCTGGCGCAGCCGCGCAAAATTGTCATGTCAGGAAATTGCCAATTTGCCATAGCGTTAGAGCACTTGTATTCAAAGGGATAGAAAATAGTTGTTCTGATTGGCCATTATGAAACCAAACACCCACCACACCCACATGTTTAAAAAAAAAAAGTTTTTGGGCCAACCAGAATAACCACCACCTCCCAAACTCAAATAGACTTGATTTTTAGTAATCGACCCGAAAGAGTAGATAAGACACTCAACTTTATCACTGGGCTTTCTGACCACAATTTGACACTTTTATCGAGGAAGCTGACAAAGAAACGGTTCCAGAATGGCCATACATTACCGGAACAGCTCAGGATCCCCAAAAGTGAGCTCATAAATTTTGAAAATGCAATAAAACAAAACAACTGGAATGACATACTGCCAGGATCAAATGTGGAGGAAGACAGCAGTCTACTCATACATGAAACTCAGCGTATAGTCCATATATTTACAAAAAGGGTAAAAGGCAAGAAAAATCAAAAGAGATCACTACCGTGGATGAACTCTGACCTACTGAGGATGATGAAGGAGAGGGACCTCTCTTTGAAAAGGGCCCTGAAGTCTAAGCAGGCAAATGATAAACGTACATTTACCATGCTGCGGAACAAGGTTACCAAAGAGGTCAGAAACGCTAAAGCCAACTTCTTCATCAACATCATAAGTGAAGCCAGAGGCAATACAAAACTAATCTGGAAGCAGATTCAGAAACTGGTAGGGAGTGATCGTCTCAGACACAGCAAACAACTAGAAATAAATATTAACAATAAACTAGTGCAAGACCCAATGGAACAGGCAAAAGCCTTTAATGAATATTTTATTGATTCTGTCAATAAGATTGCACAAGGCTTTCCAATTACATGTGAGATTACTACCCCAGTGGATCCTACTCTGCCCACTTTCAGCATTGACCACATAACAACCAGCAAAGTGCACATGATCATTGACTCACTCAAACATTCCACAGCCAAGGATATCTTTGGGATGGACACTGCTATGCTTAAAAACCTCAAAGAGTCTCTAGCTCCTCCCATTATGCAGATCATGAACCTGTCAATCTCTGAGTGCATTTTCCCAACTGCCTGGAAGACAGCTGTGATCTCTCCCATTTTTAAGTCAGGTGATTCTCGGAACATCTGCAATTACAGACCAATCAGCATTCTGCCTGCAGTATCAAAGATACTAGAGAAATGGGTAGCAGAACAGCTTATCTCTCACTTAAACAATAGCCCCTTCCCACTGCATCCCATGCAATTTGGCTTCAGAGCACAGCATTCCACAGATACCGCCAACTGTCTTTTTCTGGAAAAGATCAAATCACTGATGGACAAGCAAGGTGTTGTGAGTGCAGTATTCCTGGATTTGAGAAAGGCTTTTGACACAGTCAACCATAAGGTTTTACTTGCTAAGCTATCTACCTTCAACTTCTCCCACAACGCCATCAAATGGACAGAGTCATACCTCAACAATAGAACCCAATGTGTGAAAGTTCACAACCATCAATCAGACACCATCAACTCCCCTACTGGCGTCCCACAAGGATCCATCTTAGGACCACTCCTGTTTAGCCTATATGTTAACGACTTGCCTACCATATGCCCTGACGTGGAGATCCAGTTATACGCAGACGACACAGTGATCTATGCACATGGTAGCACAAAGCAACAAGCTGCAGCAAAACTCTCCAACGCATTGGGCCACATAACAACGTGGCTTGAACAATCATGCCTCCAGCTCAATGTTGCGAAAAAAAAACCATGCACCACCCCGGACCCAGATGTCATGATATCAGGAGGAAAACTGCAGATAGTCCATGAATACAAGTATCTGGGCATTCTCATTGACTCAAATCTATCATTCAAATCTCACATCAAGAAAGTAGGCCACAAGGTTAAGTTCAGTCTATCTAACTATAGGTTCATCAGAAATTCCATGACCATCGATGCCGCCAAACTGTACTTCAACGCAATGATAGTCTCCCATCTCACATACTGCTTAACTAGTGTAGCACAGGCCAACAAAACATCACTCAAGCCACTAGAAACACTGTACAAACAGAGCCTTAAAGTCCTGGACCGGAAACCAAACTCACATCACCACTGTCTCATTTTACAGAAATACAAACTTCTGAGCTGGGAAAATTTAATCCTTTTCAAAAACCTCTGCCTCCTCTACAAAATCCGACATAATACTGCACCCTCCGCTTCATACATACATCACACAGAGATCAAGCACCAGCCGTACAACCAGAGCCTCCACCCGAGGAGACTGCATTGTCCCACACAGAGTCAGTGCATTTAGCCGCTCAGCATTTTCAGTTAAAGCATCACAGGATTGGAACTCAATACCCACACAGATCAGGGATCTCAATACTTACCATACCTTCACTGCACACCTGAAATCATGGCTCATTAATAGTAATCAACCATGCACACATTAATACAGTAGATGCTCCTATTGCCATCAAGCCAACAACTGTTCTGTCCCAATTGTTTGTCCTGTCATGTCCTTTCATGTTTCTCTCCTGTATAGTGCATGTGTATGTCATGTCCTGTCATGAGTATGTTTCTTTCCTGTATAGTGCATGTGTATATTTTGGTATTTTAACAGTATGTTAATATGTGTTCCATGTGCCTTGATGTCTTATGTCTGTCATATAGCTTGTTTTTATTGCATTCTTATTGTATTGTATTTGACATTTCAGGTTGCCTTTTTAACATCCGGCCAGGGACTCCAGATGAAAACTAGCCTCTTGGCTAATTCTGGCTCATTTACAATGTATTGTTTTTAACATTCAGTGTCTATTAATGTGCATTGTCCCTGACAAATAAACTAATAAAATAAAAAAATAAAAAAGATACTTGGACACATGCAACGGGGTGATGATTTCTGTCGAAGTGCAGTACATTCAACAGCGCCATCTGTTGGCAAGATGTGACGCCGTGAATTTAAAGTCAACATGAAATGGCAGACTACTGACTTCAAGCATCAAGTGGACAAAGTATATCGCTTCTAGATTTTTAACTGGCATGTATCGTTACATCATTTATCTAATCGGATAATAAAATGCAGTGGCCGTTATTCTTCCCTCTTAAGTGTATCTATTGATTTAAGATAACACAATTAACATTCCATCTTAATTACTTTTACAGATGCATTCTTTCATTTCAGAGAAATAACACTTCCCAAATGTACTGGAGGGGGTTTAAGTAGTGGTACAACATAATATACATACACCAATAACCGCTGCAAAGTTTTGTGTCTTTTTCGAAATACCTTTTACTACTTATTTGTCGCAATACCTCAGTGTTTAGGACCGAGTTTATGCATTACAACTACTGGCAAAAATACAGCTGATTAGATATTGCAGGGTAAAATTAATTGAAGTGCAATAAATACAGTAGGTTATGCAAAATAATTGTCATTCTGACTGTGTATTGATGTCTGTTGATGAGACGTTGAGCCGTGAGATATCGGGTTTACTTGTAGGTATTCTAATGAATATTTATAACGCAGCGAACACCTCCCACTCACGCAAGCTCGAAGAGGTCCGCCTAAATTTCAGCGTGCCGATTTGTTTGTGTAGAAACAAATCACACAATTTCAATCAGAAATTATTTCCACTTTTAGAGATATTTTACAGAAAGCATCAAAATAACTAAATTATAGATCTCTGCATCGTCTTGGTAATGTTTTTAAAAATGTTTTTTTTTTCAATTCAAACATAGGAGGAAGTGATCTCATTGGTATTAATTTCCTGTTCTTAAAGATTTTTTACTCTGTTTGCGTCCTGTCTGAACGTCATTGTTCCTGTGAATTTGCAGAAAAATATCAGGAACAGTTTGTGTTTTGTTTATGCTCGGACGTTTGTAGCATGAAGTTGTTTTACAAAAACATAACTTTGGATTCCATCCTGAACAAGGATCTAGGCTAGGTGAGTCACGCCGGATCTAGTGTTTTCGTTTTTGGTACAGTAGCAACAGTATGCATTTTGCACTGACATCTGTGTTACTAACGTTAAGCATGTGGAAACGTCTTGCATTTTGGAAACTGCAACTTTACAATAGCTAGTTGTACATGCTAACTAGCTTAATATGTGTTACTTAACTACGTTTTTCGGAGGCTACAACGTCAGATCTTTCAAAAACCTAAAATGTTCTTAGGCTGTTTTCTTCTATATGGAGTCCTAACCAAGGCCGGAACAGGCCCATATTTACCACAACACACCCATATACGCAAGCAGGACAAGAATTAATGGCTGTGCTCGGGCAATATTGACTTGGAAAAGTTTACTGTAACTTGCCATGAACTTCAGCCACGTTATGATCCCGGAAGTGGGTCTGTGTTGCATCTGCTACTTGTGCCTCGAATGTAAAATTGTAAATAGACTATGGCCTCTTCCGTCTGATAAATACTGTACTTACACCATTCTCCCAAAGAAAATATATTGATGTATGAACTGTCGAACGGGGTTGCGTAGTACCGACGATGCACCAAATTTAAGACCACTCGAGGTATATCTAGCCCCTAATAACTAACCAACGAAATTCATTCACCGACAGTGTGTAAGGCAATTACAATTGCAAGCAAGTTTGCGCAACTTTTCACTGAAAATCTGGAAGCGATTTCCCCGCGATGCCACCATAGGAACATTTTGTTGCAAGCTATTGCCCTGGACACGAAAATGTATATTATTTCGTAAAGCTGCAATTCGAATTTGACATGAATTATGAATTGATAAAGAACGGTCATTATTTTTATTTTTATTGCATGCATTATATCGAATTCCTGGCTTAAACCATCTAGCGTCAGAGGTAATACTGTAATATGTCGATTAAGAGCGACCACATTTCAAGGTCTGCTAAATACACGTATCGGCTGATATGACATCTCAGATATTTTTTGCTCAAATTATGATAATTCCTTACCTGATATTCAGGTATATTTCATATATCAGCCTAGTGGCGGGGTAAAGGGGCTCTGTAATGTCAAGATCTGATGAGGCAAAAATATGGTGACTCACTAGAAATTAAAATTAAGTTAGACCACAGAGTAGTAAGTAACCATGGAGTCCATAATGACAAACTCTCTTGAAGTCATCCTAGCGATTACCTTGTAAACATGAAGCATCTTATAACATTCTTTCCACAATTGGTTACTCTGTTCTTTGTGAAGAACTTCAGGAATATAGTCTGGATTGATTTCTTGTAGTGAAGTTTAAGTTTCCTCTCCCATAATGGGCCTGTCAGATAATCACTGACATTTCAATATAGTGTTAGTGATTGTTGTAGTAAATAATACAATAATCTTGACTTGTATTTGTCAGTTTAAAGTCAATTGTGTGGCCAAGCTTTAATGGTGTCAACAAAATGTCAAAAAATAAGCCGTGGATCTTCCAAATAAAAGCTGTCACAGTGAGGTTAGCTCAAATCAGCCCTCAAAATCAGCCCTTGATGAAGGGAAAACTGACAGTGACTTTGGGCTAAGTGGGTATCCCAGAAACCATCGCAAACACCTCAACCACGCCAGTCCAAGAATGACCAGCCTGCCTAACAGCTGTCAGGAAGTATTGCAGCTTATTGACTTTCTGATCTGCAGGCTTGTACATAAACCACAGAGAAAGTGAAATAAAAATCACCACCTTCCCCACAACGACAAATAAATTATTATTATTATTGTATTATTATTATTTAGCTGGTAGATGTTGGTATAGCATGGCAATCACCATGTATCACCCAACATGTACTCATTGAAGTACAGTATTAAAGAAAGAAAAACATTGTCCACCAGCTTCCAGAGTATATGCGTCATACTGTAATGGGCTCATCACTCGGACTATTAAAACTCATATTGTGCAACTCCTTCCCGAAAAAACTGCTTAGCCTCCAAAAACAGAAGCTCAAACCTTGTTTCTTTGCCCAGTAGACGGATATGTATTTTATTGCGCCAAAAGCAACAGTTCCATCACAACTGGCCGTATATATATAAAAATAATTAGCAATAAAAATGTCAGCTGTGTGAATTAAAATGTTTACCTTTCAGTGAAATGGTTTTAATTAAATGATGTTCTGTGGGGTTGAGGAACACAGGCATTGAAGATAATAAAATACAACAATTGGCTGTACAAGTGGCTCATTTTAATGCATTTTTGGGGAGCATTCATACTTTGTTCATGGTGCATGCGTTGCGTCATCATTGGCCTACCGAATCGCTATGAGAATGGATACACTGCGTTTCTGTCATAATTAACACGTGCCTAGAGTACGTCTTGGAAACCGCAATTCCCAGATGTATCATGAGACACTGTAGTTGCGCCATTCACTGGTAGACGTAAGAGTAGTGGTGCCAAATGTGCGATGATTATAAGGTGCGTTCCAGAGTGCCGCTTTTTACCGTCCCTCCATCCCTCCCTCCCTCCCTCCATCCCTCCCTCCCTCAGGCCCTGGAATGATTGCTCGGTGACGCATCATGGTACATGATGATCAAAACGAGAGGGCTTAAGGCAGGGGTGGGCAATTCCGGTCCTGGAGGGCTGGTGTGTATGCAGATTTTTGTTTCTACAAATGACCCCTGTGGCTCAATTAGCTAATTAGTTGGATACGCTAATGCTGGTTCACTTGTAGATTAGACCACAGTAACATGTTTCACCTGGGAACACAAGAACAGTCTTCAGCTGTCATTCATGGGCTTATCAAGAAATATAGCTAAACTGTCAGATCACGTAAATCAGGGGTGTCAAACTCATTCCATCGAGGGCCGAGTGTGTGCAGGTTTCTGTTGTAACCAATGCATTACACCAGGTGATTTCAATTAGGTTCCCTCCTTAGTTGAAGAAGTGAGCTAATTAGTTAAATCACCTGGTGTAATGCATTGGTTACAACAGAAACCTGCATACACTCGGCCCTCGATGGAATGAGTTTGACACCTTTGACGTAAATGATTGGGCTAATTAAATAACTAAGATCATAAGTTACTATGAAATCCAGAAATGGATACGGCCTTCCTTGCCCACCCCTAGCTTAAGGGGTAACTTTGGAATTGGGCCATTGTCTCTCCTCCCCCACGCATACCTCTCCTTCCTCTCGTCTCAGGAGGCATGGATAGCTCTGTAACCCTGTGGCAGTTCCTGCTCCAACTCCTCCTGGACTCCAGCAACGATCAGCTGATCTGCTGGACCAATGACGATGGAGAGTTCAAGCTCCTGCAGGCGGAGGAGGTGGCCAGGCTGTGGGGCGCCCGCAAGAACAAGCCCAGCATGAACTATGACAAGCTCAGCCGGGCCCTACGCTACTACTACGACAAGGTGAGCACTGCTGTGTTTGGCCATGACTGGGTCACGGTCACAGTAGGCCAAAGGTCATTTTATTGGGTCCACCTTTTTTAAACTATCACATGAATGCATAGTTTAAAACCAGTTTACCAAACCATGCTTTTCCAAGAACGAAATGCTTTTAATCCATTCGCCCGGGGTCACGGTTGCTAGTAGGATTTCCATTTCCTTTGCCGTTTAACATGGACATCGGGTGATTGTTGCTGGGTTAAAAAACTAAAAACAAAACTGTGTTGTCCCCCAGCTACTCAAGAACAAGGAACATTTGTTTTCTGTTATCTCCTGGTTCTGTGTGGCTCAGTAGGTAGAGCATGGCGTTGACAACGCTTAGGTTGTGGGTTCGATGGCCCCATTGGGGCCACATATACTGAAAAATGTAGGCATCTATTACTGTAAGTCACTTTGGATAAAAGTGTCTGTTAAATGGCGTATATTTTGGTTTGACGGAGCTTGTGAATGGTTATTTTTAAATGTCACATTGTATTAAAGCAGCCTGACGTCTCCCCACAGAACATCATAAAGAAGGTGAACGGGCAGAAGTTTGTGTACCGCTTTGTGTCGTACCCAGACATCCTCAGCGGGGACTACATGGCGAAGGTGGACGGGGGTGGGGGCGGGGGCGGGGGGGGGGTGGTGGGGGCCTGCCCTCATCTGAGAGGGGGTACGCCCCAAAGGAGGACACGGTTGGGGGCGAGAAGGCTGCCCCCCCAGGGTTGCTCCAGGGCTCCAACAAACCCTCGAACCGCAATGACTACATAAACTCGGGCCTGTACACCACCTTCACCCTCACCTCCCTCCAGGCCGGCGCCCAGCTCTTCAAGTCCATCAAGGTGGAGAACCCGGGGCGCAAGCTGGCGGAGAGGAAGGCCTCCTTCGACCCCACCCAGTCGGTCATCAAATTCGGGACCGCCCCACCCAAGCTGTCCCAGTTGGTCCTCCTGGAGACTGTGTCCCAGGCCCCCCCCCAGGGCCGAACACGCCTGCCCCAGCAGCCACGCTCGCTCAAGGCCACGGCCCAGGTCGTGGAGCTGGTGCCTCGGAACACTTTCGCCCCTCAGGTTCTGTGCACACGGGAGGTCGAGGCCCGTCCCGCTGTGAGGACTGTGCGCAGCCTCTCTGGCCCCGCCCCCTCGCTCCCCGACCAATCCCCTTCCCACAGCACGGTCCCTGACTCCTCCCATGAGCTGATCATCGACAGCGACATGGAGTCCATCTCCTCCCAGCCCTGTGAGCTCCAGCTGCAGCAGGTGAGTGGACACACCCAGTTCACCCAGTTTTTCCGGAAGAGGTGTGGGCTCGGGGACTTACTGTTTATAAATAAACAGCTCTTACATTCACACTACCGTCTACGCCAGGGGTGGGCAAAGAGGGCCGTATCTGTTTCTGGATTTCATGCCAACTTCTGTTCTTAATTATTTAATTAGCCCAATCATTTACATGATCTGACATTTTAGCCAAGTTTTCTGTTAAGCTCATGAACGACAGCTGAAGACTGTTCTTGTGTCCGCGTCACTGTAATCTAATCTGAGAGTGAACCGGCATTAATGCGTACAGCTAATTAGATAATTGAGCCAGGGTAATTGGTAGACACAAAATCCTGCACACACACCGGCCCTCCAGGACCGGAATTGCCCGCCCCTGTTCTATGCCCTGGAGTAACTTTGCCCCTCCCCCCCTCCCCCCCTCCCAGTTGCCCCACTCTTCCTCTCTCCAGGACATGGGGGGGCTGGAGCGTGAGGTGGAGGGCTCCCCAGACCAGAGCAGCCAGGGCAGCAGTCACAGTGGGAAGTCCAGGAAGCCGAAGGGCCTGGAGCTCACGCCCCCCCTGGTGGTGACCAGCGCCGACTTTGGCACCATGAACCTGTCCAGCCCCTCGCTGGCGTCCCTCACCCCCGCCTTCCTGCAGGTCTGTGTTCCCCTGCGGCCTTTCCAGTGTCTCTCCTCAACCTCGCTCCTGTTCCCCCCCTCTACACTGGTTTTGGTTCTGACCATAATTGCCCTTCTCGAAGTATGAGAGCTGTTCATCATTTTAATTAGACACTTTTAAAGTCCAAGTTTGTTGTCATACGTGTTAAATACAATGACATGCTTGTGCTCTGGCTCTCTCTGCCTTGAACACACAAAGGACACACCATCCCTAACGAGGGATGATTTAACATTATTCTCTAGGGATGAGTCCGCGTGTTCGAGTTTTGAGTGTCCGCAGGGGTGTATATTATTCAAATGTGTCGTCAGATTCTTTACGCATTGTTTACTTATTTAAGCTGTTTCTGAAACTTCTTCAGATGTTCAGTGTAGTTGTAACAACAAGCACTAAGCCAATGATAATTGACAGGCTCAGACTGCCATCTATTGGCAATGAAATGCACTAAGGTTCACAGTGATACGACGTGAATCACATCATTCATCGTCACTGATACGTATAACCACACCCAGCGTTTGAGTCTGGAGTTGATGCAAACTGAAAAACGTAATCTATTAAAGCTGACCAAACCAGTACTAAGTAGGGATTTCATTAAGGTTTTTAAATTCATGAAAGGGATTAACAAAGTGAACTACCAAAGAGCTTTTAAGATTCATTTTGTTTAGCATAACAAGAGGCCACAGGTGGAAATGAGTTCAAGGTAAATTCTGCACATAGATGAGGGAGGCGTTGTTGTTTCTTTACACAGAGAGTTGTCAATGCCTGGAACAGCTGGCCAGGTCGGGTAGTAGAGGCAGAAACACTTGGGCTACTAGTCCAAGCTAGATACTCTTTAGATTAGGACATGACGAGCCTAGATGGGCCAAATGGCCTGTTCTCATCATTATGTATTCTTATTTTTGAAAGAGGTTGCATTTGTAATTCATTTACTGACCTACCGCTGACATCAGCAAAGCTCTAAATGCTGAAAGTGTGGACGCCTGGTCATTGAAACTAAACTTCATTGTGGAAAATGAAGAGTTAAAAAATATAGCAAATGGTAATGTGCCAAACCTGCATTGTGTTGCAGTCTGTTTTAGCACAAAGTGGTGGAGGCTAAACGTGTTTTCAACAACCTTAATTAATCAAGAGATTGGTTGGAACAAAACCGGCGTATATGGGTGTACTCCAGGTGTGTGTGTGTGAACTTATGGATAGCCCTGCATGCAACACACACATCTCACTGATGTTGGTTCATGATGTCATTGATTGGCTTGGTCAGTAGGTGGCAGTACGGTCTCATCTGCTCAGAAATTCCCATCCAAAACCTCATGTTTGGTGTTGATACAAACACCAAACCCACCTCTCCAGCATCGTATTGCATTGACTATAATCACACACAGGTTCTTGTGTTAAAAAATATAATCATATAATTAAAAATACAGAGTGCTAGATGGTTATATTGAATTGTGTTTTTTTAATTGAATTAGGATGGTACTAATGTGTGTGTGTGTGTGTGTGTGTGTATGTGTGTGTGTACGTACGTGCGTGCGTGTATGTATGTGTGTGTGTGTGTGTGTGTGTGTGTGTGTGTGTGTGTAGACGCCCACCCTTCTGCTCACGCCCAGCCCCCTCCTTTCCAACATTCACTTCTGGAGCACGCTCAGTCCGGTCGCCCCTCTGAGCCCCGCCTGGCGACAGGGCACGCCCACCTTGTTCCAGGTGAGTCTCAGCTCCTCGACCCCTCACGCTCTCCACAGGTTTCCCAAAATCGGAACTTAACTATCTGTGTCAATAAGAGGCGGCAGTGTAGTGTAATGGTTAGGGAACTGGACTTGTAACTCAAGAGGTTGCCGGTTCGATTCCAAGGTGGGGCATTGCTGTTGTACCCTTGAGCAAGGTACTTAATCTGCATTGCTTCAGTAAAATATCCATCTGTATAAATTGATTGCATGTAAAATAAATATAAACTGTAAGTCACTCTGGATAAGAGCATCTGCTAAAATGTAATGTAAATGTAAGAGAAACAGATTATTTCATCGACGTGTGTTTTCAAATTATTATAAGTGCGCAAGTTTATAGACACCCACTTCACTCTTAACCCTCTCACTCTCATCGAGCCAAAAGCAGAAACATTAGCAGGGGTTTAAATCTCTTTAGAGAAGCTTAGACCATTGTGCTTCATTTGAAAGGTTAGGAGCTGCTGTTCTCGTTCTAAAGGAACAGGCTTAAGTTCTCTCCGTGTTCTGATGGAAAGCCAAACTGTGACAAAAACCCTAACAGGATGACCTGGTTTTTAATTGCAGTCGTCAAATGCAACAAAATTATAGCTAGTGTACAGAGCTAGTGCATAGATGTTTGCTTTTTTCCCACTGGTAATTTTAGATTTGGTCATCTTTAAAATTTTAGATTTCTTTCTTAACCTGAATAGGGAGTGAGCCCACTTGCTGTCTGAGCTCAGTGCTGATAACCAATGAGGTCACTGATAACCAATGAGGTCACTGATAACCAATGAGGTCACTGATAACCAATGAGGTCACTGTTAACCAATGAGGTCACTGTTCCATCATTTCTTGGCCGTCACAAGGTACACCGGTGTCTCCGCCAGCTCTTTGATAAGATCTTCTCGGGCACAGCTCTCTGTTTGAAGGTGATCGACTGTATTGCGCTGGCCTGTGTGTAACCGTGGGTGACCTCGCTCACTGGCCTGCTCCTGTCGTCCCCCTGTCTGTCTGCCAGTTCCCCTCAGTCCTCAACACACAGTACCAGCTGCCCATGCACAGCATGGATGGCTCCAACACGCCCGCACCCCTGTCACCTGACCCACAGAAGACGTAGGGGAGGAGTCTGGGAGATGCCCAGGGGTGGACCGGACCTTCCCAGACGCGGGCTGTCCCACTAAAACGGCCTGCAAACCTGAGCAGCCCCCCTCCTGTCCTGGGAACGAGCATGGCTTTTGAAGATTCTCTCTGCCCTGCCGACAAGACACTGAGGGGTGTCGGATGTTCCTGCTGGAGGTCACTCCCCTCCTGACTACCCCACCCCCCACCCCAATGGACTTTTTGGAGCCAAGGAGGCGAGTCACGCTGCTGGCCCTGGCCAATCAAATGGGCTCACAATGGACTCCTTAGACTTTGGTGGATGATTTCCTTTTCTTTTCTTTTTTTTTTTGTGTCTGAATTAATTTTTCTCTTTTTATTTAGGCCATACACAAAAACCAGTACAAGCTGTAGTCCAAAAGACTGCTCGGCAGAGCAAGGTGGACCTTGTGTCTCTTTGGTGACTTTCGGACACAAGACTCGCAACTTCTCTGTGGCACTTGCCATGGATGAAAGGCGGCATTACGTTTGGAGCGGGAGCCATATTGCTCAAAGAGGCATTTCTATTGTAGTTGTAGCAGCTACCACAGAATGTGGGCTGAATTTGACAGTGTAAAACAGACCTTCTCAAAAGGAGGTTTATGGGAATGTGAGTTTTCTGTGTCTTTTATTACACCACATATTTTGTACATATGACTTATTTGTATGCAACTAGCGGGTTGTGGATGAAAATGTCTGGAATAGACCAGACATCAAGGTTTCAAAAACAGATAACCTGTTATCTAATATTAATTCAGAATTAAGAAATGGTTGAACATTTTAAAGAAAAGTTTAACTCCCGCATCTAGAGTAATGCAGAACGAATCGCTCGCCTGACCAGGATCACACGCTGTGCTGTCCAGATTACATTGCGGAGTGACTGCTTGTGTTGTGATTTATCTTTGTAGTTCATCTCTATTCTGCTTTCCGTGGGTGGGTGGTTTGGCACTGTGCTCCTTTAGCGAGTGATCCTGACACGCACTAAATAAATTGCTTGTCGTTACCGTCTGTGACTATGAATCTATTTGTCTTCTACGATGACGGATCAATTGACACACTATGTGGAAGGTGCTTTGTGTCTTTTTTGCCTCTGCTCTTTGCATATGAGATACATTTCCCTGTCAGAGCACTTATTGTTAGCCAGAATTTTTATGATGGCTTAAGTTTTTTGTACCTTTGTACCTTTGGAGGTGACTACAGGCTGTGCACACTGCTTTTCGGTCACCCACTCTCAGTATGGAATATTATTTGCTGTCTGCTGACGTCATGATTTGCACACAGCACAGCTAAAACCCAAAATGAATGAGTCATTTGTACAAAGTTATTTTTGTAACCATATTTTTCAGCCACGAAGAGATTAAACAAGATTAAACTTGACCTTAATTGTTTTTTATTTTTGTAAGCCATACTTAAAGTTCAGTATGGGCAAGAGAAGGGTAGTTTTAACAGAATATTTTTTCACATATAGAGAGAGCTCAGAAGAGTATATTCCCTTCAAGAATGTTCCCTGTGAGGGGTAGTGTGACCGGCGTGTGTATTTTGGTGCCTTAAAATAGGTGATACATTCACCAATGTAACAGTAATGTGCCTTCTCAATGGTTTTCAGTATAATTTACTCTGACCTGCATGGTGCTTATTGTGTACTTAATAAATAAGATAAGAACATCTGGACACTTGCTTTGCAAATGGGAGGCAGTGGACATGGTGACATGGGTGTCGTTTCATCCTAATTATCGGTGATGGTTAAACTATTGGAAATCTCCCCAAATATTATTTCACAACTGTACAGTGAATGTTCTGGATCATTCTGCTGTTTTTAAACATTGTGAACGTCAGAGAGATGTTGTGTTGTCTTTGCCCTCAGACAGTGTTTGGTTTTGTTAACTGTTAGAGCAGCTGCACATTATTTGTAACGTTAATTAAGAAACTAGAGACGTAAATTAATTAAAACCATGTACGGTGACAAGCATCCCAGATCATGTGTAGGCAGATTTTTGTCACCATCAGAAGCCACCTATAGACATCTATTGATTAGAATGTAAAATATATATTTTTTGCAGTTCCTTTGTGCTGATTTTTAAAGACAGTACTGTACACGTGTGATTTTGGTGGACGCCACCATGCCGTGACTAAGTAAAGCGAGAGGAGCGTGCTTTATTTACAGTTTTAGCCGACGTACTGCCTTTTCCTCAGCGACAAAAGAACTGAAGCATTGTGACCAAAAACCGCTGCATGTACATCTGCACAGTGTGTAGTCCATGTTCGTTTGTTGTGCCTTGTTTGTCATTGCTTTGTGTCTTCTCCTCATTTGTTTTTATGTTCCGTGTAACTCCTGAGGTTGAAACCCGTTTGTGATAATGATTCTCCCACCCCCTGGTCCAGTACCGCGGTGTAGCACATCATTCTAGTTGATTGATCGTGGTTTGCTACGATGAAAAATGTGTCTCTCTCTTTGTGGCATGTATGCTGTGTCCTCCTGGAATTTATGCATTTCTGTGTGATTGATATTTTTATTTTTTTGCACACGAGTGAAGAAATGTACATTGTTGGCTTATGCAACGTACATTTCCTTGTGCAGTATGATTACAGTGCTATACGGTCTACCATTTTGTTTTGTGAAAAAAAGAACAAAGTTCTGTTTTGTTGTCAAATTGTATTGTCAATTACAACGTCTATGCACAATCATTGTTATGCTGTTGAAAACTATGAAAACTGGACATTTAGGACTTTTTTAGGAATGTTTTAAAGAGATTTTAAAAAATATTTCCGGGAAAATAATGGTGCTTTTCCGTTAGTGCTGCAAATGAACAGTTTCGTAAATATAAGTGCCATATTTCTATGAATATAGTTGACACAGAACTGTCTGAGGTAATTGCATTAGTTGAAGCTGGAATTGTGTAATTACAGTCTGTATTTTAATTAAAATTCTGTACCTTTGCTTGTCATGTGCATTTGGCTTTGAATTCAAGATTCAAACATTCAAGACTTTTTTGTTTGTTTGTATGAATTCAGTGTCAAACTGTTCAGATGATCTGAAACACATGTACCTTTGTCGAAGACAGAAAATACATTTTGACTATATACTGACAAAGATTAATCAATCTCCACGGTGTATATACATATATAGCTATATTAGACACATGTACTTTCCCCCTGTCTTTTAAACCAAGCTTCCCAATGTTTACAAATTGTATTTTAGGCCTGTGTACAGTTGGATGTGTTTGATTCGAGAAGAAAATTGAAATTAAGATGATTTTTACTGTATTTGACTCTCTCTTTCTTCATCAGCACTATGAGGTTTTGGATTTGATGGCAGAGATCAAACTGTAAATATTATGTCAATTGAATACATATTGAAAACATTAAATACATCAGGCCCATTATCACGCCCCACGGGTTTCTATTGTAAAATTAATGTTCGATGCCACCCCACATACATACATTCCCCTGTTCACCCACCAGTGATTGAAGAGTAATAAAAAAATTAATCGTTTATATTATGCTTTTCAGGATCTCACTGCTTTACAGTGAAGGAGGGGTGGGTAGGGGGGAAAACTCCTCTACTACCACCAATATGCAGTACCCACCCTGGTGACGCATGGCAGCCATTTTGAGCCAGAATGCTCGCCACACTTGAGCTGAGGTGGAGAGGGAGGAATTACTCAACTTTCAAAGTTTTACATTTTAAATCCAGTACCTAACCATAAAAACTATTCTCACATTAATCAGCAGCAGTGCATCTCCAATCCAAAAGAAACATGGCAACAGTAGCAGTAGTTCGACAACAATGTCAAAACCACCTGTTATGGTAAAATTGACTTTCCAGGCTTTCAGGGGGACACAATGTCAGACGGCCAGTCATAGAGGTGAAAGGCCCACAGCAGGGGTTTCGTTGGAAGAGAACATGGTCTTCACTGAAGGCTGGACTCTCTGTGACCCTCTTTTGTTCGTAGATCACCCTACCCTGTGATTTCACGCTCCGACGACGTGGATAAGAGTGGCTGCATTGAACTTGTTCTTAAATTACCAGAGTAATTGTAGACCATGGTCCCTGGGGTTCTGAGCTATGACACAAAACAAACCCAGGTATGAGCAGCCATGGGCTTTGTGTCAGCACAGGGAAGTCGAAAAAGGGGATGCACTCCAAGACAATTTGTGTGTTTTTTTTCCCGTTCTTTCTTCTTTTATTTTCTTAATTAAATTCTGACAGAGCTAGTACAAAGAAACTCAGCATTTCATTCGGGACCATGGTCCACAGCAGGCCACCATTGATGGTTCAACCCTGATTCTACCAATTTGCAATTTACTAATACCAGTGGAGGTATTAGTCAGCCTGTTTCATTATATGTTATTATATTCTCACCGATATGAGGCAGCTCTTTTAGAAAGGTGGGGGGATGCACATTTTATGCCTCACTGTGATGAGTGTGTGTGTGTGTACATAACTGCATTCATGAAACAATCACTTTTCTAGTTTAACTTTTCTAGTTGAAACCCCCAATTATTTACTTCAATAGTCTTCTGGCGCCAAGCACGGATTAAGAACACGGAGGCCCATGGGCCAACACACAGTGAAGCCCCCCCCCAATCGAATTAACACTCGCAATTTACAAGTCCGTTTGGTAACACTCTCACTCTCTCACTCTCTCTCTCTCTCGCACGCACGCACGCACGCACGCACGCCAGATGACTGGTGCACAAACACATAGTAACCTATTAGGTGGCTACAGTGCATATAGAAATAGTTTCATTAAGCACCTGTATTGTATATTTAATACAGGATTTACTTGGTAAAATTAGGCTTAATTAGCCGCACGGGAACAGCAAAGGTTACTCAAAGGTTACTCTATACACAGTGAATCACTTACTACCACTTCTGATTTAGTGTTTTTCTCTCTCTGATAAATCAGAACAAAAAGCTGCATTTTCCATCCAAAACCATAAATTCGCCACCTCTGTCAAACTTGAATTACGACCAACTGGCAGCTGCCACCAAGTCCCACACTGAAACTCTAACGTTATACACGCGGCCCGAGAACAGCTACTACGCTTATTGACAAACTGTTGCGCTACTAAACCAGCAATAAACATTAAAATGCGGTAAAAGAGTGAGCTGTCTTACCTTAAAACGTGTTTTTTCCTCGCCTTCCTCTGGGCAAATCGTCCACCACGTCATTAAAATCCAGGCCTCTGACCAAATCTGACTCAATTGCCATCAGTGACAAGGAGCTAGCTAGCTACCGTCTGTGTCGTTGGCATCAACATCGGTAACGTCCTCCTCGTTCACAGCCACCGGCGTTGCACTAGAACTAGCCACAGCTTGGCTGCTAAGTTCACTATCGATCTGGTTGGCAGTGCGTACATCCACTGCAGCAGGTTTAAAATCATTCGAAATTGCGGGAATAGCCGCCAGCATTGCAGACTGTTTTATTTCCCTTTCTTTCTTTTGCTTTCTTTTTTTTGCCCCACTGCTCCCCCGTCTATCCATTTTGATTTTTCCCATTGTTTTTTTTTACCAAACCCAGACGCTATTCTACACAAAGCTAACTAACGCTAACTTCAGTAAAAGCCGGCGATGACGTACCCACATCAATTAAATCACCCTATAAAGATGAAAGCCAATAATACAACACATACGTATCAGATCAGAGGCGGAAAAAAACGAGAAAGTGGGATGCGCTAGCTAGTTGCACAGGCCAGTTGATTCCTTGGAGGCGGGAGGCGGTTTCTCAGCGGGAGTTACGCTGCGTGTGTTCAACTGTCTATTTGTGAGAGCGAGTGACGGGACGGGGCCCTTTGCGCTCAAGGGCCCATGGGCAACGGCCCAATCGGCCCGGTTCAAGACCCGTGCTTGTGTGGAGCGAGTTCATTAGTGTTTCTGTCTCTTCTGAAATAAGGTCTGCCAGCCAAACCAGTTTCACATTGCTTAATGGCGTAAATGTAAAAAAGGCTGTACAAAATGAACAATACAGGTTATGAGCTACATTGTATGCAAAAATTTGTTTAAATTATTATAATTGTTCAGAGAAAAATATTTTCTTTAACAAGTAATTTTGTTTTCAAATGTCACAATTATTGGCACTCCTAATAATTATTTAAAATAAAATCCAACAAAAATAAATTGCATTAACACATTTTCTATAGTGTTATGAGATTGGTGAACATATTGGGGGGATCTTTGACCATTCCTCAATACAAGATCTTTCAAAGATCCTTTGGTTTATGCTTGTGTACTGCCCTTCAATTCAAACCACACATTTTCAATTGGGGACTTAGATGGCCATTGCAAAAAGTGGTCATTAAACAATTTCTTGGTTGAGTTTCAGCTTCCTGGCAGGGGGAGGAACCAGGTTTTTGGTACTTGCTTGACTTCATGATTCCATTGACCTTAACAAAATCCCCAGGATCAGTAGATGCAAAAACAACCCATAGCATCAGATTCACCATCATATTTCACTGTAGGTATAGGGCCTTTTCAACATGAGCATCCTTCTTCTGACGCAAAAACCCACTGCTGGTGTGCATGGTGAAAAATATACATTTTGGTCTCATCTGACCATAATACCCGGTTCAAATGCCGATCTCCAATTATAGAGGGCAGTACACAAGCACAGCCTATGTAATGTGTGTAATGTATGCCATTTAGCAGACACTTTATCCAAAGCCACTTACAGTAGTGAATGCATACATTTTTCAGTATATGTGGTCCCAGTGGGAAATGAACCCACAACCCACAGCGGTTCAAGCGCTCCTTTGTACCAGCAGCCATCAAACTGTACAACAATGAACATTGAACACTGTATTTTAGCTCTCACTCGCTACTGCTGTACCTACCCTACATTCTTTGCACATCTCACTGTTGCCCCGATTGCTACTTGATCTCAGTATTTTTTTCTTAGTACTTCAGTACACTGGTATGTGCTGTGTATCTGGTGGACTTGCACTACCTCCAGTATGATCGCTGCTAGATTGTTCTTTTTTTTTAAATTCTTGTATTTTAGCATCTGGTATTTCAATATACTATGATGTTCTGTATGTCTGTATAGCTGCTAGGTTTTTTACTCTGGTTTTTACAATATATTTATGTTGTATTTATTATTCAGTATACTGAGATGTCCTGTATGTCTTGTGTGTTCTTTCACTGCCTCCTGTATCATTGCTGCTGTGACAAACCAAATTTCCCCCCCCCAGGATTAATAAAGGCTATCTTATCTTATCTAACCTAAGCGTTGCAAACACCATGCTCTACCTGTTGAGCCACAGAGAACCACAGAGAGGCTGGTTGATCTGAAGGATCGGGAAATATTCTGTATGGAGGAATGGTCAATGGATCCCCCCCAATGTGTTCACCAATCACCAGTTCACAAGTTAACTGGCTAGCAGAGTAGTGTAATGGTTAGGGAGCTGGGCTTGTAACTCATAGGTTGCAGGTTCAATTCCCAGGTTGGGCACTGCTGTTGTACCCTTGAGCAAGGTACTTAACCTGAATTGCTTCAGTAAATATCCAGCTGTATAAATGGATCGTATGTAAAGAAATGTAAACTGTATAAGTCACTCTGGATAAGAGCGTCTACTAAATGCCTAAAATGTAATGTAAATGTAAAAAGAGCTCCGATGCCCTTGGCAGTTGTCAAAACAGCCCTAAAAATAGGATCGTTTTCATTCCTCCTCCCCCAAGGCCCTCCACCAGGCCAAGTTTAATCAAAATCCAGCTCCCCTGGCTGTAGTCAGACAGAGAAACGGACGGACAGACAGATGCTATCACACATCGCCTCCATCTAGCGGTGGCGAAAGAAACACGCAGAAGAATATTAATAGACAGATTAGCATGAATGAATAGATGGTAGGCCACGACAAGAACGTCGCCCTGTGACCTGAATGACTCTTCACAGCGATCACAGGAAGACCCGGCTCCCATGGCGACCAGGCACTGATAAAGTTTTACTTCCTGTGCAGAGGAGCAGGTGTCGGGGGGAGATAGCGCTGGATGAATGATGACAACGTCAATAACAGATTACCTCACGCTGCACCGTAACCAAGCAACAGAGTCATATAGGAGCGAGCACTTTGACAGGAAGGCAATAAATATGCAAAGGAGAGGAGCAGGTGAACAGTTCCTATTTGGACCGCTACTTGGAAATACTTCTACACTAATAAAAAACAAACCAAAATGTTACAAATTGTTTTTTAACTCTTTTACTTAATACCTGCGATACAAAAATGATTTGTTTTGTTCTGTTTAATTCAGAATGAGGCTGTGATACAAAAATAAATGTACTACTCGTGATTCGATAAAGAGAAGAAACAGTGCAATGTGAAATATAATGGGAGAAAAAAAACAACTGAAAAAAAAACCAAGGTACCTTAATTTGAGGAATCGTCGCAACATTTGTTTGCTGGCTTGTCTGTTCTGATCTTGAATCACAAATAAATAAAAGTCTGTTTCAGTCATTGAAATACTTGATCATTTGCATCTTAACCTCCCCCCCATGTCCATTTGGAACAACGTTTGTGTCACTTCCATACTTTCCGTCCGATTCACCACCAGTTAGTTAGTGTGGATTGCACAAATTCCCTTGAAGCGGCAGAACTCCTCCTCCTCTCTTCCCTTCTTTCTTTTGTCCTCCATCTCTCACTGTTTCACACAGTCTGAAGCCGTTTCCTCCACCATTGCTGTCTTTTTGGAGGTACCTGTGAGACAACGGCCCCAAAATGGAGATCAGAGGTGAACAGGTCTCTACATGTTTTCTACTTTTAAGTCCCTTTCTACCTTCCCTCTGTCAAGTAGTTACTGTGTGTGTGTGTGTGTTTTCAGTACCTGTGAGGTAGTTCCTGTGCATGCGGTGGAAGAGCAGCAGGCCAAAGAAGAGTGTGAAGCCGATACAGCCGATGATCATCCCGCACAGCAGGAAGCTGTAGCTGCCGTCACTGTGAATGACCTGCAGGGGAGGTGCATGGTCAGGAGAAACACACACAACCTCATACATACGCACGCACACACGCATACACAACGCACACACAACCTCATACATACGCACGCATACACACACACAACGCACACACCTCATACATACGCACGCATACACGCACACAACGCACACACACTGTCATACATACGCACGCACACACACACACTCTCATACATACGCTTGCATGCATACAAACTACACACACACGCTCTCATACATACGCTTGCATGCATACATACAAACAATGCACACACACACTCTCTCATACATACGCATGCATACATACTGTGGCAGACGGCCGGAGGTGCCACTGGGGGAGCAACTGAGCCAGACCCAGACACAAGACATGCGGGAATTGGTAAACAGTAACCAGGATGTGTTCTTCAGCAAGCCGGGTCACACGAATCTTATCTAACACAACATCACCGCCCGAGGCGAAAAGGTCAAGTTACGGCCGTATCGCATACCCGAATCAAGAAGAGAAGCCATTCAAGGAGATAAAAAAATATATGCTGGACGCAGGGATCATAGACGAGTCTCATACTGACTGGTGTAGCCCAATTGTATCGGTAACAAAACCAGATGGCACAATTCGGCTCTGCAACGACTCCAGAAAGCTCAATGAAATTTCTCAATTCAACACTTATCCCATGCCCAGTATAGATTAATTGATTGACAGACTAGGAATCGCCCACTTTATCAGCACGTTAGACCTGACAAAAGGATATTAGCAGGTGCCACTAGCTCCCGAGGCCTGGAAAAAAAAACTGCGTTTGCCACCCCAGAGGTATCGTTTGAGTGCAGGAGACTGCCGTTCGGATTACATGGAGCTCCAGAGGTTGAGGGACTGGATACCCTGACCCCATTGGGAGTACGCGGCAGCCTACCTGGACGACATAATAATTAATGGAAACGAGTGGAAGTCTCATGTCGACCGGGTGCGTGCAGTGGTGAGTGCACTATCGGGGGGCGGGGATGATGGCAAACCCCCAAAAATGTCGGTTTGACTGACAGGAGGCAGAATACCTGGGATACACTGTAGGGAGAGACTGTGTCAAACCTCAGGCGACGAAAGTGGAAGCAATTTGAGACTGGCCCACCCCCCTCAACAAAAAGCAAGTACAAACGTTTGTGGGATTAACCACAACTATATTACTATAACTAACTTTATGCCTAACTTTGCTTCTCTAGCCAGCCCCCTTACAGATCTGACCAAGAGTCGTCTACCGGACCGGATCGAGTGGACGGGGCAGACAGAGGAAGCATTCCAGGACTTGAAGAGGTCACGGTGCTCGGGACCCATGCTGGTGACTCTGGGCTTTGATAAACCCTTAATAGTACAAAACTGACCAGCGGAAACCAGGATGGATGCCGTCCTGTCCCAGCTACAAGAGGGGGAGGAACACCCAATCAGCCGAAAACTGTTACCTCAAGAACAAAAATGCTCAACAGTAGAAGAAATAATGTCTAGCGATCAGGTGGGCGCTTGAGACTTTGCGGTACTATCTGTTGGGTAACAGCTCTGGCAGTGTAGTGCAATGGTTAGGGAGCAGGGCTTGTAACTCAAGCTTGCTAGTTAAATTCCCAGGTGGGACAATGCTGTTGTACCCTTGAGCAAGGTACTTAACCTGAATTGCTTCAGTAAAATATCCAGCTGTATAAATGGATTGTATGTAAAAGAAATATAAAACTGTGTAAGTCGCTCTGGATAAGAGCGTCTGCTAAATGCCTAAAATGTAAATGTAAAATGTAATGGATCATGCGCCACTAGTTTGGAGGACACTAAGGACAGTAATGCCCTGGTCACACGGTGGTTCTTATAGTTACAGCCATTTGCTTTCTCTGTCCTACACAGGTTTGGGGCTGCCCATGGGAATGCTGACGCCCCTCTCCAGGGGGGATGCACTAGGGCGGGGGTGTCAAACTCATTCCATCGAGGGCCGAGTGTGTGCAGGTTTCTGTTGTAACCAATGCATTACACCAGGTGATTTCAATTAGGTTCCCTCCTTAGTTGAAGAAGTGAGCTAATTAGTGAAATCACCTGGTGTAGTGCATTGGTTGCAACAAAAACCTGCACACACTCGGCCCTCAATGGAATGAGTTTGACATGAATGAATGAATGAATGAATGAATGAATGAATGAATGAATGAATGAATGAATGAATGAATGAATGAATGAATGAATGAATGAATGAACATTTTCTTTTGAACATGTTAGATATATAAAATATATATATATAAAACAAAATTGCAACAACAAAACAAATAAACAATAATACTAAGACATGTCCAAAAAGGAGTAGGAAGAAGTAAAAACGTATTTAATCCTACCCCTTCTCCACTATTCAGCTAATTGCTAATCGTCAATTGACTTCCATATTTAATATTTACACATATACCAAATAATATAAATAAACATATATTTAATATTTACACATATACCAAATAATAAAAATAAACATATAAACCAAAAAGGAAAATCTAAAAAGTAAATAATAATAATAATAATAATCTATGTAAACACCTGGTGAATGTCAATGCCCTTCGTTACCCCTGTACCTTTTAAAAATCAAATCCTTATACCTCTTTTTAAACTGATTTATGCTTGGACATTGTTTTAACTCCACATTCATACTGTTCCATAGCTTCACTCCACAGATTGAAATACAAAACGTTTTTAATGTCGTCCGTACACTAAGAATTTTTAAATGTAACTTCCCCCTCAAGTCCCTCACACCTGTGCACTAGGGTGTCAGACCTCCCCTCCCTCCCGGCCGGAGCTGAGGGAGAGGGTGTGCGGCAGACGGCCAGGGAAGGTGCGGGGAGAGGTGACAGAGGGGAGATATGTGCCGACATGCTGGCTCCACCCCCAAACCTTATATGGAGGTCCGGAGGAAATGACATGCACCGGGAAACCCTTGACAGCCAATCACTCGGGAATAAAAGAGGGGGCATTGACCCATACTGGTTGCCAAGTACCGTGTGGGAAAAGCGTGAGGTGTTGAAGACGGAAAAGTAGAGAATTGGTCGGATTTATCGTTTTGACCTGGACTTCCTGACTTCCCTGATTGTGTAACAAACTGTTTGTATGAGAACCTGGATGTGTACTGGATTTCGGATAATGGACATCGACTACGAATATGGACTGTGGATTTGGATTGTTAGCCTACGTTTCCCATTTCTTCCCCATCTCCCGCATTGTGAGTTCCCCCTAATAGCGCCTGCTTTATTCAAATTTAACTCATTGTGTTTTGTTTCCTTATAGAACTTGGTTACGTGGAAACCCCACACCCCTATTCCTGCTACAAAACAAACAACAAACACTCTCTCATACATATGCGTGCATGCATACAAACAATGCACACACACTCACTCATACATATGCGTGCATGCATACAAACAATGCACACACACTCACTCATACATACGCACATGATGTTTAATGGTTGGTTCATTTTACTACCCTAACCATGAATCTAACACCCTGGGTTTCCAAGCAGCCAGTTCCAAGGCAACTGAGCCTTAGAAGTTGCAGAACATGGGTCCACCTTAAAGTCAACGGAATGCAGAGAGAGGCCATCCTTACCGATCCTACCAGAACCTGCATGACCATCTCCCCCATTCCGGCACTGGTGACCAGGACTGTGGTGGCGCACCCTAGGGGGACAGAGAGACACCACACTCACATTCTCGGGCTCACCACAACTAAAATGGTGTGAATAGAACGTCAACGTCACAGTTAAAAAGGAATGTTCCATTATCTAAGATTATCAAACAGTGACCACCAGTTTACAAACGATCTTCTCTCCAGAGTTGCACATATCCTTACTTAACCTCTCTAAGTTTGTACTTACCTCATCTTGTAAGCTCACTTGGTTCAATCAGTACTGTAGTTCCTAAACAGTGTTGTTTAGTAGGCCTACAATTACAGTTATTTGGATACTAGACATCTCAAGTCAAAGTAACTTGGGCGATTACCTCACTAAACTAAAAAGTTATTTTCAGGTTTGGCCAATAATAGCTTTATTGGCCACTGACTTCTGCTACTTTTACCTCAACTACTTTAGTCTGCCAACTAAGTAAATTAATTAAATTGCCACATTAGTATGTGGCTTTGGCAGGCTAAGACATTTGTTAACTCTCTGTTTGTTTGCCATGCTTGATAGCTTCAGCACACAAAGCTGTAAAGCTACCCTTGGGGCGGCTTCCACACAGTGGAGACACAGGGCATGTGGTCACCAGTGCAGTCACCATGCAGTCATTATTGTGGTCACAAATGCAGTTCACAAAGGCAGTCACCAAATCGGTCACCATTGCGGCCATTATGCGGTCTTTCTCCTGGCATACCTTGGTAGTCCAGGATGTCCTCGGTGTAGGCCAGCATGCAGGGGAAGATGCTACTGAGGAAGAGGCCTAGCAAACAGGTCCCTACAAACAGGAAGATACTGCTGGTGTAGAATATGAGCAGTAGCAGCACTGTGACGATCACACCAGCCTGGGACAGGGCGAGGAAGGGGGGAGAGAGAGGGAATGAGAGGACAATAATGAGAGAGAGGGAGAGAGAAAAAGAAGAAGGGTTACAAATTGTGGTGGTATTGTTCCATTCTGGATAATATGCTGAATCAGTAGGGTCGAAGGTTCAGTTCCCCGGTGGGCGCCTGTCATTATGCCCCTGAGCACAGAAATTCACCTGAACTGTTTCAGTAAACTAGCCAGCTGTATTAATGGCCACTCTGTACAAAATATAAGCTATGCAAGGTGTATATAATCTTCTAAGCCAGTCTATAACAACAATAATAAGAATGAGAAGAGGAAGAATAGAGAGTCGAATCGATCCCCTACTCCGGTGCAAAGAGAAAAGCACTGACCAAGTTGACCATGAGTAGAAGGACAGGCTGGAAGCGGTAGGACAGAGGGATGGACACCAGCCGGCCTGCAGTGATGGCCGCCCAGAAGATGCTGGCCAGGTAGCCAGCCGTCTTGTGCGCCAGCAACATGGGAGGAGCCACAGCGTAGGTGTACACAAATCCAGCATATGCCCCCTGCAGGAAAGGAGGGGAACACAGGCCTAGTCAAGTGACCTGAATCAGTCACATGTCACAAATTGACTTTTTGCAATTGTACATCACTTAAATATCTTGCACGTTGTGCGTCATATGGGTTTGTTTTTTTAACTATAGGATCATTTCTATGGTCTGTGGCAAGATAAGGTGTATACTGAAATATTTAAAATAAACAGCCGTCCACCTTCTTTGAAACTTTGGGCTGTACCCCACATGCATAGATGCAACTTTGGGACATTTTAAAACTTGCACAGTGGTTAACGGTGGTCATAGTCACCGGATGAAAGTTTACTGACCGTTTCAAACACAAGGTGTCTTTGTTCAGAAACATCCTAATTAATATAATATATGCCATTTAGCAGATGCTTTTATCCAAAGCGACTTAAAGTAGGGCGGCACGGTGGTGCAGTGGATAGCGCTGTCGCCTCACAGCAAGAAGGTCTCGGGTTCGAATCCAGGCCGGGGGCCTTTCTGTGTGGAGTTTGCATGTTCTCCCCGTGTCCGCGTGGGTTTCCTCCGGGTACTCTGGTTTCTTCCCACAGTCCAAAGACATGCACGTTAGGCTAATTGGAGAGTCTAAATTGCCCGTAGGTATGAGTGTGTGAGTGAATGGTGTGTGTGCCCTGTGATGGATTGGCGACCTGTCCAGGGTGTATTCCTGCCTCTCGCCCGGAACGCATGCTGGGATAGGCTCCAGCCCCCGCGACCCTGACCAGGAATAAGCGGCTTAGATAATGGATGGATGGATGGATGGACTTAAAGTAGTGAGTGCATACATTTTTCAGTATATGTGGCCCCAAAGGGAATCAAACCCACAACCTAGGTGTTGTCAGCGCCATGCTCTACCTACTGAGCCACACAGAACCCCTGATTCGGCCCAATGCTACATTATTTTTCAGAAGTGTGATTTTAAGCCCAATGTCACTCACCACAATCCCGTCCGTCATGAAGAGGACCAACCCGCCCAGGATGTGGATTCCGAAAAAGGAGAGGGGCAGCCCCCTGAGGTTATCGTTATGGCAACAGCTGAACAGGTCCCCGTGTCCTGGATGAACACACAGAGAGGCCGTTATCTCACCTGTCTTTTATGTCATTTCACTATCATTTCATGAGCTCAGTCTAGCGAGATGTGCCTTTTCAAATGATTCAATATTTTAATGTTTAGCAGTTCCTGAGATCCAATATTCAAATAATCAAACTTCCATCCACTTATCCAAAATGACTTGCCTTGCCTTGACTTTCCTGCCCTTTATAGAAGTTACATGTATTACACCAATTTCTACTAGAGCAATACAGGTACAATGTTAAAATTGACAACCAGGATTTCGAACCTGCAGCCTTTTCAGTCACCATAACCACTTCCTTCTCTAGTCCACACCTACTTTTCATGTCCCTAGGGTGTTTCCAAGAAAGTCCTTTTTTGAATCACAGAGACATTTATATCAATATCTTAGCCAAACAACAAACACTAGTTGTTAAGAACACACTGGGGAAGTCTGTAGAACCTGTCGGACCATTACATTTACATTTACATTTTAGACATTTAGCAGATGCTCTTATCCAGAGCGACATACAGGATGTGCATTAATACATGGTAAGATCAATCATTGATAGCATGGCATATGTGCCAAGGGTGGATCTGCCAGTCTGTGCAGCACACAAAAGGCTTCGAATGGATTCTGCTCCCGAGCACAAATAATAGCAGGCCAGAAAGCAATCGCAGGCCAAACCCAGGCTACAAAAGAGGTAAACCACATTTGAGATGGTGTGAGAGCAGGTACACATATGTGCATCCTCATTGGTCAATGGGATTCTGTGATGTCATAAAGGGGCATCCAAACTCTAGCTCTTTCTGTGTACGTTATTTCACTCACTGCAAAGGAATTTGAATGCAACTCATCAATGAAATCTGTGAATTTTATATTTTTATATTTTTAGGCTCTCCTTCAAGATTAAATGCTGTTCCAAGTAATAAATCAGGAATCTTATGGTTAAATATATTCAATTTTGTTTGGTCTCATTCTCAGTTCACTCAGAGGTTATAAGCAGATGCCACTTATCTAAAATTGCTTTCGTTTCCTGCCCTTTATATAAGTTACATTTATTACACCGATTTCTAGTAGAGCAATACAGGTGCAGTGGTAAAATGGCCAACAAAGAATTCGAACCTGAGCCTTTTTAGTCAGCATAACCACTTCCTTCTCTGCTCCACACTGCCAAATCTACTGTCCTTCTCCCTGGGGTGTTTCCAGGAATTAAAGTAATACCAGAGTATCTTCAATCTTCACTCTCCCCCACAAGCCCACCACCCACAACTACTTGCCTTTTATTGACTACTGCGTGTAAAATGAATTGCCCCTCGGGGGCATTAAAGATCTACTCTACTCTACGGGACCAGCCATTGCCCCGGGACCAGCAATAAACCACTTCCTTTGAGACAGAACTTGCCTATTCCTTTTGCCCACAGGAAAGCTCTCTGTGCTTGTGGTGAGCTCATGCTGTGCCCTCCCCCTGGGGCAGACAGCCAATCACTGCCCCTGAACAGGGCTCCCGGCCAGTGCCGGGCTGGCACAGCCGGGGATCGAACCTCCCGGCCGCAGTGGGCAACCTGTACCCCCGGGGCGAGTCCCTTTACCGGTCTGTTCTACCCAGGACCCTCGAGTCCTTTTTTGAAGCACAGAGGCATCTGTACCAAGATCTTAACCAAACAACAAACGTTAGTTGTTATGAACACACTGGGGAGGTCTGTAGAACCTGTCTGACCGTTGGCATGGCATATGTGCCAAGGGTGGGTCTGCCAGTCTGTGCAGCACACAAAAGGCTTCCAATGGATTCTGCTTCCGAGCACAAATAATAGCAGGCCAGAAAGCAATCACAGGCCAAACCCAGGCTACAATAGTCAACTTCCAAGAGGTAAACCACATTTGAGATTGTGTGAGGGCAGGTATATGTGCATCGTTAGTCAAGAGGATTCTGTGATGTCATAATAAAGGGACAGCACAAACAATTGCAGTGCGGGATTACACACAGATCTCAGTGAAGGGGCGTGAGCTGGAAGCACATACAATCGGATTACATAAGGCCAATGATGGCCCAGGGAATGAAGCAATGATATGGCATGAGATGTACTGAGAAGCTGCCAGTTTTCCATCACGTGTGTGAAGCAAACAAAAAAAGTGGATGTCAACAACCCATGATTTTTCACTTGATTAATGAATGAAAGGTGTTCCAAGGTATCCAGGATTGTTCTATGACAATGTACTGTACATACAGTAACCTCCAAAACTATTCCCACCCTCGATAAATATGAGCAAATAAGTAATAAAGCTGTACATAAATAATAAAGAGTACAGGCAATGAGCTATATGTTATTCACACCCATATTCAACACAAAGAGATTTTCATTAACAAGCTAAGTTCATCTCAATCTTTGGGGAACTATATTGTGGCCTCCCATGACTTCCTATTTCACAAAAATGCAGTAACACAGTAAAAATCCATCACCATAGGGAAAGGCAAAGAACTCTCAGAAGGATAGAACAAAGTGTTGTTGACCTTCACAAGTCAGGAGATGGTTACAAACAAATAAGTAGAAAATGAAAGATACCACTTTCCACTATTAGGTCAACAATTACGATGTGTAAAACCATTGGAACAGTGGTAAACCTGCCTGGCAGAGGACTCAAGGCCATCTTGCTCCCACAAAAACAAAACCTTTTTCTCTGAGCAATTGTATTAGTACGAAATAATATTTATTTGAGCAAACAATATAGCTCATTACGTGCATTGTTTATTGTATACAGCCTGCTTTGCTCATCTTTATCAAGGGTGTGAATCATTTTGGAGGGTACTGTCCTTTAAGTTAAGGGTGTTATTTCCTCACTGTATCCTCTTAGAAATTGAAATGAGATATTAGTTGTTTTGAAAAAAATACAAAAAAGTCAAAAACATCGCATGCATTAGAAAATGAAAACCACGGGCGCTTGTTAAGTTGGAATGGCTGATCTATAAACCCTTGGTATGTCTAAGCACTCAATTTGAGTGGCATGCCTGTAGAGGAACCTCTCTCTTACCCCCAGAATCTGAGTCCTTAGCGTTGGGTTCCTGCTCCACCCCTCCCTGTGTCTCCAGGGCGAGCTCGTCCCGGTCCAGCAGACGGGGGCTGCCACTGGCACAGCACGGGATCAGCCTCTCACGGTGCATCAACACGAAAACCGCTATGGGCACAGGCAACTGGGACAGGGGACACAACGCAGTCAGTCAGACCCACACTCGTACTGGAGTACTGTATAACACAAGCATTTACACCCACACTCTTATAGTGCTGTATAACACAACCACTTAGACCCACACTTTTATTATAGTGCTGTATAACACAAGCATTTACACCCACACTCTTCCAGGAGCACAATTACATTGGCAGTGAGACACATTCTTGCACTTTTGCAGGAGTGCTGTACAACACAGGCAGTGAAACACTATTATTGCGGTATTATCAGGGTTTTGCTGGGAAGGTAGGTTTTGAGAACGCTCACATTAAAAACCACCAAAATCTTTTTTTATCCTGGCTGTTTCATTGCCTATTTGGCCGAATTTGGTACACGACTCTCAAACCGAACCGTTCATTATGTTTTCTTGAACCAAATCCCTGGTAAAAGTAGCAAAACATTGTAAGACAAATCTTTTGTCAAGGCTACCTAAATATCAACAATACTGACAAAACAATATACTCCAGCAGGGCCGGTCTGGCAGAGTCGGGTTTCAAACTGCATCCCTGATAGGCAGCTCATACTCATATCGGACCAGCCAAGATACGGTGCGTTAGACCGCTACGCTATCCGCCACCCCTTTGGACACATTTTGAACAGGTATGAACAGGAGAGTCAGACTAACACTGCTCTCCTGGCGCAGGAGGCGGTCAGAAGCACACTCCATCAGGAGAATCCTGTCCTAACACAAAGCAGCAGCCAGCTCAACTGGTAGTGCATTTTAATTGAGCCATTCCTGTTTACTTTGACTCTGAGCTCACAAGAACTACAGATATTTGCTTTAAATATTAGAGGGGTCTATAATGTAAAATGAGGTAAAAAACTAAATCAAAAATTTTAGCTAAATTTTAACAAATTAACAGTGCTTGCAGAGAGACCGAACACTCCATACCACGTGTTTATATTGCTGCATTTGACTGTTTCTGAAACATCAGTAAAAGGAAATCAGGAAAGGAAGTCAGAGTGCTGACAATGGTGTGAATCAAAAGGGAAGCTGGTTTTTAACAGGTGTGCTGCCGTCAATGCCAATGTTAATGTCCCATCTGACAGGACGATTGAAAGGATTTTGTTTATAGTCTTAGGTAGATTTCTTATTTAACAGTCTCCTCAAAAGTAAGCGCTGTCACAAATGAATAACTGAATACGAATTAATATTTTTTATTAGCGAGTTCTTAAAAAAAACCCAGTGTTGTTTTGTTTGACACATTGACCGATGCATTTATTCATTAACAATGCCAGAAGCAGTTTATGTTTAACTGCCGCATGCCTGGTTTTCAACCAACCCACATTCATGCATGTCACTCCACTACTCACCACACTTCACTGGCTCCCTATAGCAGCACCAATCACATTCAAATCACTAGTGCTGGCACACCAGGTCACAAGGGTGTGCCAGACACTCATCACACACTACACCCCAGCCAGACCCCTCTGATCTGCCTCCTCTATCACACCCTACACCCCAGCCAGACCCCTCTGATCTGCCTCCTCTATCACACCCTACACCCCAGCCAGACCCCTCCACTCCACCTTCTCTATCACACCCTACACCCCAGCCAAACCCCTCCGCTCTGCCTCCTCTATCACACCCTACACCCCAGCCAGACCCCTCCACTCTGCCTCCTCTATCACACCCTACACCCCAGCCAGACCCCTCCGCTCAGCCTCCTCTATCACACCCTACACCCCAGCCAGACCCCTCCGCTCAGCCTCCTCTATCACACCCTACACCCCAGCCAGACTCCTCCTCTCTGCCTCCTCTATCACACCCTACACCTAGCCAGACCCCTCCGCTCTGCCTCCTCTATCACACCCTACACCCCAGCCAGACCCCTCCTCTATCACACCCTACACCCCAGCCAGACCCCTCTGCTCTGCCTCCTCTATCACACCCTACACCCCAGCCAGACTCCTCCGCTCCGCCTCCTCTATCACACCCTACACCCCAGCCAGACCCCTCCGCTTCGCCTCCTCTGGCCAATTGGCTCTCCCATCCCTTCGGAGTGACTGCGGTCTCGCCTCTTCTCTGCCCTGACCCCCCAGTGGTGGAATGACCTTCCGCACTTGGTTAGGACCACAGAATCGCTGGCCACCTCCCCCTAAGGGACTAAAAGCCTACCTTTTCAGACTCCACTACCACTGAACACACATATATAAAAAATGTACTAACCTGACCCTCCCTGTTGTGTAGTTGTGGTGTACAGCTGTCTATGGTTACATTGTTAACATTGTGTTGTTACTTTGTTAATCTCTTGCTCTAGCTGTGATTGTTCTCGCCATTGTTAAATGCACTCATTTTAAGGCACCCTGGAAAAGAGTGTCCGCTAAATGGGAAAAATGTACACGTGAATGTAAGTTGAGTCAGGTAACCAGAAGCTGCCTGCTTGTCAGCTGACTGCTGTTCCCCTTTCAATGTTCCCTGAATGTTGAGTTGATGTATTGTATGACACTGTAACAACCCACCGGTTGGCTGGCTGGCTTTTTACTCTCAATCTTTCTATCTAGGGCATTTAGTGGCCAATAGGTTTCAGTTCCTCTGAAATGGACACGTGTATTCATTGTTGAGATTTTATGACAATTTTCAATTTTCAATCCATGGACAATTACACTATAGAATAATCCCTTTGCACTAAAATTGAGATTCTGTCATTTGATAAATTGTTACATGTCATGTAATTCCCTGAAAGAAAAGGCTATCATAAAGTGGAAAAAATTATCGGAAGGGTTTTGAAAACTATATACGAGTCTGACGGGCTGCAGCCCCACACAAAGGGTTTATGGAGTTACTGGTCAAAGAGAAGCACAGTCGAAGGAAAGAATTCCTGTGACATGAGCACTTTCTCCCTGATTTCACCTCAGCTGAGCTATAACACAGCGCTCACACACACTGGCACAGAAGCTTGTTTGAAGGGATTAGCGGGATTAGCTAATAAACCCAGACCATCTGTTTCACCCAGATCTTGGAGCCATCTCCCTGATTCAGCACAATTCTCGTTTTATCTGATCCCACCACAGTTTCTTTAGACAAACCAGATGTCCAGCTCCATATTCCTGAAAGTAAATAAAACGCCACAACACTGTGTCTCTTGCTAAGTATGCAACTTTATTGACTAAAGAGATGAACTTGCGTTTCGGACATGTTACAGACAAGTCAGATTCAGACAAGATGTCACGTTAGCAAGAGACACAGTGTTGCAGTTGTTTCATTTGCTTTGTAAGCGTTTGTGAGGCCTGTGGTCTACAGTATCAGGTGTGCAAACATTCCCAATGCTCCCAGCTCTATGTTCTTCCAATGAAAAGTTATTCGGTCTCCGACGCTGGCCACTGCGACTGGGGTTCGATCCCACCGGCCGCTCCAGAGTCGGCTCTGACCGGGAGTGCCACCGGGGGCGGCAATTGGCTATCTGCCCCAGGGAGGGGGGAGGGAAGCTGACAGGAAGTTCGCTGCGCACAGGAGTGGCTCTGTAGTACCAGAGTTACGGTTGACAGCCTGGCGAGTGCTGTCTCGGAGGAGACGATACTTCGCCTTTGTCACTGCCGGTCTCAGGGCTACGGCAGCAAACTCACTATATACGAGGGGGATTGACATGAAAAATAGGGTGTAATTGGCTTCTAAATTGAATAAAATCAGAAAAAGAAAAAAAAATGCAAGAAAAAAAGTTATTCGGTCTCTCAACCGAAACATTCCAATTGTATGCCTCCGATGAATATTCATGTAGGAGCATATTCCTGAGTATTTCTAAACAGTGCCAGAAACTCTTTTTACCAACAAGAACCTCCCGTAGTTAGGAAGTACAGAGGATGGAAAGGAACGGAAAGAAGAAAGAAGCTGGCCAGCTGGTTGTTCTGAGGAATCTGTGTTCCTACCTGCCAGCGAAACTCAAACTACAGTCTGAAACGCTGGAACGTGGCAAGTTCAGTCACAATGGCCCTCTTGTTTCAACATTCAAATTGTGCAGCCAGACAGCTATTCTGAGCTGATAGCACTGGGCACCTGACACACAGGATATAAACTCCAGAATTTACCGCCAGACAGGTATGACACTAAGGGCCTTCCACACTGCCCTGTAACCATTTGCTTTTTTTGGAAATGGGTTCTTTAGACGGAGCACACTTCAATTTGGATACTGGAATATTTCCTGAAGCAATTGGATTCAGTTGTACACAGGTAGCATATATATTTTTAAAAAGCCGTTCAAGGATTCCGGATAAGGGCATTTGCTTAGCAAATAAATAATGCAAATAAATAATGTAAACAAGCCTCAGGAAAATGGTTTAGTTGGATGCACTGAGCCCTAGGGGTGTAACGGTACACATATTCGTACCAAGCCGTTTGGTACAGGATTTGAACCGCTTTACATACTGTGAACCGAACGAATGCTTTAACAAATCTTGCTTTAACCACTAACAAACGTGCAGACCTTTGTTTGTGTGCAGAACTTAATTCAAACAAGTCCGAATTGGACGAAAGCAGCGTGCTGGCATTGTTCAACTGAGATGGGGTATGTCACTGGCGTCAAGTACGTCAAACTTGATAACTAATTTGAGATGGCATCACCCGAATGTGAATATCACTGGCCAAAGCAATAACAAACGCCGTCGGTGTTTTTATAGCAGCGGATCTGCCACCATACTCCGTTGTCGAGAACACAGGTTTTAAACACATGTTGAAAGTGATTGAGCCCCGCTACGAAATTCCCTCTCATCCGCATTTCAGTAAATTATGGCTAATTAACCAGTTTACAAATTTCATAATAAATGAAAAGCAATTTGAGGTTTTGTAATAATTTTTTCCCCCCCCGCTGTACCGAAAACGTACCAAACCGTGACTTCAAAACCGAGGTACGTACTGAACCGTGATTTTTATGTACCGTTACACCCCTACTGAGCCCACACCAATCGTAGGCCCCCACTGGGAAGACTCATAAACACTAGTTAGTGCATGTCCAACCAAACACGCCTGAGTTTTGCTTTCCGGGGAGACCACCCTAGGGTGCCCTGGCATGCTGGCGAGTTGCGAGGTTTCCCTTACGTTGATGAGGGCCATGATCCAGAAGGCGTAGGAGACGCTGGTGGTCACCTCGCCCTCGGTGGGCAGTGTGTACTGCGACACGTTGTGGGCGGGGCTGCCCGACAGCGTGTTCCTCAGGTGGTGCATGATCCCGGTGATGTTCTCCGTCATGTTGCCCACTATGCAGTTGGTCTCGGACAGGAAGGGGTCTGCGATCAGCGGGCTCACCAGCGCCCCAAGCCCGATGAAAAAGTGCAGAGCCTGGAGGTCCGGGCAGGGCAGGGTGGGGGCAGAGACACGGAGAGAAGGAGAGAGGTATGAGCGAGGGATGGAATACCAATACAAAAACAAGAGGAAACTGTGCATTCTAGAGAGTATGCAAATGTGCTTTTTGGAACATGGCTGTTGCCCAACCAAACATTTTCCTAATAATAGGAATGCATAGCATGTGTAAATTAAACTCAGAGCAAGTGCTTTGTTGGCATGCCAAGAACACACTAAGTTGATGACCATTGCAATGGTGGCTGGCCAATAAAACCTTCCCATGGGTTTAATTCCCACATGTCTATTGTTAAAAAGACAATACAGCATGGTGTCAAAAAGACACACGTTTGGTTGGATGTGCCAGGCTAAGTGTGCGCTCTAGTTTCCCCTCTGCCTTTGACCTCTGACCTGAAGGAAGACAGCAGAGTCCTTCTGGTAGATCTTCACCAGCTGGATGTTGGCGATGGTGTCAATGATTCCCATGGACAGTCCGGCCACCGCCATGGCGATAGCCAGGAGCAGGACATTGTGGCAGAATGGGATGATGGCGAAGATGACAGAGATGGTCAGGGAGGAGAGGAAGAGAGCGGACAGGGAGCATTGCAGCCTGTGAGGAGAGAGAGAGAGAGAGAGAGAGAGAGAGAGAGAGAGAGAGAGAGAGAGAGAGAGAGAGAGAGAGAGAGAGAGAGAGAGGAGGGAGAGAGAGAGAGAGAGAGAGAGAGAGAGAGAGAGAGAGAGAGAGAGAGAGAGGGGAAAGAAGAAAGGACACGTGATTACATATATACTGATAACACAGATATAAAAAAGATATAACTCAGTGACTTGGATATTGAACCCTAACCAACAGGTTGCGGTTACATTTCACAGTAAGGTTACATTTCAAGCCCCTACCTACTAACAAGGCAAAGGGAGTGGTGAAAAAAAGACCTTTAGGGCTATAAGGCTACATTTACACCATCTGATAAAAGTGACCCAATTCTGTTTTCTGCTCACACGTGGCACATATCAGGTATGTATTATGAATGTGTGACCAGGAAAAAAGCACAAGGAATTTGATATTTTCAGATCCGTTTTTTTGGGCCACATTCATATGTGAAAATAAATCCGATAGGAATCTGATATCTGCCTGTCTAACTGGCAGGGGAGGTATCGCAACAATATATGGCAGCAAACGATATGGCTGTGCCGGCGTGGTTGTGGTTTACTTCCGTATCGGTAACCAAACCCTCGTGTACGCATGCGGGTTGTTTCAAGTGTAAACCGCATGAACACTGGTATCGGATATGGGTCATTTTTAAAAGTAGATAGTTTAAAAAGGTGGTTAAAAAAATCAGATATAGGGAAAAATCGGAACTGGGCATCAAGGCCTGCAGTGTACACATAGCCTAAATGACCCCAAACCAGCATCAGATAGATCATTAAAAAACTCAGAGTGAAAATTAAAACAATAAAAGAGGTTTATTCATCGAAGAAGAAAAAACACATCCCTTTTTCCACAGAAACATTGAAATAAAATTTAAAAAATCCATCTCTGTTTCAATTCGTGTGTGCTTATTCACCTGAAACCCTGATAACAAGTGACGGGGGTGGCTTGGGGGCTTTCTCCAAGGTGTTATTTCTGACCAGGTGTGTGTTTGCACACACGGTATGACTGCACCACACGGTCACCTTGCCCCAGCAGAACACACTGTTTACCCCGTGAGCGCTTATCAAGCCAAGAACCAGAATGAAGTCCTTTAAGTCCCATATCTATTTTATCAAACCCAGAGCTTGTGTGTTGGGGGAACCCTGAGAAAGTCCCCACTGCTCAGTGAAGGTCAGGTGAGTAAAGGAGTCCACGAAACGACAAAGACTTTACCTCTCTTGCTCTTAGCTTGGGGAGAATTCAGGTAACATGCCCCATCCTGCAGCTTCAGACTATAGACTTCTTTCTTTCTTCAGTGAGCCATAGATCATGCTCTCATTTTCCTGCCTTTCACTCTTAGATTTATCAGCCCAGAGCTAATTCTGTGATACCGTGAACGTTTCTATAGGCACAATGAACACACTGTGCTCCTAAAAGCTACTGGGGACAGTTTGGGTAAAACTCTGATGCGTTTGAAGGCATGTGGAGTCCCACACCTGGTCTCAGATCATGACAAAGTACAAACTATGCATACTGAAAGACTGGGGGGCAGCGATGGAAAGTTTCACAAAACCCATAATGGGTGGAGCTACAGTGAATTGTCAATCACTGTCCGAACCAATCAAAACAATTTGCTCGCCACAGCTCTTACTGCTCCACATAACTAAACATATGATAGCTCCTCCCATTTTGGGTTTTATGAAGCCTCACTCTTACATAACTTACTGGGAGAGCAGTTTCTACATGTTCATCCATGATTATTCTGTTCCATCTCAAGCCTTAATTTTTGTAGTATTGGCTTACCCCAGAAAACCTCTAAAAAAAATCACTACTAGCGAATAGAAGCATTCTGAACACAAAGTAAAGTTGCAAAATAATGCTTTTAATGCCAAGTGAGACAATATAGTAGGATGACCTTATAAACATTAAATCCATCCTTTCACTTTTGTCTTCTGAATGAAAAGGCTATGACAGGGTTCCCAAGTGGCTCGTCATTAAACGCTTCAGCCACGGATGCTAGCTGAACCTTATATCCATGCCAAGTTAGGTTTAAGCCCGGGTTAAGTCATGAGTTGCAGGTGACCAGGGGTTCAATGCAGTGGGACACAACTGGCTTCATCCCACCAAGGGGTAGTGAGGATTTAAATAGTTCCTCCCACCAATGTGGCAGGCACCAGGTATCAGTGAGAGATACACAATCAATGACAGCTCTTTCCTGTAGTACTGTGTGGATTTTATGGTGTAACGTAGTGGTCTAATGCACCCGTATTTGGTTGGTCCTGTATGAGTGTGAGCTGCCTATTAGGGACACAGTTCGAAACCCATTGGCCATTAGCCCCGATTGGGGGCAGTGTTTGGCTGTCCGCTCCTGAGGGAGCGGGGAGGGTGGTCGACACAAACTTGCTGTGAAGCACATAAGAGTGTCCAGGAAGGGGGTCGGTGAGTTCCGTCTCAAAGGAGGCGGATCATCGCCGGCCTCGGAGTGTAGCTTGCCCCATAGAGACGGGCGGTGAGTTTGTGTGGGGGGAGGGTTAATCAAAATAAATAGAGGGTATAATTGGTTTCCAAATTGGGGAGAAAAATGGGGGAAAATAAATCTGAAACAAAATGTATAAAAATTAAAAAAAGTAAACAGGTGTGTGGGTCTTGCCTAGTCAACACAAAAGGCTCAATTGCTGATTCCAAACTGGGGCGAGAACAAAAAAAAGGGAGAAAAAATGACTGGTGTTTTATTTCCCAGGTTGAATAAAAGACAGGTTCAGCTCTGGGAATAAACTGATAGGGCATAATTGATATAAACTGATATAAACTGATAGGGCATAATTGATATAAACTGATATAAACTGATAGGGCATAATTAAAAACAAACAGAGATAACCGAAAAAAACAGACCACTCTACTCTGTGACAAAGAAATACCTGTGGACGTTTGAACAGCTTATCAAAGATAAAACATTTTTTAGAGCAAACAGTAGCATTTTCATACTGGCGCCCGCCTCTCTGTGAAGGACATCTGATAATAATGTACAGTTGTTGTACAAGTACAATTACTTATTTTTTATTCAAATCGCAGTTGTCCGAAACAAGAATGGGGGGTGGGGGAGAGATCCCAGACAATCTCTAGGTCATTACTGAAAACTGTGGAAGCTCCTGTCATTTCTACTACTTCTACACTCCTCCCACATACAGTACCTGCTCTCTTCCATGCCTACAGTTTCTCAGAATACCTCCTCCCCATCTCCACCCCTATTGCTTCACCTATCCTGTTCTGTGATGTTCGCAGGGGGAGGGGTGAAGCGGCTCAACAACTTGGGTCAGCACAGCCAGATCAGACTACTGCCACCTCAATCCAAACCACAGACTGCATCTCCATAATACAGCTTTTGCAAATAAACCATTTCAATTTGCGAGTTTGTCTGGAATTTTCTTGTTTCTATGTCAATAATAATAATAATAATAATAATAATAATAATAATAATACATTTGGGTTGGGTTTACTCTTAAATGACTTTCTGCAGGCTAAATGTTGCTGCGCTGCGGAGGGAAACCGTGACTGTTATTCTTGGCACAAGGCTGGCTTCGGCCTTACATTTCTCCATATGCCCGTCATGAAATTGCGAGGGTTGTGTGATTCCAATGACAACACACAAAAACGAACAGATGAGGAGCGTAGGAGAGGAAAACAAAATTCCCACTGTTTTACAATTAAATTACAGCGCTGGACACGATCCCAGCCATCGTGTGGGACGACAGGCATCCTGCTCGCTGGCGTGGGGCAAACAGCATGCAGGTTAAGCAAATGATGCCTCGAACCCGTTCTATCTCCAAAGCCACTTGTGTTCGATGTAAGGTTGAGGTGGGTTGCAACACGGATATGAGAACTCGCTGTGTGTCATACAGTTCCAATTGGCATTCACACCAGTCAAATTAAATGGTGCACCAGTTTCACACACTATAAATGTGGTTCTTTTGACTTAAAAACATTTCAATTCCATAGTTGAACCTATGTTTTATATTTTAAATGAGGGGTAGGCCACAGGAAATGTATTTTCTCAGTGGCTCCTGGGTTCAGAAAGTTTGGAAATCACTGATGTAGTGGATAAGATGTTGGGGCATTGAGTGTTTTACATAAAGATTGCAGGTTTGATTCCCAGGAAGTGTACAGCGGCTGTACCCTTGAGGAAGGTTTGTAAACTCAATTGCTTCATTAAATACTCAGTTGTAAAGGTACATAATATGTTTTTTTTTTAAGTCTTATATTAAGGAGTGCCCTAAACACAACTGCTTGTTGTTTGAAGTTCAAAATCAGTTATATTGGGGGAAAAGAACACTTTCTGGAATCCAATTTCCAAATACATTCTCTGTAATCGAGTGCGGCCTCGCAACAGCCGTTTGTTTATGTTTGGTTATGGTAGGAAATACAATATGAAAAATGATTCTGCTTTTCCCATTTAACTTCGTTCTGAACGGCTATTTGCCCAAAGATAAAACGTTGTAATCTCACATTGTACACGCACTGGAAACATTGTTTAGATTGTGACTGCAATTTATTTCTGGAAACTGGTTTGGTGTTTGACATTTACATAACCCGCAACGTTTGCAACAAAATGTTTGCTAGAAAACAAACATTTTTGTAATTCTTTGAGAAGCACGAGCCTTTATTTATTGACAATTTTTTTGACTGCACCCGTTGCCATAAACGGTGAATAAAGTACACACGTTCGTAGCTATGGCAATCGTGGACAGCACGTAGCACCGACGCCACTTACGTTTTCTTGAAAGCGCCTCCGATCGTGCTGCCGATGAGCAAACAGAACTGCTGGGAAAAGAAGACCCACGTTATCTCCTGAAGGGTGGAATGCGTCTGACACCGCAGGTCCAAGATCGTGGGACCCAGGAAGGCTATGCACAGTCCGAAGCTGAAGAACACACTCCAGTACGTCAGGGTGTGATGACAGTTTCTTTTGAAGAGTGTCCAAATCCGTTCGTCCACCAACATTATGCGAGCGGAGAGCCTCAGAGAACCTGTCGGACGTGGGATGCCTCTTCACGGAAAGTCAACAAGGATGCGAGGAAACGCCGATTTATACGGGCACAGTAGCCTACCAGTCAGATGGAGCGGCTTCTGTAATCCCCCAACAGAACGAGCGGAACTTTTTGACGATTCAACTACTCTTTGCTGAAGTTTCACGACGAGTTCAAGGCACCGTCTTCTCGGTCAAGCTTGTACACAACTGTAGACCTCCTTGCGAACTCCTCCCGTTTCCTGTGTTGCCACGCAGGTTCGTGTTTTTCCGTATAATGGGACAGGTGGACATCTCTTGGAGCGCGTTTTATAAAGCAACTCAATGGGCTGATACCACACCCCTTAGGAAGTGTCCGCTGGTGAAAGTGTTGTTTCTGAGTTAATGCATAAATGCGGAGACTCTTGCACTGATAAACTAGGGAGATTTCCTCAAACTGGTAAATAATTCCCTTAAAGGAAATTCTGTCGAAAGAATGCGTGAAAACCACTCGTTTCTGTGTCACTCATTGTGTTCATCTTACTGGATGTTAATCAGTGCACGGTTTACGTAACAAAAAAATCTATGTTAATGAGGTAGCCTACATCACACTTCTCGACTTTTAAAATCATATGTTGATATATATATATATATATATATATATATATATATCCTACTGTATGTATGTATGTATATACTGTATGTATGTGTGTATATATATATATATATATGTATAGGTAACTGCCGAAATAAAGGAAGCAGGAGTGAATTAAGAGTTCTGGCGGCTCTGTTATGGTGTGAGGTGCATTTTCCTGAAATGGTTTAGATCCACTCAACCCCTTAGAGGGCAAGGTAAACGCCAATAAATACAAAGCCATTCTGAGTGATCACCTTCATCCTATGGGGAAGCATTCCTATCCTGATGGGAGTGGTCTCTTCTAGTATTACAATGCCCTCATCCCCCATCCACAGGGCACAAGTGGTCACTGAATGGTTTTATGAGCATGGAAATTATGTAAACCATATGCCATGGCTGTCTCAGTCACCAGATCTCAACCCAATTGAACACTTATGGGAGATTCTAGAGCGATGGAATTACTCATGGAAGAATGGTGTTGCATCCCTTTAACAGAGTTACAGACGTGTAGAATCTATGCCATGGTGCATTGAAGCTGTTCTGGTGGCCCATGGTGGCCCAAGGGCCTAATAAGACTTAAGACTCTTGGTGTTTATTTTATTTTGGCAGTTACCTATACATATATATACTGTATGTAACTGCCAAAATAAAATAATTCAGTCTCAGTAGGGCATTGGAAATAAATTAATATATATATTCATTTATTCAATATTGAAATTACACAACTACATACGCACACACACACACACACACACACACACACACACACACACACACACACACACATATTCTCAAAACATAATGGCCAATCATGTGATTGGCCTTTTTTAAAATTTTTATCTTGACCCTTAAAAGAGGAAACAGCACACTTGGTCATTCAATACCAACTCAACCAATAAAGGAGATGTTTGTTGCCCAGCCAGCAGCATCAGATTCCGAAGGGAAACAAATCCACTTGAAGTTCTGGTTAGTTGAAATCAGATACAATAATTTATTTCAATCCTCTTCAAAAGATTACAAGCTCAATGTTAAAATAGTGAACTTGACTTCCTGATGTAAACTTGCTGTAAGAACCTCAGAGCGAACAGCTTTGTCCACGAGTCCTCAACTCCGTCTGAAAAGTGACATTTTTGCTCAATTTAGTCTACAATAACTTGCATGGGGCCCTGCCATTCACCCCAACCGTAGATAAACATCAATGAGCTCCACATGAATCAAGATAAAAAACCTTCGCTAGTTTCTGATTCTTTGGATTTCCATGGTGAATATATATATGCCATTTAGCAAACTCTTTTATCCAAAGCGACTTACATTAGTGAATGCATACTTTTTTCAATATAAGTGGACCCAGTGTGAATTGAACCCCCAACTTAAGTGTTGCCAACACTGTGGTCTACCTACTGAGCCACACATGTTGAAGATTTACCCATCACACACATAGACATTGTTACTTAAAATGTGACTCTGTAGTCCTAACCAGTTTATATAATTCATATTGTAATCAATTATAAATTATTCGGTTCCAGAGAACTGAAGCAGTGGAAGTCTCAGCAGCGCACATGAGCTCTCGAGGGAAATCCCTGAACCACAGGGCTGGTATTTCACACATCACAAAAAGGTTGGCTGTGACTACAAAAATTGAGCATAATGGCTGTATCACTCCGTTTCTAGTGTTGCTGTACGCAGGAGATATCTCCCGACCCTAAATTTCAATCAAGTGATGTGTGAGATACTGGTGGTTCTGTGTGACTCAGTAGGTAGAGCGTGGTTCTGTGTGACTCAGTAGGTAGAGCATGGTTCTGTGTGGCTCAGTAGGTAGAGCGTGGTTCTGTGTGGCTCAGTATTTAGAGCGTGGTTCTGTGTGGCTCAGTAGGTAGAGCGTGGTTCTGTGTGGCTCAGTAGGTAGAGCGTGGTTCTGTGTGGCTCAGTAGGTAGAGCGTGGTTCTGTGTGGCTCAGTAGGTAGAGCGTGGTTCTGTGTGACTCAGTAGGTAGAGTGTGGTTCTGTGTGGCTCAGTAGGTAGAGCGTGGTTCTGTGTGGCTCCGTAGGTAGAGCGTGGTTCTGTGTGGCTCAGTAGGTAGAGCATGGTTCTGTGTGACTCAGTAGGTAGAGTGTGGTTCTGTGTGGCTCGGTAGGTAGAGCGTGGTTCTGTGTGGCTCAGTAGGTAGAGCGTGGTTCTGTGTGGCTCAGTAGGTAGAGCATGGTTCTGTGTGTCTCAGTAGGTAGAGCGTGGTACTGTGTGACTCAGTCGGTAGAGCACAGCATTGGCAACGCTTAGGTTGTGGGTTTGATTCCCATTGGGTCTACATATACTGAAAAAAACATGCCTACACTACTATAAGTTGCTTTGGATAAAAGCATCTGCTAAATGGCAAATATTATATTACTAGCCCTATGTATTTCTCAGGGAAGTGAGAATAGACCATATGTTCAATGGGAGCAGGCAGTACTTCCTGCTCTGAACTACTTATGCAGTGCTTGTGTATGGCATGAATTAAATTAGTAAAAGTATAACAGACTGTATTTGCTGGTTATATACACAACTATGGGTAACATTTGTATGTAACTATGATTAGCCTGGTGAAAAAAGTCTGGAAATTAAACCCCAAAAACTTTGTTTTAAATGAGAGATAATGGTTGGCAAAAGCCAAATAATATGAGGAAATTAAACAAAAAAAACAATGTTATAAGTGAAAGATAATGGTTGGCAAAAGGCTAAAAAACTGACAAGGCTTCAAACACACAATGTGTTGATACCTGCTACAGGACAGTAACTATGTTGGTCTACTTCAAACAATAAATAATAACAATCCTTAGTTTTTATATGTTGTATGTTCTCACAAATAGTTATTTTCACTTATGTAAAGTTATATTAGTTATTGACTGGTGCAAATGAAGATATTTAGTGCCATTAAAAGGTTTTAGATTTTGAGAGATTACTTTGAACCAGACAGTGCAGTAGAGACTACATCCACATGACCAATTAGCTAGAACAACAAGAATTGAAATGTTATTTTTTCAAATCACTGAAGGAAAATGACCAATGCATCCACCTCTTGCACTTTTGGAGAGATACCCTTTTAGATAGCAGCTCTGTTCTGAAAACAATTTAAATTTGAGTCTCACTTGTCTTGTAGAAGCATTTTAATGTGGAGAGTCGCACGAGTCTTATGGAGAAGCACTTGAGCTTCTGAGAATTGCACTCATCTGAGAGTATCAGTTTTACTTATCAGCCCTTTGAATTTTATCAGGCACATTGCATCTCAGAGTCAGTGTAATGTTGGGCTAGAATTTCCTAGTTTTCATGTTCAGGTAACAAAGGTGATGATAATAAACAAACATGAAACCCACTGAAGGCGGTGTACGAATAGTTTATTTTACTCATTGCTTTTTTATTTAGGTAGAATTTTGACACAATGACAGCAATACTGTAAGCTTCAGTCATCTTCATGGTGTTGAGGTGTCACACAAAATACGATATACCGTATCCCATACAACAACTGAAACATTTATAAAACATTTAGAGCCACATTCAATGTATGACACTACCTTGTCAGACTGTAAATAAATATTTTTTTTAAGTGCTACCTTCAACCTTTGAATTGCTTTAATATAAATAGTCACCAGGAAATGTTTGGAGTTATGGTTAAATGAGTTACCAGCTGAATTTACGGTCTGGTTAATGTTAAGTTAATGTTAAGTTAAGTTAATGCCTTATTTGAAAGGGCCAGTTCACAGAAGACATATACTGTAAAATGTCCTCACCATACAGCTTTGTAGGTATGCATTTTGAAAAACTTGATGCATGATAGATAAATGGGAGATTCAAAGATTTTAAAATGATTTATGTATATATAAATCATTTAAATTAAATTACTTAAATTAAATTAAAATTATTTTTAAATGCATACTGCAAGCTTTCAAAGCATGCACAGGTGGCTTTCCTGAAACAATTTTGGCTTTTATTTTAAATGTAAATGTTGACATTTCTTAAAGTTTTAGCTGCGATTGGGCGTATTCTGTTTTGCTTCGCTCCTCTTTGCCGCCAATTCCCAGAATGCACTGTACTGTTGACTGCACCTCTGTTCCTGTTACCTAATGCACTGCTAAGTTGGATATAAATACACATTTATGTCTGTAAGTTAGGTGTGAAGATTAAACTGTATCTACAGCATATGTACATTTATGTGTTTAAGCAACCAAGAAACAATTTAAGTGTTAAGAGCAATAAGGTTTTCACATGAGATTTGGTACAACCCACAGAGAGAAGTAGAGATGCAGCAATGCATTCTGGGTTTTTATTTATAGATAGTCTAAGTAAGGTTTGGCATTCACAACAGGATTTCAAAGTAACTTGTGTCATTAGTCCACATGGATACCTACTGTCATAAAGAAACAACATATTCACTTTTACATTTACAATGAAGTTGCCCTACAAACATTGACACCTTGGGCATTTTCTACAATTATTTAATACTTGTGTCAGTCATCTTGTGAATTGTTTCAAGAATAATGACAACATTTGTGCAGAAATATATATTTAGTTTTTCTGATACACTCATAGTATTTTAAATGTCTTTAACAAAGTCTGTTTCTATTACCACAATAAATAAAGCAACCAGAAGTACTAAAGCTCTAATGATGCAAGGCAAATTAATTGTTGTTTTTAAAATATATGTAAATATTATTAAATAAGTTATATTCCGTTTTAAGGGCTATTCACAAATTTATTTTGCATTTATCAATGGATGAATGAGCTGGCCCTTGGTAAAAACAGGATGTCGATCTTAGAACAGTGCTATTGTATACTCCATATCTAAATACCAGGTGCAGTAACACCTGTCCTCTAGTTATTTCAGGAAATGCTGTTCAAAATCCAAACTCTGTCGCTTACCAAATACTACCTCCTTTATAGAATTTAAATATATTGCAGGTTTCAGCCCATATATAGTAAGGTCTCATATTTTTACATTTTAATCTCCCTGTCATGCTCTCTCAAGTTTAATCGTGAATTGTAGCATAAAATTTAACACACTGAATGGCAGTGTAGTGTAATGGTTAGGGGAGCTGGGCTTATAACTCAGAGGTTGCAGGTTCAATTCTCAGGTGGAGTACTGCTGTTGTACCCTTGAGCAAGGTACTTGCTTCAGTAAAATATCCAGCTGTATAAATTGATTGTATGTAAACTGTGTAAGTTGCTCTGGATAAGAGCATTTTACAATGCCTAAAATGTAAAATGCACACAAAAAATGTGTGTATACAACAGTCTAATAAGGTGGCACATATGGCTGCTAAGATGACTCCAGGACAAGGTTTTGCAAATCCAGCATTCAAAAGAAATAACAGTAAATATATATATCTCTCTTTCTCTCTCTCTCTCTCGTGACATCATATCATCGTATCATCATCACCTAATCATGACGCTTATTTTCTGATATAACAATTAATAAATGGGATGGGAGGTTCCATGGCCTGGCACTACAGAAGTAAAAGATTATCTTTTTCCCTTTTCCCTTCCACCACTCTTCTCCATCCCAGAAATCCCGTCTCTGTTCTCTCCAGAGGGAGAGGGACCAGGTAAGAAGTGATGGGGGGGGGTTTCCACAGCTGAGTCCATCTTCGTACATTCAGGCCCCCATATTCTTCAGCCTTAGAGACACCCTCCTCCTCCTCCCCCAGCTTCAGAATATACTCTGTCGTCGATTCTTACCTCGAGCTGAATTTTTTTTAAAGTAATGAAAAATGAAAGTTTGCATTTATTTTATTTTTTTCACGCCACACTATAACATGTTCTGAGATGCTATAGAGTGGCCCCCCATGCCATGATTCTGTGTGGCTCAGCTCACAACGCTTAGGTTGTGGGTTAGACTCGCATTGGGACCACTGAGAAATGTATGCATTCACTACACTACATAAGTCGCTTTGGATAAAAGCGTCTGCTAAATGGCATATATTGTATTATGTGTAATTGGAAGGAAAGAGGATTGGTTCTGTGGCTTACCGGCCTGCTGAAACCCTGCTGTACCCCGGCAACCTGGGTCTCTCTGTAACTGCACATCTGAGAGGGAGAACACTGAGGAGTCTATAGAGAGAGAGAGAGAGAGAGAGAGAGAGAGAGAGAGAGAGAGAGAGAGGGTCAGAGAGAGTCAGAGAGAGAGAGAGAGAGAGAGAGAGAGAGAGAGAGAGAGAGAGAGAGAGAGAGAGAGAGAGAGAGAGAGGGGGAGAGAGAGAGAGAGAGAGAGAGAGAGAGAGAGAGAGAAAGAGGGGGAGAGAGAGAGAGAGAGAGAGAGAGAGAGAGGGAGGGTCAGAAAGAGTCAGAGAGAGAGAGAGAGAGAGAGAGAGAGAGAGTCAGAGAGAGAGAGAGAGAGAGAGAGAGAGAGAGAGAGAGACAGACACACACACACACACACCTTCTCTCTTACTCTATGAGCAATACACAATCACCAGGCTGCTAGTATGGGGATTAGACATCAAATCTGGGATTTTCTTAAGTGACTGCATCGTATTATTTCTGGGCAAACCCATTTTGGTCAAAGATCAGGCAGTAATTACTTCAACCTATGACTGAAGAGGCCTCTGATGTAAAGATACTTATAGGATGTCCATTCACCGTGTCAAAGTTCAAGAATGTGATAGTTCAATCTCGATTCGATCTCTCAGTTTCCCTCAGTCTGAATGGATGCACTGTTTTACATTGTTTTAACTCAATCACGTTGCCATGGTTACGATAAAAATAATATCATATACCACTTGCACATTACCACATATTGCACTTTTTGTGTATCCACATAATTAATTTCTTGATTTTTATTATGTTTACATTTTCATTTTAAACTAATAAAGCATTTGGCCGATATTATAAAAAATGTTATGAAGCCTCCATTTCAGGTTTTGAATTTACATTCCACGTTTTAAATTTGGCAAAAAATGTTTCACTGAATACAATTTTTGTTGTTGTCTTTGAATACCATTATTTGCACATGCACTTGCATTTGCACATGAATTATGAACAAGCTTTAGAGTTGTTGGTTTTATTTGTCATTGTAGAGATGTTTGTGTTGATCAGTGGCAAGAAATCCCAATTAAATCCATTTTGATTCCATAAAGTAAGAAAATAAAATGTGAAAAATGCCAAAGGGGGTGAATACTTTTTATACCCACTGTATGAATTATTTATTAAAATGAGGGTGTAAAACAGACCAAGCTAGAAGATGTAAGATCTATGCGTATTGCTCTTGAATATTCATATTATAATAATAGGACAGTTGTACAATTTTTCTTGATTTATGTTTTTTATTTTAGCATATTTTTTTTCAGCTTGATGGGGTGATTTGCTTTAGTATCAGGGTCTTACTGTCTGGTAAGGTGTGTATGCGCTCTCCTAGGCTCCTGAAGTAGGGGTGTCTGAGAGAGTCCTCTGCAGAGATCCTCAATCTGGCCTCATACTGCAGGGGGGATACAGCACAAAGCAGAGACAGCAGGGCAATCATTTCACCTCCGCAAATACAATCTAGAGAGTGTGGATTTGTGGTGTATGAATGCATGTCTGTGTGTGTGTGTTTGGGTGCATGCGTGTGTGTGTCTGTGTGTGTGTACATGGATCCATGTGCATACAGAAGTGTGTGTGTGCTTTCATGCGTGCATGTAGGTGTGTGTACATATATGCATGCACATGTGTATGCAGTGTACTGTATGTGTGTATGTATGTAATGTGTTTTTAAGTGTGTATGTGTGTGTGTGCTTATGTGTGCATGCACACACAAATATGTGATTCGAGCTGAAAATATGTTTCTTGAATCATCACATTTAAAAAAAATCAAATTAAATGACATGTTTAGTATTCATACTGGGTATTTTGGTTCGTGTGCTAGGGTCTGAGTGATTGGGAAGAGAGCGCAGGCAAAGTGCCTGATTAAAGACAGACCCTCTTAATAGGCAAGCAAATCTCTTAAGATTCTGTCTGCTTCATTACAGGGTCAGTCATCTGAAGCTGAAGTCTGAAGCTACCATGTAAAGTTGATCGGAGTTATTAATTTGCGGCATAAAGTGCCCTGTTTACACCACCCGTTCGAAAAATTTGTCTGCAGGCAAAATGATCAGAGATTATTCCTCCCATTTATTTACATAAATCAGCTTGAACGCCAAGGGGAACAGTGATAAAACCCAGTGCAGTATTGATAGTTTCTGGCAAAAAAAAAAAAAAAAGATAGAAATTTGTACTTAATTGCTGCTCTTGCGGTACTCTTAAAAAAAGGTTCTCAATTACATTCTTCAGAGCAGCCGCCACAAGGATACTTTGATTTAAGTCTGAATTTTAGCCCCAAGTAGACCCTCTGTTGGAGGGAAAGGCAGGGGTGGGCAGGGTCATCTTTAAGCCCAAGGCCTCATGTCCTGGTCATTAAGTAAATTGGGAGCTTTTGCTGCATGGCCTGGTGGATTCAGAGGGAAAGAGGGGATGAGGGAGAGGAGAGGAGCGGAGCGGAGCTACGTTCTCATTAGGCTGTGTTTCTGCAGGCTCTGGAGCCACTCGAATGAGGCTCAGAGAGACACTTTGCCTCGTTTAAACATTGGTTTTGTCATGGAAAAAAGAGAAGAGTTGTGAGATTTTCACGTTTATTCATTGGTTTTGTTCTGGTTGTGCAAAGAAGTGTTCTGATGTGCCACACACACACACACACACACACACACACACACACACACACACACACACACACACACACACACACGTGCAATCATTTTAAGAATGGGGTGGGTATAATGTATGTTTATTAAATTGGTTTTTGCAGAGAAGTATCACATTTCTCAAAGGGGTTACTTTGGGTAGAAACAACATTTGTTGTGAAATATTACATTTATGGTTACTTCTTTATATTTGTGGAATGCAAATTCCTATGTATCAAGCAATGAACCAAGCCTTCATAACAAATTTGAGCAATATATTTAAATTATATTGCCATTTACCCTCTGATGAAGCATATAGAACAAACTAAAGTGATGATCCTAGTTGAATACCCCCTCAATTTGATGGCCAATTGTACCCTCTTCTAGTTATACTACCCCCCACCTCTCATACTGCAAGTTTGGCACTATAACTCTGGGACTGGCAGTGACAAAGACACCAAACCACCTCCTCATTATCTTTACTACTCTCCCTCTGTCTGCACGGTTATAATAATAACAACAATAATAATAATAATCATCATCACCATCTTAATAAGCTTTATTTATAAAATGGAGCAGAATTTATTTCTAAAACAAAAGTAAAAGAAAGTACAAAAACAACAAGAAAACAAGAAAACTGTAAAACAAGAAAACACTAACACTGGCTTTCGTAGTCAGATAAAAAGCATAAAATAAGAAGGATATAAAATAACTAATTAATTAATTAAAAGCGAGAGTTAAAAAAAGGCTTTTATGGGCATTTAAAAGAGCTAAACGTTTTCCACAGTTCCCCAGTTTTGGGGTCACAAAAGTTAAACGCTCCTCATCACTCCTCTTAGAGTTTACCCCGGGGGTCACTGAAAGAGAAGTGGTGTGAGGGTGCTGCCAGGCACACACTGTAGCAGTCTCTGATGTAGGCAGGGCAAGTGCTTTAAAAACCGTTCAAAGGACCTTAAATTAAAAAGACACAGCCAGTCAGTGCAGGTCAAATTGCACTGGGGTGATGTGTGTTCTCTCCTTTCTGTTCTGGTAAGCTGAATTCTCTACAAGCTGCAGCCTGCAGTTCTTTGGCAGTAAGCAAAGCAGCACTGCAGTGGTCAAGGCGACTGGCAATAAAAGCATGTGGAAGCTTCTCAGCATTTCTAAGGTTAAACTACCCTATATTATACTTATACATAACTATATCGTATACCCTCTATTTATTTCAATTTGCCCTCCACACACGAGTTCGCCGCTCACCTCCTCGAGGAAAGCTAATTCTCTGTGGGCAGCAAACTCCGCTTCCTTCAAGACAGAATTCGCCCACCCACGTTCTTGAGACACCCTTACGCGCTTCACATCGAAGCCGGCTCACCCTCCCCCTCCCTCAGGAGTGGACAGCCAAACTGATGGACTCTTGATATATAATCAATATAATCTGAAAATTCCGTTTTTTTTCTAACAGAGCTGATGTGTTTCTCAAAGCTAAGGTCTCAAGAGTCGAGAATGACCCCTAAATGATTGACTTTAGTATATGTAGTGCCAGACGATCCCGTTTGTTGCTTATGTTTTCCCTCTGGGTTTTTTGGGCCAATCAGGACAATCACAGTCTTATTCTCATTCAGTTTTAGAAAGTTTTGGGACATCCAGGTTGTAAGACATCTTATCAATGGGTTGAGACAACTGGCATCATCCGCTACTACGGATTTATATAGTTGTGTGTCATTCTACATAACTGTGAAAGCTGACACCATGTGCACAAATGATTTTGCCGAAGGGGAATAGAGTGTATAGAGTGAAGAGAATAGGACTAAGAATGGCACCCCATAGGTGATAACTCTCTACTCTGATAGATACTCACCCAGGCTGACAGAGAAACTATCTCCCAGTCTGGACTAATGAAAAACAGTATTAGACCAGAGCAATCCAGCTTACAATTTACTGCACTAACATCATATGGCCTATGGCATCGAAAGCAGCACTCAAGTTTGAAAGAATAAGAACAGATAGCTATCTTTCTTAGCATCAGCACTTAGTCTGATGTCATTTATTATTTTTCGTAGAGCAGTTTCTGTGCTGTGATTATACTGTTTTCATTCAGATGGTAATTTAGTTGTTTGAAAAACATTTTCCCCAGAATTTTCCCCCAAAAAAGGAAGATATGGAAATAGGTCTAAACTAGTTTAGGATGCTCCTCATCAGGAAACAAATGCCAGTTTGTAGTGAACGGTTAGCTATTTCTAACACACAGAGATATCAAAACACCTATCTAAAAACACTATCAAAAACACCTCTAAATAAAGCAGTTGATATTGGATCAAGAGAGGAGGTGGATAATTTAGTTTGTGAGGCGATCTCTTGGAGTGCACTCTCCTTTTTCGTAGAAAAATATCTCCAAATGACTAAAGGTTGAGTGGGTGGTGAATCCAGTACAGCATCACTTAGTACAGCTATGCCAGATCTTATTTTGGTAATCTTGTCTTGGAAGAATGATGCAAACTCCTCACAGTCAGCTTCAGGGGTTGGGTTTAGTTTGTGGTCAATAGTAGAAAACTAGGACTGTTTTCATTATCTGAAATAATCTTGGAAAAATGGGTTTGTCTCTCTCTGTTCGTTTAGACTTATTGTAGATAGCTGCGCATGCTTTCAGAATATCACAATCAACATGTAAATTTGTTTATCTCTATTTACGCTCAGCTTTGCAGCAGTCTCCCTTAAGTTGGCGGATAGTATCATTTCTCCATGGCACATTACGGTTAGAACAGTATTTTTTGTTTTTCACTGGGGCTATAATACACAAGGGCATCTCTTCCTCTGGAATAAAGCCCCTCTACAGAGCCTTCTATAATAACTACAGTTGAAGAAGATAGCAGCTCAGTGAACCTAGCTGCAGATGAGGCATTGACAAAGTGCTTTTTGACTGTGTGCTCAGTAACTTTCTTCTCTGTGCATGTCATAGAATTAAAGAAAGTGCAGTAATGGTCTGAGACAGCAAGATTGAGAATAGAGGACGCATCAGTATTTAGCCCCCAAAGAGGTCACCAAGTCTAATGTTTTATCACGGAGTTGGCCCGGAAAAATCTAAGAAAAGAAAAGATCTAAAATGTTTAGAGCAATGTTTAAAAATGAATAATAATAAAAATTACTAAATTAACTAAAACCCTTTTAATTAAAAACGTACTAACAAACAAACGAGAAGGTGCTACCAGCAAACTGCACTCCGGACGGACATTCGTCTCTCAGCCATGACAGCCTACACAAGGTCTTCAAATATGTTTGTCATTTCTCAGAGGTAACTGTTTTCCAATAAAGGCACAGAGAAATCACATAAATGGGCACTGCATTCAAATCGTGACATAACAAACGGTTGGGATTCTTACCAGCAGCAGATCAGAAAGAAGATCTATCCCCTCTGCGTCTAACCTGAAAACAAAGGAAACAAGCGACAACAAGGGCTGTATCTCTTCTCTTACAATGAAAGAGTAAATCACTGTTGAACTTGAACAATTCCCACCAATAGATACGGCATTGTTCTGTCTCTGTGATCGCTATTCTTTGAGAAACAATATCAAAGCAACTATTCAATCTACGGCTTTTCAATAGTGGAATTTCCACTGGATGTTTTTGTCTCGGTGTTCTATTGATGGATAATATGTTTTTGTTGTCGTTTTTTTAATAGCAATTTTTATTCCACGATTTGAAATTATTTTCTCTCTATCTGGAATGCCCTATATGTATATATATTCCTAGTCCTGTGCCAAACGGAGAGGGTACAGACAAGTCACTGTGTTGAATGAGTACACTCAGCTGCACAGCTTAGCTCAGGAAGACTGCGTACAATAAGAAAAGGACAATCCCACAGACCGAGGCCCTCCCTCCCAGGGTGACACTATGGCTAATCATGCCATACCCTGGTGGGCTGCCGGGACACAGTCAGCATTGGCATGGTCAGGATTCAATACCACGTCTAGCTATAGGGGTGTGTGTGTGCGGGGGATTCCCTAAAATTGAATATGATCAAGAGTATATTCCTACTATCCTCATTTTTCATAATACCAGGTTAGCTAAACACCCAATTCGTATTCATATGGATATTAATGTTCACACTTATTTATGGCAAAATGAAGTTATATTGGAGTGGATTTTAGTGATTGGAAGACTTACTAGGGTGGGCTTTTTTTTTCGCAACCATGAAGTTATATGTGGAAATTCCACTGCTGAAGTTTTAAAATGAAGCCTCAGCAATTGTGGCTGCAGGTTTAGTCAACCTGATGTTCTCTGGCATTTCTCTGGGGGTTATGCACACACATTAGCAAAGGTTCAAGCTGACAACCTGCACTGCAGACATTCTGACTTATATTGTACACTACTGAAGATGTCCACTTCATGCACTTACAAAACAGTCAACATATACAGTACCAGTCAAAAGTTTGAGTACACCTGCTGGAAACGGTTTTACATGTTTCTTTAAATACTTGAAAATTACTAAAAACAGATGTAACGATAAACAAAAGCAACATCAAAGCAATGTTCAATCAAATTTAATTGAAAATTGAATCTTGGATTCCTCAAAATAGCCACCCTTTGCTGTGATAACAGCCTCACAAACACGGGCCATTCGGTTAATACGTTTCAGCAGGAAATCACCCGATATGTCTTCCCAGCTCTCCTCCAGCAATTCCCAGAGGCACTTGTGGGTTGCTTTGCTTTGACTGTTCTGTCCAGTTCATCCCATACAAGTTATATGGTATACACTGGGCAGGCCAGGTCCTTAGTTTGAGTTGTCCTTCACGTTCCCCCTTCACCAGATAGTTCTTGCACAACTTCAAGGTGTGTTTCGGGTCGTTATCTTGCTCAAGAATGAAGGAGTGCCCGCTTAGCCGTAGTCCAGATGGAAGGTGTACTCAAACTTTTGACTGGTACTGTATTAAGATTCCATATATTTAATATATAAATCTAGTACATTTTTAATATTCAGCCAATGAAAACAAATAAGTTAGGTATAATCGATGACCCTTCTACCCTCATTTGTGAACCATAGCTGAGGTATCTGTGTATGTGGTATATAGTATAAGAGGTTGTGTACCTGGGTACATGGTTTATAAGAGGCTGGGTACCTGGGTACATGGTTTATAAGCGGCTGGACTCTGTACAGGGGGAAGCGGTAAGACAGGAACTCCAGATTGGCTGTTATCCCAGACCAGGTCTCCTCTGTGGGTGTTCCTGGGGAGGGGGGAGTCACTGGATTGGTACTGGCAGAATACCAAATTAGAGTGACTAACAAATGTTTATGAATTTTAAAAAAAAGGTGTGTGCATAACAAAGCATATTCGTATGTGAGGAGCTGAAACAAATTTTAAAATGTAAGGGCCAACATCTCTGATTGTGGTTTTATAGCAGGCTGCACAATCAAAGCAATCAGAATTCTGACTAGCATGGCAGAGGATGTCAGATACATCAGGGAGGGATTAGAGTTAGTTGTTTTAGAATTCGTTTCTGTGTAGTCACAGTTAAGAGTTTGTAAAAGAAAAAAAGAAATACTGAAAAGAACTGTGACAGAGCAAAATAAAATGATAGATATGCTATGTGCACAAGCAAAGCGTGCAGTGTATTTTGACTGGCGTCTTCTTCATGTAGTGCGCAATTCAGGCCAAACATCGAGGCACAGTACCAAACATTTATGAATCAGTCTTGCCGATGGCGGTGACTGAAAAGACCCTGGCGCTGGGAGAGACTGGGGCGAGGTGAGAGAGAGGGGGGCGAGGTGAGAGAAGAGAGAGGGGGCGAGGTGAGAGAGAGAGGGGGAGAGAGGTGAGAGAGAGGGGGAGAGGGCGAGGTGAGAGAGAGAGGGGGGGAGGTGAGAGAGAGGGGGGCGAGGTGAGAGAGAGGGGGCGAGGTGAGAGAGAGGGGGTGAGGTGAGAGAGAGGGGGGCGAGGTGAGAGAGAGGGGGGCGAGGTGAGAGAGAGGGGGCGAGGGGAGAGAGGGGGCGAGGTGAGAGAGAGGGGGGCGAGGTGAGAGAGAGGGGGCGAGGTGAGAGAGAGGGGGCCGAGGTGAGAGAGAGGGGGGCGAGGTGAGAGAGAGGGGGGCGGGTGAGAGAGAGGGGGCGGGTGGCTGTTTTGATAAAGGACATTGATTAACGCCCATCCGCTCATTCTCACTTCCTCCTCAGGAGCTCTCCTGACACTGAGGTGACTTATTGATGGGTAACATGTCCACCAACATCTTTTCTCACCGCCCTGAAGCCCTGTCCGATGGGGCTGTTAAATTTAAACTCGGATCTTTCACAGGGATGTCGTTTTTTCTGCACATGTTGAAATGTGGTCAGGGTTTTGCAACACAGGTAAAAAAATAAAAATAAAAACACAATCCAAACTTTGTGTTCCTGTAGCATCGGGCACCGTCCTAAAAATTAAAATCTAATTAAAATCCAATTGCCTAACCTGTGCTCCACACTGTCACCTTATTAAATATGAAAGAAATAGAATACAATTTGGTTAAAAAAATAAAACTCTCAGCCATTAACACACTGCCATGGGGGACGGGTGTTAGGGGACACATCACAGGGGCCATTAATGAACGTATTCAATGAGCTATGAACAGCATAATTCAGAGAGCTGGGAAATGCAGGAGTTTCACTTAAAGAGATGTCAGATAAAAGATGAGGTACTGGCACAGTTGTACTTAGTATTAGAGAACACTTGGTAATGATGGAATTCTGTTTATACCCATAGGTTCTGTTGCATTAAGGCCACACACTGTACGATCTGTTCATAGCAGAATTGCTTTATCAGAGGTAGAGTGGAGTGGATTGGGTTGAATAAAGATGTATCTATCTATGACGATACCAGGTCAGGTGTCACGCCAGGTATCAGAGCTGTGGAAAATTGGCATTAAAGATACTTTGAGAATGCGGGATCTGAAAGTGCAGGCCTGTCTGATCTCCTTCTCCCATATACTTGAACCAAATTGAAAATATGTGGTGTGAATTGAAGAGGGCAGTACACAAGCGCAGACTGATGGATCTGAAGGATCTTGAAAGATTCTTTATGGAGGAATGGTCAAATATCTCGCCAATATGTTCACCAATCTCATAAAGCACTATAGATTACACGTTAATGCAGATTTTTTTTAGTTGGATTTTATTTGAAACAATTATTAGGGGGGTCAATAATTGTGATACATATCTTTCGGGGGAAAATAATATTACTTACTTGCATATTTTTCTCTGAACAATTGTATTAGTATAAAATAACATAATTTGACTTTTTGTAGCATACAATATAGTTCATTACCTGTATTGTTTATTTGTGCAGCCTTTTTGGTCATCATTATCAAGGGTATCAATAATTTCAGACCTGACTGTAGATGCAATTTATGATGATGATGATGATTAGATAGATGTTGGATTGGAAGATGTGTTTGTCTATGCCTTCCTGTTTGGATCACCACGCTTGTGTGTGTGACACCCGGTGTCAGTGTGTGTTGGGTGGGTATGCGCTGGTCATACCCAGGAGCCGGAAGATGAGGTGCAGCTCTTCTTTCACCGTGGATCCTGGGAACATGGGCCGTCCCGTCACCACCTCGTAGAATATGCAGCCGACCCCCCTGAAATCAGACACAAACACCCTCTTACACACTGTACCCACTACCGTGACCATCCACATATAAGCACATACTCTTACGCACTGTACAAACCACATGGACCATCCACATACAGCACACACTGTACCCACCACTGTGACCATCCACATACAAGCACACATTCTTACACACTGCACAAGCCACATGGCTCATCCACGTTGGTCTGTGGCTCAGTAGGTAGAGCATGGCATTGGCAACGCTTAAGATGTGGGTTCAATTCCCACTGGGACCACATATATACTGAAAAATGTATGCATTCACTACTGTAAGTTGCTTTGGATAAAAGCGTCTGCTAAATGGCATATATTATATTACATACAAGCACACCCTCTTAAGCACTGTGTGCACCATTGAGACCATCCACATACAGGAACCGCGCACTCACACACTGTATGAGCCACGAGCACAGCTGTCACACACTGTACGACCCACAAGCACACCCTCTCACAAATTGAATAAAAGTGTCGACTGAAACCATAGGGAAGATTAGTGTTGATGGCACTATCAATCATCATTCTACATTTCCATGCAAAAAAACCCCTTCATAGTCTTATTCATCAAGCATTTGCAGATGAGTAGATCTTGGGAACTGCATTTCGAGGACAGTTCAGTGATTGTCTTGACCACATACACATTTTTGATGTGACCACTGCTTTATTAAATACACAAAACTGTCTAAACTTCTGTTTAATAATTAGGTTGCCAGGGCCAGGTTCTGAATTTTTCCAGGACACTTGGGAATACCCTACTCTTTGCAGTAAAGTACCACAGGATCTTTAAAAAAATGTTTCTTTGTTTCAGGTTTTTTCCTGTTCTTTCCCAATTTAGTGGCCATTTCCCTATTTATTTCGATTTGCCCTCCTAACACAAGTTCGCCGCTCCCAAGCGACTTACAGTAGTGAGTGCATACATTTTTCAGTATATGTGGTCCCGATGGGAGTTGAACCCACAACCTAAGCGTTGCCAACGCTGTGCACACATGTCAATGTGTCAATCCCTGTAGACTCCTGCTGGAGTCAAGTCAGTCAGTCGCCTGACAGACAGGAAGGCGGTATTTTATTTAACCAAACGAGAGTCCATAATGCATAACCTCAGATGAGAATGCGTACGCACGTACACATCCGGTCCCTCTGTCAACGATTGACCAGGAGAAGACCGCAATCGCACGTTTGGAAAGGAACATTCATTTCATAATGTTTTATTGCAGGGGTGTCCAGTCCTTTCCAAAAAAAGTCAATAAAAAGCTCAACGTGGTTTATGTTTGGTGAAGTCACTACCTGCCTTCTGTCAGAGGACACTGCAAGACTTCCTGTAAATGTAGGTCAGAACAGCGGGCGTCGAATCTGTGCCAATCGCTTAGTTTTCGCTCAGGTGCACTTACCATCTGATTTGTGTAGTGACTGAGTCGATTAAGTGTAAATCATATTACAATAGTTATTACCTTAGCAGTGCATATACTTATGCTACACAGCTACACAGATGTTTGTTACGCATCAACAGTTTGCATATTTTATGTAAAACTAAGAAAAATGAAAAATGGAGCTTACGTTTACAATTACAGTTACACCACTTTCTTTCTTCGTTGCTATAGTTGATTTAAGCTTCGTATGTTTTTATCCTAATGTTGATTAATACCAAGAGTATCACGCCAAGTATTTGTGCACTTACCATCTGACTTGTGTAGTGGCTGAGTCTGTTGGACTTATATATCTATAAAGTTACTGTTTACTCTGGTGCTTAAATTTGCCCTCGTTATTTGCATTTGGTGATATTGTTTGCCATAATGCCCTTGGACAAAAGTGTCTGCCCAACGCACACATGTAAATGTAATGGTGCAGTATAGAAGCTATAGCATGACGGCAGAGGAGCACCAGGCTGTTTTGTGGAGGCTATCGTTGCTACGGCGATTAGGCGGGACTCACCACATGTCGATGGGAGTGGAGTACTCGGTGGAGCCCAGGAGCACATCGGGGGGGCGGTACCACAGCGTCACCACCTCGTTGGAATACGTCTTTGTGGGAACGGACTTGGCCCTGGCCAGGCCTGGATGGGCAGAGAGGGGGGAACGGATCGTATTGGGACATTTAGTCGAGTGTTACACGAGCGCAGATACGATTCGCAGTGGTGGAGCATTCCCGTCATCTGGCAACCTTACTTAATGGCTGTGTGTTGAGGCTGCCTGGTTTATGCTGCCTGGTGCCCTATCTGGAGACAGCTGAATGGTCAACTGAGATAAGAGGGCGCAAGCCACATCTAATTGCAGGAAAAAGTGTTACTTCATCCAATGAGAACCCCTTACTTCACTGTGACTGAGTGGGGAAATCTCCCCCTGCCTTCTGATTGACAGGTGTCACACTATGCTGGGTTTCTATCTGCAGCCTCAGTGTTGCTGGTGTGGTCTGGCGGCCCACCCCTTCTGTGTCGGGGTCTCACCAAAGTCGGCCAGCTTGAGCTCGCCCTTGTCGTTGATGAGCAGGTTCTGGGGCTTGAGGTCACGGTGGAGAATCTTCCTCTTGTGGCAGTAAGACAGGCCACGCATCAGCTGGAACATGAAGATCTACACACGGACGGAGAGAGAGATAGAGAGACAGAGTCAGAGAGAGAGAGAGAGAGTCAGAGAGAGAGAGTCAGAGAGAGAGAGAGTCAGAGAGAGAGAGAGAGAGAGAGAGAGAGTCAGAGAGAGAGTCAGAGAGAGAGAGAGTCAGAGAGAGAGAGTCAGAGAGAGAGAGGAGAGAGAGAGAGTCAGAGAGAGAGAGAGAGAGAGAGAGAGAGAGAGGAGAGAGAGTCAGAGAGAGAGAGAGAGAGAGAGAGAGAGAGAGAGAGAGAGTCAGAGAGAGAGAGGAGGGAGAGAGAGTCAGAGAGAGAGAGAGAGAGAGAGAGAGAGAGAGAGAGAGAGAGAGAGAGAGAGAGAGAGAAACTCTGCACCTTCCTCCCCCACCAGCGGCACATTTGCCTTCACATTAAAATGACATTTACATTACTCAATTGCTTTATCAGACGTCCTTATCCAGAGACTTGCACAGCTTATATTTTCCACACATGATTCATTTATACGTACATCGGGATATTTGCTGAAGGGATTCAAGTTAAGCACCCTGGCACAAGAGTACAACGGCAGTGTCCTCACCTGGGATTTGAATCTGCAACTCCTGAGTAACTAACGTTGTCACCCTATCTTGCAGCGCTACATTCACTACTTCACCTCTGAAGTCTACCTCTGTCCATGTTAATGACAAACAAGAAAGAACGGGTAACGGGTAGGGGTAAGTCTCACATCGTCTTGTCAATTCAGCGTAATAATGTCGTACGGATCTCTGCCTCACTCGGTCAAACGTGTCTCCTTTTTTACGAGCCGCAAATACATCTCCACCTTTTTGTTTCTGATTTTATCCCATTTTCTCCCAATTTTGTAGCCAATTACACCCTCTATTTTTCATGTCAATACTACAGAGCCATTCCTGTAGCCTACACAGCAAACTTCCTGTCGGCTTCCCTCCTTGGGGCAGACAGCCAATCGCTGCCCCCGGTGGCACTCCCGACCAGAGCCCACTCTGGCGCGGCCAATGGAATCGAACCCCAGTCGCAGTGGCCAGTGTCGAACATTGTAACCACTAGACCAACTCTTCCCTTTTTTAAACTGCAAATGCCTCTTCCCTTTTTCTGAAACAAGCCACAAAGCCACAGCATTGGGTTCCTACAGGTTCCATGTTTGCTGTAACTCTAACCATCGACATGACAGCATCTCAAAAATAGGTTTTTGCCCAATAACATGGTCTGTGTCACACCTGTCACAACCCAACGAGGAGAGGATTAAATCGATCTTTATTATCCCAGAGAAAAATTGGAATCTTTCAGGATGAAAAAGGATTTGTTTTCTTCTTTGTTCTCCCTAACTACTTACAATAAAATACAGGAAAGCACACTCATTTTAAATAAAACTGGAATAATAACAATACACAAGTTATACTATAAGCTGAATTTTTTTCTCTCCCTATTTTAGCACATAGCAGTTGAGGTTTTCCTAAGTGTTTCTGTTGGCAGAGATATATCAGACTATTCGGCTATCTGCACCGGGGAGAATCAGAGTGATAATGCTTCTGTCTCTCAGAAGAACATTCCCTTTGTACTCTCCGAGGAAACCCGCCTGTAACCATGGAGACCATCGCCTTAATCATGGACCGAAAAAAAGTCAATCTGTGACAAGCTGAATCTCAGCTGCCGAGTTTTCAGAGGGCAGCGCGACATCGTATCGTCCATCGGAATTGATCTATTCCTCTCTGTTCCACGCGCTCTGCAATTAATTACAGATAATCGCCAACAATCGACGGAAATAAGTTTATCTGCTTGGTTCAAGACACTTGAAAGGAACGCTTGCTGTAGCCCCCAGAGGCTTTTGGTTTTGTATAAGTCTGAAAACCTTGGAAGATGACATGACCGTGCAGCATAACTGTCACACAATGGAAGGATAGGTTTGGTTCTTCCCATTCAGTTCATTTTTTAAAGGTCAAATGCAGAATCATTGTTGAATGAGGACTGATTATGCATACATTCCGACCGTGAATGTGGTGTGGTTGGGAATGTCTGTAGCACTTTGTCTGCTGGTTTTGAAACAGAATAATGGAACCACTGACATGGCTGCAGGCGCTATCAACATTTTAGCCTTTGTTGCTGTTCTATATAGGTGTGCTGTATCACTCTGTAGACTAGGAGCAGGTGTGTTGTATCACTCTGTAGACTAGGAGCAGGTGTGTTGTATCACTCTGTAGACTAGGAGCAGGTGTGTTGTATCACTCTGTAGACTAGGAGCAGGTGTGCTGTAATCACTCTGTAGACTAGGAGCAGGTGTGTTGTATCACTCTGTAGACTAGGAGCAGGTGTGCTGTAATCACTCTGTAGACTAGGAGCAAGTGTGTTGAAATACTCTACAGGCAAACTATAGTCATGGCCGCTTACCTTCACATTGTGCATGCTCATGAGGTTTCCACAGTTGTCCAGGTACTGTTTGAGGTCACTGTCCTGTGTGGGACAATACACACATGGGACTTGGCTGTAGTTTACATACAGTGGGGACGGGGGCTTGTGGCAAAACAGCAGGAATTTTCCCCAGTGTTCCAGACAATTCTCAACTCCCCCAATGTAATTCAATAATGAAGTGGTAACAAGTGCTTTCCTACAGCTGGTGGGCCACCCCCCCCCCCCCAAAAAAAATGAAACGTCTCTCACCAGGTACTCAAAGACGAGTGTGAGGGACCGGTCGGTGTGGATGATGTCATGCAGGATGACGATGTTGGCGTGCTTGAGGTTCTTCAGCAGCGAGACTGCAGAGATCAGAGAGGACAGCAGACCAAGACTTACTCACCAGCCTCCACATCACCTGCCTCCGCAACCTCATTCACACATCTCAAAAGCCAACAGCAGTCCACCTTACAGTTGTCATTTAAGATGTACTAGATATGTATATATATGCCAATTAGCAGACACTTTTATCCAAAGCAACTTACAGTAGTGAATGCATACATTTTGCAATGGGAATGGAACCCACAACCTAAGCGCTGTTAGCACCATGCTTTACCTACTGAGCCACACAGAACCACCATATGTAACTGAAATTATATTGAAGAGAATGCAGGTAAAGTACTAAGCTCACACACAGGTTGGGGGGCACTTTGAAATCTGATATAAAGGATGGGTATGTCCAACCAAACTCCCTGGAGTTCCGCTGTTCTCCTCAGGTGCTTTTTAATAGCTACCGATTAGCATAATACAAACATTATTGAAAATCATGCTCAATTACTTTCTATTTATGTAATTACACTGAACTAATATCTGCTTTGTCCGTATGGGGAAAAAAAATATTGTTGCAAATGACATCATGGTTTTACTTTCACACCCCACAAGGGGGCAGCATTGCTGCACTACTATCAGAGCATTGAGGCAGCCACATTAACACAAGGTCGCCAGACAGTGGCTGCTCTTCTGTTTGCATTAACTGCAACATAAATGGATGCAAATCAACATTCTCCCGGTGACAACTGACTGTGCTATAAACACCAGACGACTCTTGACTCCATTGAGTTCGTCACACTGTTTGTCCCCGTGTAAACTCTTGAGATTGACAGGATCACAGCCGCCGTTTGTCTCCTGTTACTACCTTCCCGAATGGCGGTGCATGGCGCTCCTTCCTCGTGCTCCAATCGGATCTCTTTCAGGGCCACCAGGTTCTTTGTGAGTTTACTGCGGCCTTTGAACACCGTGGCGTAGGTGCCCTATTGGTGGATGCAAGGAGACAGGGAGAAAATGTGGGGGGGAAAATGCATTTTAAGTGATTTTAAGTGAAGCAGACAATGCAAAATGACATGCCTGGATTGGCCTTTTCTCGCCCTCAGACGAGATTATGTTTTTGTGTTCTTAAAGTCCCGGACCAAAGGTGTTGTTTGGCTTATTGCAAGCAAAGCGCTGGTGCAGGGTTTACACAAATTGATAACATAATTTTTTTAAAGTTACCTGGAGGAAAGACTGATGTTTTTTAAACAGGAACAGGGAGAAATAAAGGTTATACAAAAGAACAAATAATAAATACATTTTTCATGCAACCATAGAAAACGGGGACGCATAAATAAATCGTACCTCTGGAACAAAAGTGTGTGTATTTGTGCATGAAGTGGGTGAAATGTAGAGTGTGTGTGTGTGTGTGTAAACATGTCTCTGTGTGTGTGTGTGTGTGTGTGTGTGTGTGTGTGTAAACATGTCTCTGTGTCTGTGTGTGGGTGTGTGTGTGTGCGTGTGCGTGTGAGTGTGTGCGTGTGTGTGTGTGTAAACATGTCTCTGTGTGTGTGTGTGTGTGTGTGTGTGTGTAAACATGTCTCTGTGTGTGTGTGTGTGTGTGCGAGTGAGTGTGTAAGTGTGTGTGTGTGTGTAAACATGTCTGTGTGTGTGTGTGTGTGTGTGTGTGTAAACATGTCTCTGTGTGTGTGTGTGTGTGTGTGTAAACATGTCTCTGTGTGTGTGTGTGTGTGTGTGTGTGTGTGTGTGTGTAGGGGGATACAGCTAATTCACATTATCAGTCAGTTGTAATCCTGTTGCTCTGAGCGGCCTGACTCTCTGTGCTGTTTCCATCGGCTATTTCATCTCCATCTGTCACTTCTGCTTTGTGGGACGGGAGCGCATGCTGCACCGCGTTGGTCCAATCAGGGCCCAGACCAGGCTCTCACACGTGCACCTGCGCTCACGTGTGCACGTGAAGAGCCTGCACGCTGGACGGGATGGGTTCTCACCTCGTCTCAATTTCACTAATACATTTATAGCCATTTTTGTCATTTTTAATTCTCCCCTTTTTTTCCTCCCAATTTTGGAATCATATTTTGAAATATGTGGAGTGACCTGCACTCTTCATAAGATGCAGTATGTGCACTCCACCAATACTCTCGCCCGCAAGCCTGTGACTATTTCACACACTGCACACAGCATACTGAGGAGAGCTGGCGCCAATCACTAGCAGTGGTGGACACTAACGGAGTACATTTACTTTACTTTGACATATTACTGTACAATTTACGTTTACATTTTAAGCATTTAGCAGACGCTCTTATCCAGAGCGACTTACAAGATGTACTTTTCTGTGCTTACTTAAGTATTTACATTTGTACGTTTCTTTTTACTTTCACTCCCCTACATTTCAAAGGCAAATGGGGTTAAATGTAGGACTTTTTACTTTTACTTGAGTAATATTTTATCAAGGTATCTGTACTTTTACTCAAGTGAAGGGTTTGTGTCCTTCGTCCACCACTGCTTACTAGGAGACCCTACCACCTGACGGAATGAGGCAAATTGCGTCCTGCCATTGCATAGTCTTGCTCATAATTGGCTAATGACAGAACCCAGCCTTGAATGTGCAGCATTTAATCTACAGGGCCCAGCCTACACTCACGATGAGGCCTTTAGGCTGGCAGTGTAGTGTAATGGTTAGGGAGCTGGGCTTGTAACTCAGACGTTGCAGGTTTGATTCCCAGGTGGGGCACTGCTGTTGTACCCTTGAGCAAGGTACTTAACCTGAATTGCTTCAGTAAAAATATCCAGCTCTATAAATGGATTGTATGTAAAGAAATGTGAACTGTGTAAGTCGCTCTGGATAAAAGCGTCTGGTAAATGTAATGTAAATGTAAATGTAATGTAAATGTAAATGTAATGTAAATGTAAATGCCTTTACTGACTGAGACACTTGTCAGCCCAGTTACACTGTTTAAAGTTGTATTTTTTTATTTTTGCCTGTTATGTGACACATTACATTTTTCAATAATATGGTCACATTTTTTTATGCTTGATTTCTTAAAATTAGAAACTAAGTGCACTGCATTAAGAGTTTTATCTGCATGAAATTATACAAATCTACTGATACAGAGAAACTGACGTCACAATATTTACAGAGAACAAGATTGCTGCAAGCAATTATAGTACTTTACTCGCATTTTAACAAATAACTATTACCTGATGTCAGTTGGATATGAATATGGATAATTGAAAATGGATATGGAAATCAGTTGGATATGTATAGAATTGCTGTACAATATATATTTGGGGGCTCGTGGCTTTAACGTAACATGTAATCTCTGATTTTATCAACGGAGAATGTGCATGACTCATGGAAAAACAGACTAAATCTGGATTTAGATAAAGTTAAAATATAATGAGAGGTTTTTAATGTGTGGACTGAACTGCCATAGGCCAGCAGACTAAAGAGAAAGAGAGAGAGGCTCAGAATATTGCATTCGCATTTATATGACATTGCATGCATTTGTTTAGCAGTAATAGAACATAAAGTATGACATACAATACAATTAGCCAGTATGGGTACAAAAATTTGACAGTAACACAATCCAAACAAAGCAGCATTGTCAAATAAATGCTGTAATAAACTTTGTCCCCATGAGTTCCCTTCTGAAAGGGAAATATCAATACAACATTAATACTCACCTCCCCTACCTTGTCTAGCTTAACGTAGGTTTCTTGTTTCCCAAAGCCAATATCGGACTACGAAGATAAAAACAACAACAAAGAACACCAATTTTATGACAGAGAGAGAAGCTCTATCGCCGGTAAAGTAATGCACACAGACACGGTCTTTACTGGAACAGCCATTTGTGTGTAATTAGAAGCTTACCACATAAATGGAAAATTGTTCTAAAACAGAATTTCCTGGGTTTCTAACAAGGCCACAATTACCACTGATTGTTTCAATGTTCAACAATGTAATTAAAGTAATGGTTTTTGGAGACAGACACTGAAAATGAGATCTCTTCAGAAAGTTAAGAGGAATCATTGCCACCCATACAGGACTATCAGGATTCATTATAACACGATACTAAACTTACCTGAAACAGGAATGAGCCAACACAGGCCCAGACCAGACATTATACTGTGTCAGAAGGCCTCTAATTGTGGATGTTACTGTCTTGCTATTGTACATAGTCATGAAAAATGAGGTTTTAATACTATGGAATGCAACACAAATTAGTGGTGACCCAGAATCTGGGCGGACAGAATTTAAAAAACAATTCTGTTCATTTGTTATCATGTTTATATATACAGGGGGTAGCCATAATAGTGGAAATATATATGGACATAAATAATGGAACTACCAAATGAAAAAGTAACTAAATCGCAATTAGAAAGGAGTCTTCCTAATATTAAGGTCAATATCAATTACCAATATGTCTCTGCTGTAAAAGGCATTTTAAAATCAACACTTTAATATGTGAGTTAAGAAGGAACAGCTTTTGAAACAGGTCAAATATTTGGTGCCCAAATTGCAGGGGTGATGTCTAGATAGTAACTCTATTTTTACCTATTTTGTCCAACTCTCGCAAGGTTTGACTGAGTCCCCATAGTAACGACGGAAAGCGTCCAACCCTTGTTCCAGCTGTCATATACTTAGGGTTAGGGTTAGTGTTACACTTAGGGATAGAGTTATTATTATTACTCACCAGAGATGCTCTTCTGGACATCCTGCTTGGGGGCTTGGTAGGTGGGGAGGTGTCCATCTGCTGTCTGAGCTTCTCCAGGAAGTCCACAGGTAGACGGACGTCCATGGGCAGCGACATGCGCCTGCTGACATCCTAAAGCAGACACACACAGACAGGAAATGACATCATGCATCTGTGTCTGCCCAATTCACTTTGACCATAATGGAATATCTTTTTTCAGACAAATTCAGTGGGGGAATGCTGTGCAGATCATTGTCAAAAAACCTGAACAAGGAATTCAAACACAGAGCTGCAGACATAGCTTTAACTACAATGGTAACAACAGTGAAAATGATTCTGGCAGGGAGTGCCACTAGTGGGCGGCAATTGGCTGTCTGCCCCAGGGAGGGGGGAGGGCAGCCGATATGAGTTCGCTGCGTATAGGAGTGGCTCTGGAGTACCAGAGTTACAGTCGACGGCTTAGCGAGAGGTGGTACTTTGCCTTTGTCACTGCCGGTCTCAGAGCTACGGCAGCGAACTCACAATATTAGGGGGAAGGGGGGGGGATTTACGTGAAAAGAAAGGGTGTAATTGGCTACTAAATCGGGAGAAAATGGGTAAAAATCAAATAATTTTTATTTTTTATTTAAAGAGTGAAAATGATAGCAGTTATGGGGGTAAGAGTAGGTGCAATGTTCCCCTGTCATAACCTAATATCCCTTTACCATACAAACTCTACAGGAAACTACTGCTACTGTGCAGCTTGTTCAGTAAATTGTCAAAATATACATGAGAACAGTGGTAATGAGAGAAACCGTGAGGATAATGGTGACGTGGTAACAATACAGACAATGGTAATGACTGTAGCAGTGATGACAATGGTAACTAGTAACAATAACAATAAAAGATCATAAAAAAACTAAACTCTACTAACCTTTTCCTTCCCTGGGTTACAGGTACGGTATGCAGCTGCCAACAATGATGTCTATTACTGTATTACTGCACTGATCTCCTGCGCAGACTATGATTAATGCACATCTGGATAAGAGCGTCTGCTAAATGCTTAAAATGTAAATGTCAATGTAAAAGCAATGAGAGTATCAGTGTGGACAGTAGTAATGGGGTAACAATGCTGGCAATGGTAATGACAGTAACAGTGAGGACAATGACAATGTGTAAAGACAGTAACAATGATGTCACAATGGCAATGTGTAAAGACAGTAAGAATGATGTCACAATGACAATGTGTAAAGACAGTAACAATGATGTCACAATGACAATGTGTAAAGACAGTAACAATGATGTCACAATGACAATGTGTAAAGACAGTAAGAATGATGTCACAATGACAGTGTGGGTGGGCCTGTCCCACACTGACCTCAGTGGGGAAAAGTCGATGCTGGACAGGACACCGAGGGCTGTCCTCTCCTGGCGTAGCGCCATGCTCCGGGTTCAGCGCTCGCAGGCTCCGGCTGCCTGAGGAGAGAAGCAGGATATGCTGGGACTGCAACGGCATGTCAACCCATGACATATAAATATTAATATTAATGTATGAGCACGACGTTGCGCTGTAGTGTCAGAGCTGAATCCTTCACACGTGTGATCTGGTGGAGAAAGTGTGAGGGGTGGTCCTGTCACCGATCTTCACACGGTCAGAGCTGCAGAGGCTTTGTGGTCCACAGAAGGGGACGGACCGAAAGAGCTTATGCCATGATTCTGGATCTGTGATCCAAGGAAGAGCAAGCGGCACCGACAGCCAACAGAGAAGAAGAGAAGCAGCTTTTTTTATTTTTTTTATTTATTTATAGTTTCTCATTTTTTCCCCGTTTTTCTGCCAAGTTGGTTGTCAATTATACCCTTTATTTATCTCAATTCCCCCTCCCCCCATGAGTCCGCCGCCTGTCCTCTGGGAGCTAATTTCCCGGCCCGGCAGATCCGCCTCCTCCAAGACGGAACCCGACCACGGACGCCCTTCCTGCTCCTCGACGAACTCGAGCAAGCTCACCCTCCCAGCTCCCCCTGGGGCGGACAGCCAAACGCTGCCCCCAATCGGGGCTAACGTCCAGGGCCAGTCTGGCAGAGACAGGTTTTGAACCGCGTCCCTGATAGGCAGCGCACGCTCGTATCGGACCAGCCAAGATACGGGTGCATTAGACCACTACCCTATCCACCACCCCCTAAGAAGCATCTTTTTAGTGGCAAGAGTGGACACTAGTTTCAATGACCAGGTGTCCACACTTTCAGCATTTAGGACTTCAGCTGTATGTGTATCAATAAATAAGTCAATTAAAAATGTAACGAAAAGGAATCATTTGCCACAGCACATTACAGAAAATGAAAGCATTGTCTGACAACTGATCTGACTGATTAAAAGTCCTGAAACGATATAGAATATTTTAACATGACTATCTGTTTCTGCAATAATCTGTCATTAAGACGATAATGTGAAATCATCCCTCATTATACGTTAAAAGTGTCTAATTAAAAACAATTAACAGCTCGTCAGACTTCAGAGTAATAATATACACTACTATAATTGCAATTATGGAATGAAAACCAGCATACCCAATGGTACTTCAGGAGTTGCTAGACAGCATTCTCTCACACAATCAAACGGATATTTATATAGCACCTTTTCACCCAATCAAACTGCCTAATATTGCACTCGTTCACCCAATCAAACTGCCTAATACTGCACTCTTTCATCAAAATCTAAATGCGTTATATACAGCAGTCTTTCTCTCGATCAAACGGCTTAATACAGCACCCTTTGCAATTTAATTTTCAGTACAAACACCCTTGCCAGAATAGCGTTAGATGATGTTGCCAGGAGGTTGCAGGTTCGATTCCCAGGGTGGGAAGCTGGTATGTCGTAAATATACACCTTTATAAATGGATATAATATGAGCTGTATAAGTGGCCCGGGATAAGGCTGTCAGCCAGACAAATGAGATATAATTCTTCACAGCGCCTGCCTGCATGACAGATTAAAACAGACACGATAAATGAATCGCTAAGGCCCTCGCTAAATTATTAACGTCGGGAAATGCCAGGGCAATTTAAGAAATGTCTGCCCCGGTAAACGATGTCCTGCCTTTTTTTCTCACTCTATTACACCGCGACTTATTTTATTTAGTTTTATTTTATCCGGACACCTGCTGTCTTCTTCACACTCGGTTTAATCAGGCCTGCGGTGCGGGCCGCCCTCCGCTGTGAATGGATGGAATAGAGAGATGAGTCATGTGGGATTCTGTGCCGGCTTCTTGTGCTCAATGGAAAGCAGACAGGTGCTGAAATACCTCTGAAACACTACTGTCTGCACTGTGACACGGCCAGATCACTGTGACACTGGCCAGATCACTGTGACACCGCCAGATCACTGTGAACGAGAGCTGTCTCCATTTCATTCATCTTTAATCAAACCCTCCCCAAACTGAGCAAGCTATCTGCCCACACATGATGACACATACCCGTGCACACACACACACACACACACACACACACACACATTCACATTCACACACACACACACACGACACACACACACAACACACACGCACATTCACACACACACACACACACACACGCACACGCACACGCACATTCACACACACACACACACACATAAACACACACATGCACGTTCACACACACATGCATAAGAATACACACAAACACACACATACACACATATGCACAGACTCGCTCACACACACGCATCCACACACACACACACACACGTGTCTCAAATCGGGAGAGAACGGCTGGCTTCTGGCTTCTGGCTCCCGTTTAATTTATATTCCAGCGAACGAGACCGAGAGCCATGGCTCTCCCTGTCTGACACGGAGGGGCGGAGATATGACGGGACAGGGATGGGCCCTAAATGGGCTTTATCATTTAAATATCACAGCTGCAGTGGACACATTGATTTCCCCGCTGGCAATTAGCAGGTCACAGCGCTGAAGCCATTTCCGTCTCCCTTAATCGCCTCCCGTCAGACACCCGAGCCGAGGCGCGGAGCTGTTTTCCTGGCCCCCCCGTCCCCGTCCCATCCCACAGTCTCACTCACAGGCGGGGGAAGGGGGGGGGAGTCTGGAGTTCTGCTCCGCTACCTGCCAGACAGCTCATCTGAAGGGACAATCGGATAATTGGGCCGGACGAGGTCAATCTTTCTCCTTGCCGACTGCACTGCTCAGTCTGAGTGTCCAAAATAAAACAGTGGATAACTAAATAACAAATAATGCTAACAAGCCATATTAAACAGACGTTTAAAACGTGTAGGGATTAAGACACTGCAGTGGGGGGATTGGCTGTTAGAGGACAAATTACAGGGGTTGTAATTATTATTATTATTATTATTATTATTAAGATATTCACCTTTCTGTAGCATGGAGGGGGGAAGAGAGTGAGCCGGGTATTTCTGACACATCCTGGCAACTCCCAGGATGCACTGGGGCACCCAGTGTGATGTTCCCAGCCATGTTTTGCACCGTGTAGCAGCTGATGCCCCTCCAGCTCCTGGTGCTATTTTTAGTCACTTTTGGTCCGGGGGGGATGGGGTGACTGGGGAGATGTCATTGCGATGGGGGGAGTGTGTGGTGGGGGAGCGCGGCACGATGCTCAGCAAGAGAGACGCTCTCTCTTTAATCCTCCCCAGTGTGTGGGAGAGAGGGGGCGTGTGGCGCAGAACACAACAAGCACAGGCCCGCTCTTTGATTCCTTCTTTATTAAAAGTGTTATTTTCAGATGAACCCGCGCATGAATTGCCACCGCAGAAATGTCAGCATTGCCCTTCAGAGCTCTGTCGCCTCGCCAGGATGTTTCGGGGATTCACAGATCGAACTCGATTGAATTAGATCGGATTGGATCGAATGACGGATCTCGCAATCCCTCGCTGGCGGGATGCCATAAATCCACACAACTTAGTTCAGACAAGGCTTCTTCCTTCCTTTGTACTTTGTTTCTGTGGGGAGAAACATTATCTCTGAGCTTCATCACCAAATCACCGAATCTGTAAATCACAGAAACATGGCACAAGGCTCCTGACCACATGACCACCATTCCTTGGAAGGACTGCTTCAAACTGTAACTCAACCGTAAAATTCGTAAAAATCTAAACTCAAATTCCTGGTGAGTTCATGTCTATCCACCCAGATTTGAAAGATCAACCAACTGTCACTTTGAGTTGTGGACACTGCTATATTGTGAGATGAACAGTAAAGGAGGACAGGCTAGAAAAGGAGGAGGTACAAGATTTCTGAGAATGACAGGTCACAGTGCAATCCACTTGTAAGGATATCTGATGTAGGAATAACCCAGAGGTAGTGATGTCAAATCATTCCTATTCAAATGCTGTTTCCGTACTCTGCTTGTGATGATGAAGCATTCCATTGCTCAGAATGATTTTTGGCTCAGTCAAAACATGAAATATTCATACAAGGCACAGTCTATTAAATCACATTATTATTAATTTTTTACTTATTACTTTCTTATTTGTTTGTTGAATCTCGGGAATGCCCACAAAACCATATAATGGGTGCTGTTAATTATTGGCTTGTATGAACCAAAATACTTCACTCTCTGACAGTGGCAGAACTGTCATAGAGTGTCATTCAGTATGGCAGAACATTATATTTGTCTGTAATCAGTGAGCCATTGTTACACGCAGTTTGTAGTTCCACCCGTTTCAATGTTGATAAAGCTACAACTTCCCATTAGCACAGAAAAAGCACAGAGAGAGAGATTGATACGGGACGTGTTCACACAACACTGAAAGGGGACAAGCAAAAAGCGAAAGAAAAATTGACGAAATTATTTTGTCAAGCTGTTTGTAAGGACTGCATAATTTTCACGTTAACGCGATGCCAGGCAAGTAGATTTAAAATGTTCACAACAGCATGGACTTCAAGATGCCATTTGTCAAAGTCCCCCAGGTCAGGCCTGTGGTGCCTGCTCAGAATCTTAATGCAGAAAGGGGCTGTGCCATGCTGAAATGTGGCAACAGGACAGGGAAACCCTAATGGCTTATCTGGTTTCTGCAGCCTTATCCCGCATTTGGTTGCTCTTTCACTTTTATGCGCCAAACAGCTGCACTGCTTCAGGGCCTGTGGCACTTCCCTGTGTGTGTTGCAGCCCACATCTCTATTTGTGGCGGACAGGAGCTTCCCCACAGATGTCTATAGCTGAATTACTGTCTTTTTTCTTGTTTGCTACTTTTTAAATCAAGGAGTGCCACAACCCCAGATCCAACATGACAAGAGCACTGCAAAGTCCCTCAAACCTAGTTTTGAGTGACTCAAGCCACCGACTAGCTGGTAATTTTGGTGGGAAGCCAGTGGCTGTCAGCCAGTTGATCATGCCAGTATAAGTAGGCTTCCAAGCCATTGTTTGGAAGGCATTTGCTTATGCCAATATATATTTTTTGCTCTGTGAGAAGACTATGTGCATAACTGACCCACTGAAATGGAACTTTGAGGGCTTGAATGTAAAGGCTGGACATTTTCCTGCTCAGCAGTCTTCCCTTACTCTGGACTATTTAACATAGATGACATACTATCTCATGTTCTCCACTGGAGCAATTTCAATTGAAGGACAATGCCCAAGCAGGATCCGAACCTTTTGGTTAGCAGCACAGCTCCTTTAACCTCCACCACTGCACCACCTCTTCCATTTCACTACTTATCTGCTGGATAGAAGATTGGGGTCACTGGTCACTCCCCAGTAAATGTGACTCCATTGGCCCAACATTGTCCTGGTGTAATTTTATCATTGAGCCAATGTTACGTTTTCTCTTCAGCAGCCCAAAGAAAGGGCCAATAAGGGGCCTTGGATAGGGTAGCGGTGTAAAGCACCTCGCTTTGCGTGTAGAAGGGGAGAAGGGGGAGGGTGAGCCGGCACGAGCTTGTGGGCTCACGAAGGGTGTCTCCAGAGAGTAGGTGGGCGAGTTCCATCTCAGAGGAGGCGGATCGTCTCTGGGAATTAGCTTGCCCCATAGAGACGGGCTGTGAGTTCGTGGGGGAGGGCGAATCGAAATAAATAGAGGGTATAATTGGAAGAAAAACGGGAAAAAATATGAAACAAAAATATATTCTTTTTTTTTTTTAAGGGCCAATATGAATGCTCAAACATGGTACAAAATGTAAATAAACCCACCTTAGCATGGTTAGATCTTAGCCAAACAATGTGACTAATTGTTGCTCTATTCTCAATGCACCGATCTCTGGCCAACAAAGGCTGCTGCCTGACAGTCACATGTTTTGTCATATTAGATTAATCCAACTGTGTGCCAGTGCTGGTAGTTTACATTTGTAAGCAAATATGTAGCAAATTAGCCAATTAGCCAATTTGACCCTACCAAAGGTTTAACATAGTAGGCAAATTGATTGGGAACATCAGAATGCCAACATTGGCTACTGACTGATGAGGTATTTTTGGAGAAATGTAATGTGGCATTACTGGGCCAACATTGGCTCCTGATAAATAAGTGATAGTTGGTTGATTACAGCACAACCACAGATGTGTCAGAGTGGGCGTCCGGAGGTGACCATCGCCTACTATATCTACTAATATCCAACACTGAACCAACAGGGACAAGTTTACAGGGGTCTGTTCCAGGGGCTGGAGCCTCACCCTCTTTGTGGTGAACGTTGAGCTGGTTGATCTGGTCGGTGAACTCTGTCTCCTCGATGGTCTCTGTCCTCGGCACGGACAGTGAGAAACGCCGCTTGAAATTCTTCATCTTGTTCATCGCACTGGAGTGACAATCCTTGGGAAAGAGAGGGGGAAAAGGGCCCAGGTTTACAAAACAGTTACACAAGTACACTAATGAAAATATGTAAATACAGAAATATCTAGTGACGGTGGGAGTCAGGTTTCATGAGGTGTCTCCAGTGAGCTGTCAATCACTGATTTGTTTGAACCAATCAGAATAATTTGTTCTCCACACAAAAACATAATAATTGTTTCACATCAGTGAGCATAAGATAGCTCCTCCCATCTTGGGTTTCAGGAAACCTCACTGTCCCATCACTGGAAATAGGGACATCCTTAATTAGTCATTACTCCTACACACTGTCACTATTCACTGGTACAAATCTGAAGCTCTGCATCAGATTGTATAGCTCTGTCTGTCTCTCCCAAAGAGAGACAGACAGAGCTATACAATTTTTTTTTCCCTCCCCAATATGGAATTGCTAATTGTGTCTCTCAAGTCCCCGTTGTGCCACTGGACAGGTAGCCCTGCAGCTGAAGTGCATGCACTCCTTTGAGGTACTCATATCTATTTCACATCCTATAGGCCACATCATACTACAGCAGAGAGCTAGCACCATCCAGAGAAGAGACATATCGCTCACAGATGACAGCTGGGAGCTTGTAGGTGCCTTGTGTGAATTTGGGGGACACTAATTCAGCAGAAACCTCACATGGAGGTGAATAGTTTTTATGTGTATTGTATCTTGTTGGCACATCCCCACTTTCTGTCTTTCTGTCGTTGCCGAGCAGAACAGCAGGCTGGTTGCTAAGGTCATCCTGCTTGCCACGGGCTGAAGGTTCAGTAGCTGAATCAGTAATTAAGGGGGGATCTGAGAGGAGAGGATCTGACTGCCCTCACCCCAAGGGACCCCATCTACCACACAGCCCTAAAACTCAGAGACACAGAGATGGTGTGTGTGTGTGTGTGTGTGTGTGTGTGTGTGTGTGTGTGTAAGAGAAAGAGAGGGGAGAGAAAGAGACCATGTATGTGTGAGCTTGTGCGTGCGTATGTGTGTGTGTGTGAGAAAGACGTTGTGCACATGTTGGTGTGAGTATATTAGTGTAGTTAGTGAGTGAGTGGGTGAGTGAGCGAGTGAATGTGTGTGTGTGTGTGCGTGTGTGTGTGTGTGTGTTTGTGGGGGTAGAGTAGAGTCTACTGAAGTTCAGGGAACTGCTTTTCAAAGGCCACGCTAACAAGACACGATTTCCTCTTCACAGACAGAATCCCCTTTTTTTCTCAGCAGATATTGGCAGTGTAACAGTGACATTTGTGCCATGAAAGAGAATTATAACAAGAGCTCCCACCATCCCTCTGGTTCGGCTCCTTCTACACCCCCAGCCACCACCATGAACGATTTATAACTCTGTCAGCAAGCATGGCGTGCCACTGTGAGAACTCTGGGGACAGGGGAGAATTCTGCCATCTTCCCAAGGAAAGAAAAACCTATCTGATCCTTCTGCCAGTGAAAACATCAGGGGCTCACACAGGCTAGGCAGAGGCACAGGCAGAGGGGGGAGGGAGGGAGGGAGGGAGGGATTTTAAAGATCCTTGTGACACGGCACCCAAACCCAAATCATCCCACGATGATTTGTTTACAATAGCTGCGGCGGTCCCAGAATTGCATTGCAAGTGACACTGGTGCAGGATAGTGGGTTGGTCTGCGGGTACTGAGTGGACGTGACTTCACTTACTTTTCTTCTCAGACATATACCGATGTCCAGGCTGTTTTCTATTTCAATGTCTCCCCTGTCCACTATAATCTTTATTGGCCTTTTTACAGCAGATGAAAAAAGAGTACCTCCGAGCTCTTACTGCAATGCACTTGACCCAATCTTTGAATAACAAATTTGTTTGTGTTCATTTCAGTTATTGCCTCAGACAAAAAAAAACAAAAACGGTTTCATTAAAAAGAAAGAATGAAAGGAAGAAACTAAAGACAGGAAGAGAGACAAACAAACAAACAGACAATGTTTCAAGTAACATTTGCTCATATGTCTCATCCAGTTTTAAAGAAAAAGCTAACTACAGTTCGACTGAATTATGAATTTGAGCCGGAGGAAACTGCTCACGAGCAAAGGAAATCAGCCTGCCGAATTCAATAATAGGGCTTCGCCAGGATTATGCAGAATTATGCAGATTTATGCCATAATGGAACAAGAGACCCAAGGTGAAGAAAATTGCCAGATCACACCGAAAGCTGCTCTTGATTGGCGTAAATGACACCTGTGGCTTTTAATGAAGAGCGTAGAGATTCAGACGACTATTTAAACGAAGTGATTTGTACCTTGAATCACTAAACTCAGTGCCCTGCAGTGTTCAGATGTAAAAATTCCAATGGAAATCAGTCCAGATTGACTTAATCTGCTTCGCTAGTTATACAGTCCAGCTGCAGACCGACACTCTCAGGACTCTGATGCCGTGGAAGAAAAATCCAAGTTATTCTCTTTTTTGAATTTTTTTGAATGAATGTTTCTGAAATTTTGAAAAAAAAAAATCACTTGGAAGTAAGGTAAAATGTGGAAATAAAGGCTGGAAAAAGTCTGATTTAATATGTTTTAATTTCAGGCTATAAGCCAACAAAAGGTGAAATGTTTGAGACGGAGTGTAGACTTTAAAGGAGCGCTGTATTTAAGTAACTCCTGGAACATAAATAGATGAATAAATATTGTTTTTGTTGTTTTAGGTGGACAAGTTGTCAGTTGTTTGAAGCATTACAGGTTACATTTTATTTATACTAGCTAATCGTAATTGTGCAATTGAGCGATTATTTTGCAAGCTCGCTAACTGACCCAGGCCAGTGAGTTGCTTAGGTTACTGCAAGTTACATTTTATTTATATTTACTAATGTTAATAGTTGTAATTGTGCAATTGAGCTATTATTTAGCAAGCTAACTAGCTAGAAGTAGATGTGCAAGAACTATCTGGTGAAGGAGGAAGGTGAAGGATAACTCAAACTAATGACCTGGCCTGCCCAGTGTCCAGACCTCAATCCCATAGAACTTGTATGGGACGAATTGGACAGATGAGTCAAAGCAAAGCAACCCACAAGTGTCTCTGGGAATTGCTGCAGGAGAGCTGGGAAGACATGTCGGGTGATTTCCTGCTGAAACTTATTAACCGAATGGCCCATGTTTGTAAGGCTGTTATCACGGCAAAGGGTGGCTATTTTCAGGAATCCAAGATTACATTTTCAACTCAGTTTTCTTGAACATTGATTTGATGTTCCTTTGTTTATTGTTACATATGTTTATTGTAATTTTCAAGTATTTACAGAAACTTATACGGTGTAAAACATTGTCAGTTATGAGATAAACATAGTTTCCAGCAGGTGTACTCAAACCTTTGAATGGTGCTGTATATTTGCTCATCGTTGTAATTGTGCACTTGAGCAATTTCTTTATCTAGCCCAGGGATGAGATGTTTGGGTGATTGTGCGTTACATGTTGTTTCAATTAATTTAAATAATCGTTTTAATTGTGAAATTGAGGTATTATTTGCCAGGCTAGCTAGCTAGCCAAGGACAGGTGTGAGTGTTTGGGCTATTGCAGTTGCATTTCATACACTACCCTGCTTCACAAGATCTTTCAATTTGATGTCAGAGATACTGCTGTGTGTCACAAACTGCATTTATCCATTTCCCGCCAACTTTCTTACTTAATGCCTTCATAAACACTGTATGTCATGCCCATAAGCACTATATACACATTCATAAATACTTATTCTAACTGCCGTAGACTGTCAAAATGTATGGCTTGTCACCATTCATAGCATAAGTGGCATTCCCATGTTAAACAAATGGTATATAATGGAAATGCCACTTATACTATGGACGATGTTGTACTCTAACTCTTTGATGGTTTATGTTGCATGGTGTAAGTGTTGTGTTTCTGAAGTACTTATGAAGGCTTTATATAGCTCATCTGTAGGACCCATCATAGACAATGTTATGGTCTATTAAAACATATTACATTTGTAATGCGTAATATGTGTGTGTTTGTACAGTACTGTAAATAGGTATTCTCGTTAATTAAAAATTATTCTTGTTTCTCTTCAAGAGAGCTTCTCAACTGTTGCACTGAATTGCTTCAAAGCAATCTCTTGTTTTGAGATTAATGGCCAATGTGAATTAGGGGGGAGAAAAGAAAGGGAATAATTTATACTGAGATGGTAAAGTGAGAGAGAGAGGGAGAGAGAAAGCGATAGATAGAAGTGGTAGTTGACTTGGTGGTGGTTAATTTTAGCCAGTCTCTTGCCTCAGCTGTATCCTCCTTTCACCCTGCCTATCTGCCTATTTGCATACCTCTCATGAGCTAACCATCCCGAGCACCAACAAAGATGAGCAGAGGAGCAGGGGAGAATTCAATCTCCATAAAAAATCTCCCTGCCATTTTTTTTGTTATGAGAAGGGGGTTGAGGGGGGGACTCTTCATTCTAATTTTCCTGTTTGTTGCTCAGCCTCACGGTGCCCGGAATGCGTTCCAAATCGGGATGCACGCCATTTGTCTTGTTTACCGTTCACAGCTCCGGCCTGCAGGGGTGCCGCCTGACATATTGGGCTGTCAAACCGAGAGTGATATTTGCTCAGGTTTTCATTCATGCTGTGAAAAAAGTTCTGAAAGAAAAATATTTTTTTTTTGGCAAGAATCTTTCATTTGCCCTTGTGTGTGGAGGAGGAGGGGACTAAAATAACCACCCGGGAGGGAGACAGATGAGGTTTTCTGCTCGCTTTCTTGACCACAGCTGATTGACTTTTAGTATTTACAGGCGCTGCAGGGTGCAGCGTCTTAATTAGCACCGCCAGAAACTATGTGAAGGGGTGTACAAAATAAATAATTAGCTAATAATTTATATTCTCCTTAATTGTGCCGTTCGTTTTGCACTTCGTCTGTCCTGCAGGTGCTCCCAGGCACATTTGGCTTCAGTCTTTGCAATTATGGACTGGCGGTAAGGAAATACAATCTTTGTACTTTTAACGCCATCGACCTGAGCAAGCCCTGCACCCACCTTCATCTCAGGAAATCTGAGTTTTCTCTTTATTAGTTGTGTACAAATTTCTTGTTGTTTGTTTCCCCTTTTTTCTTTTTGGTGGCAAGTGGCAGCATGTGCACTCTGTCTCGTTACAAGCTGACCGCAATCCCACCCACACAACCATTCAAACTGTATTCCTGTCTCTGAGCTTGACAAGAACAAACAGAGCAGCAAAATAAATAGTTTGGTGTCCTTTGAAGATCCAGGGAGAATACGGAGTGACCAGCAAATGTACAACCCAACCCTGCTGATTGCTAATGAGATTTTTATGACCACATTTATTTATTTATTTTCTACTTTAATTATTGACAGCTCTACAATGGGGAAACGTTTCCTCTGTAAACCTTTGTATAAATCACAAGCAGTTTCTATCAGACCTGGACCAAATAATTATTTGAAGTACTTCACCCTTTAAATACCAGCAAAATTCCTGCACTGATCATTTTAAAAAGAAACATGTTTTCACCAATATTGAGAACAAAATTATTTTATACGATTGCACATTTTGATTAGTAACATATTTGGGTAGCACTTTATTTGACATGGTCAGTTATGAGGTGAAAATGACATGAAAAGTGTCATTACCGTGACATAATACATGTCAAAGGGTATCATGTCCATTCAAAACTATAACATAGTCATCAAGATGACATACCTTTGTTAAGACACAATCTGCAGTTTGTGTTATGACACAGTTGACATACCCACCTGCATAGAAGGCTCACCTTGGCAGGGGTGTCACAACACTGCATTCACCAAGACATATTGAAAAGACTATTTCAATAATTGGTTCAAGGTTATGACACTGTGTGACAACTCAACTTGCAAATAGTGATACCTCATGCAAAACACCTTGTCATGAGTTTATATTATTTTATATGTAGATTGAGTTGAGTTCATATTGACAACTAGATTATATGTCTCAATTTGCTGTGAAACATACCTTAACCTCTGGAAGAACTATGTTTTTTTTTTTTTTTTAATTCATCTCTGCAATGACTCCTTTGAAAATACAGGTGGATAAAATTGAATAATTGTATGTTTGTGAGGTGAATGACAGTGCCATGACAGTATTTAAACCATGCAAAGTGACATCATTTTCACTTGTCATAAAAATGTCAAAAGGAGCTTTGGTAGTGAAACTCAAGGTGAAGCTTATGGTGGCACCTGGAAATGTTGCTGGTACAAACATAACACAGTGTCATGCACCTCTTATGTTTATATCATAAATGTACATATAAATATATTTCAGCAAATCTATCTTGCCGACCAACACAAACACTGCTGGATTTTTGGTACCAAAGCAGGTTCTACGAGGGTGCAAAAGGGTGCATTGCACCATCAGATTAATATTTTGCACCCTCAGTTGAATATTGTAATAAAACTTTGGAAAAGCACTACACATTTTCTGCACATTACTCATATGCACGCATGTCCTTGAAGGCTCATAACACACGCGGCAGGCAGCATTCTTTGTTTGTTGTTGTCACGTGGAATTTGTTTGGTATTTGACCTACCGGCCTACCGTAGTGAACTTTTTAGTGTGCGAGACCAGTTTTCAAATGGTTAGCGAGGCATAGCTAACGTAGCTCACTACAACATCATCATTGATATCCTCAAATGGAGTAACAGCACTGCCACCACCGCCACCACAGCCAAACACACAGAGGCAGACTGTGGCAGCCAGCACAGTGTGCGCTGCAGCTAGCTACTAGTGCACCCCCACTCATTTCACATGCACCCTTAGTGATTTTGTTCTGGAGCCGGGCCTGTACAGAAGCTTATAGCTGCTAGCTAACTTGTCTCAAAATATAACCAGGAGCAACATCATAAATAACCCCAAATCACAAAGGTAAATATGCAAGCTACCCAAATAGCTGGCCCCCAAAAAACTTTATAGCAGTGATACACACAGCTTCAAATCTAAAAATAGACAACATGCAAGCCACTCCATTGTCCATGTTAATAAGTCTATAGTCAAGGATGGTATAATCTCAACAGAAACAACATCTAACATCTTTTCAACACCTGTCCTGCGTCATTCTGTCCTGCTCAATTAATACCCGGCTGTGTCCATGACACCGGACAGATGTGCCTTTCTAGCTGGCTACATTAAGGTGTTATTGGTTGAACTAGATCTGAACAGATGATGTTATTGATTGAAGTAGATATTGACAAATGAGGAGAAATAATACTTTGGGGCATGGATAATTTTTTATGATGTAATCTGCAGGGAAATTAAGAAGGAGAAGAAGTGGAAGAAGGAAAGTATGAGGAAACGAAAGCAAAATAAGCCAAAATTGGGGCTTTATTGCGTAGCCGGGTGAAGTTGTTTGTGTGTTTATATGATGCCAGAAGGTGCAGATGTTACCATTTGTACGGACTGACAGTCCGTGGCCATTGCAGTTGTTTCTGTGGGAGATCCTGAAAAGGGCCAAACTCATGGTGCTGTATAGGTATGGAGTATGCCCCACCAACCTGTAACTTTGCAATGATGCAACAGGAAGTACAGGTTTGTACAATGATGCAACAGGAAGTACGGGTCTCTGGAGAGTTTGCTCCCACCCACTCTCAGTTCCTTGCCCAGTTAAATAAGTGTTTGGTGTTTATTGCAAAATGGGACACCCTGGAGAATTCAACGCCTTCACATGGACAAGGTGGCTGACAACCTACTTAAAGCACAACTTTAAAACAAACCATTTGGCGGTTGATATAAGTTGGAAATAACACCCTATTTTAAACAGTCAAATCACATTTCATTGTAACTATTGTGTTATTGTGCAACTGCTATTCATATACACTTTGCAACAAACCAACATGGAACACACATTTGTGGTACAATTACACAGGCAATATGAATAAAACCTTGTCCTGGCCTTAACTATAAGCCTATAAACTACAATCCTAATTGAAAGAACCTCAAATATCCACACTTCAGTGCTGAATTTATGCAGAGGGACAAGTATGTGTTTAAAAAGCATTTGCACATTGCATGCTTTAAGTTAAGAAAGACTATATTTACTGTATAATCACCGTGTAACAAGCTCTGTAATGCGTTGCAGATAGTGACAGACATCGAGAGTTCATAAAAGTATATCTGGAACATTTTCCTTCTCACTGTGGCAACACTAATGGAAATTTAATGCACCGGGTGACGATTACCAGGCGGAAATGCGGGCTGTATAAACCAGTGAAATGCGGGCTGTATAAACCCTGTGTTTGTCTGCATGCCAGGGTGTAAGACGTGTTTTTTAATTTATTTTTAATTTATTTTATAGTGCTGAGGATCTTCCGGACCTTTGGGGGGCAGTAATATGCCTATAGGCGTTATAATCTGCCATGAAACAATAAAAGAAGAAGAAGAATTTAAATTAGTTACAACTTCAAAACAACAACATGTTACAACTGTATATTTATATATTTAATATATATACTGTAATTGGCTCCACCACCTGAATAAAAAGTAGCTTTTCCCCCCCAGTCGCCATTCATCTATTAAATAAATAAGGCTAATGGCCCTCTGAATATGTATGATACTCTCCACTGCTTATTCATTGTATAAGTCTCAGCCATACTTTGTAATGTTTATCTTATTTTTTTTACGACCCGTGAAGTTAATAACCTCTTTTGAGGACACTAAACTTTGAATGCGACATCCCTCATTAAGCCGGATCATCAAAAGCCTTCTATTCCAAAGAGCACAATTAGCGGTGTTTCCATGGCGATGATATTTGGCTGTTTCGTCGTTCCAGCCGCTGACACCGTTCCTCCCGCGCCCGATGTTTGCTGCATTGTGCCCGCATCATCTCCTGATGAATCGGGGGCCGCACTGATAGTCACATCACCCTCCCCCAATCCAACGGGACCCCAGAACTCAAGAAATATACTGTAAGTCTTTGCAACGCAATGCGAGAGAAAACCATGAGGGAAAAAAACATCTCAACTGAGTTCGAGCAGTTTATACATAGTAAGCGAAAGGTGATGAAAATGTTGGCAACTTGTACCTATAATTCAGATTCAGACAGGTTTCGTCTGGCTTGGACTGGGACTGAGGGACGTCTGAAAATGGATTGATATCACGATACTTTGTGACAGGTGACGGATAATTGTTTTCACTGATTCAGAGATTTTATATTTATTTAAAGTAGTTTTTTTTGCCACAATCTGGTTTATTTTTGAAGGCTGTACCTCTGTTGGGAAATGGTAGATATTGGGAAGAATTTGGGAGTTGTACCTATGGAGATGGAAATTATGGGTAAGGGAGAAAATAATTATGGGTCGCCAGAGAAGAATGGTATGATTGGCCTTGTCACATGGTAGCAATATTCTTTGCCTGTGCATATTATGTCTCTCCAAATATCAGCTCAACCAACATCTGTTACCCCAGGCCCTGTCGATGTTTGGTGTCACCACAATTCTAATCATGAGAGGATCATATCAATGGCGACCTTGAAAATATGCCTTGTGGTTGTAAGTGACCTAAAATAAAATATAAAAAGGGGTCTGAACCAAGCTTGTTCTGGGCCTGTCCTAATTTGTAAATTAATTAGGCATGGGCCAGACGGGGGATAATGAGCAAACTTTGTTAACTAATTCAAAATTTTACAATCTCTTTCCAAATAACCATTGAAGGGTAGTTTTCTATGAAACCTTGAAAACTTTAAACAGTGTTCAGAACATGTGTCTATTTTAAGAAAAATGTAATAATTCCCACAGTTTAGGTACAAATAAAACAAGCCTAATGTGCAAGCATTGTGCCAGACTGACTTTTCAGGCATATTTAATTTGGAGAACTGTGTGATCTAGTCTGGTTATTCTGTTTTTATTTTTTTTACATTAAAATGAATAAATGTACAACCTGACATGTACTGTTCACAAAAGAGTGAAATGGATGAGGTATCAGCCAATCACATCTCATCCCTCTGAATGCCCTGCTTTTGAAGAGGGACGAAGGCAATTCCTTTGGAGCTACCTCGGCTTCGATGGACCACTTGACTCTGTCTCTTCTTTGTCCAAAGGAAATTGATCTACATTGGTGCTGTAATGGCTTAAAAACGAGACTAGTGATTTTCATATTTTGAAAGTAAATCTCAACCAACAATTATCTGTGAATCTATAGTGTTTAATATACATCAGTGGCGGCTGGTGAGCATGGATTAGAGGAGGCTGAAATCTTCCCTTTAAATCGACTATTGGAATCAACCTGTTTTCATTTATCCTGCTTAATTAACACGTGTGCCAAATAATAATCCATTGGCAAGGAATCAAAGCCTCCTCTTAATTGTGTCTTAGGTTGTAACGTCCTCTTCCCTCATGTCACGTTAGAGAAAGTAAATGACAATAAGAGGTTTGATTGAGTGAAAATCAACTGAATCATAATACAGAATATTTTACAATTATAACTTAAATCCCTTCATTACCTGTGTAGCGCACTAGCTTTGAAAAATGTACAATAAAGCCTGGCAATCAAACTTCAGTTTTAAACTTTAAACTTTAAATGCTTTTTTATGCACATTAATCTACCTGATCTGCGCAGATCAAACTAACGGATATTTACAAAGTCACCATTCCTTGAAAGAGTGGGCAACATTTTTCCAGAAGTTCAAATAATCTGTAGATATAATGAATTTTTTTGTGATGTAAAGAAAAATTCTATCACCCAAAAAAATTGGAACATATACCTATTGGTATTGACTATTCAGATAATGAAGTGTTTGATTGATAACCAAGGAATGTAAATGGAAACAGGTTTCATCGGTTTAAAGGTACGGAGTTCAGTCTTCAGTTCTCCATTATTTCAAGCCAACATATCAATATCAATATATACAGGAAACTGCCAAAATAAAGGAAACACTTTAGTAAATGAGGGATACAAAGTATATTGAAAACAGATGCTTCCACATATATGTGGTCCCTGAGTTAATTAAGCAATTAACATCCTATCATACTTAGGGTCATGTATAAAGATGCTGGGCAGGCCAAGTTTCCCATTATTTTGGTTACCTTGATTAGAAGAAGACATCTCAGTGACTTTGAAAGAGGGGTGATTGTTGGGGCATGTTTTGTAGGAGCTTCAGCGATGAAGACTGTTCAACTTTGCTAAGGTGATGCTAAAGTGATGTTGGCATGGGGGTCTGAGAGAAAAACATCATTAACTAGGGGCAACTGTGGTGGAAAGCACTTACTCCTCGACCACTCTTGGGAGATTCTGGAGCAGCGCCTGAGATCGCATTTTCCACCACCATCAACAAAACATAAAATGATGACATTTCTCGTGGAAGAATGGTGTGGAATCCCTCTAATAGAGTTCCAGACACCCAGTGCCTATAAAGACACTTCATGCTGGTGTTTTCTTTATTTTGGCAATTACCTGTATATACTGTGTATATACACTACATTCTATGCTATATATAATAGTATATAATACAAGTCTATAAAACTTGAAAATTGTAAAATAAATATGTAGCTTCTGCTTGACTGTCAAGATTATTGATTCCCAATCTGAGATATGGAGAAAAATAGTGATTTAGCCTCTTCACTGTCACAGTATGTCTTTATAGAATGTATTTATGCCTCCAGATGAATTACAGGTGTGTTACAGGTTTTTTCAATGTGCGAACAGGAGCTTTATAATGGTTTGGTATGAAACATAAAAAGAAGCTAGCTGATGAACAGAAGTCAGTGTGGGAATGCAGAAAGTCCTTAGTGCTCCTCTTAAAATATGTGCCTCAGTAAAGGTTTCATATTAACTAGGTTTCAGGCCAGTTGATACACATTCATGTGGTGGCTGAAGGCTTTCTCGCTGTGAATGTGAATGAGAGCTCCAGTATGCTAGAAGCATCCAGGTCACATACAGCCAAAGGGCTGTACAGTCCATAAGTCTATATGTCTGTCTGACTACAGTCCATAAGTCCCCTGTGTATACAGTATAATATTCATTAATGTTATTTTGTGCTGCTGTATGGTATGTTTGATTATTCCTCATACATATATATTATTGAATATATCTCCTTGTTTACGTATTTTGTATGTATTTATTTGTTATTATTCTCCATAACACCCCGATCATAATGCAATACAATTGGCAATAAAATTGGCAATAAGATCCATTGGGCAGTGCAGACTCTGGCCCTGTGGTCAGAACCAGTCCAGGGCCCGGTGGTCACGCTACTGAAAGGCTCACCATTCATCGCACGAAGCACTGCTGTTAAAGTTCACCGCTTCTAATGCAAAACATCAGCCCACACGTTGAAAGCACTCAGAAGGGTTATTGTCGAAAACAAAAACAAAAATAATGCCAACAGTGGCCCTGACCTTCTCCTCTGGAGTTCTTGCTACTCTCTCTCTCTCTCTCTCTCTCTCTCTCTCTCTCTCTCTCTCTTTCTCTCTCCATTCTTTTGCTCTTTCGCTCCAGTAACTTTGTGACTTTGAATTGGCACTGGATTCTACTGTGACAGGGCATAATGTTTCTTGACAGAACAGGTGAGAACCGGTCAGTACCGGTTATTGGGGGGGTTATGGAGCCATATATGGATCAGCAGCATTCGTTTTACATACTTGAAAAGAGATTATGATGTACCACTACAATCTGTTTCCATTTTTATTTTATTTTTTTCATTTGCGCTAAAGGATTTTTTTACGTTTCGCAATGATTCATGGTTCATCATCATAGACACCCATCCCCACCCCCCGGTCCCATTGTTCCGTAACAAGGCCTTTACGTGATTACACTCGTAAATGTGTACACTTGTAATTTGCACTCGATTTTAATAACCCAGTGTTTAAAGGCTATTAGATTGACAGTGCCCACTGTGTGGACTTTCATTAAAATGTACTGTCCTTGCGCAATGAGGTAACGTCGAGTCGGGGGACTGCATCGTGTGATGCTCATTCCTGGAACGGTAACAAAGGCTTTGGCCAAGTGCCTATATACTGTAGCCCAGTTACATAAATGTAGAACATTAGACACGCCCCCTCCCTTTCCCTTCAAATTAATTGGAGCGTATTAGCACCACCATCATATTTTGTTTTCATGCATCAGTTAATAGGGCAGAGGCTCCAGACAAGCTCTGGCTCCCCCCGGGAGAAAAGAACAAACATACATTCTGGCACTTTTAAAGGCTAAATGCTTAAGGTTAAGTATATGGGAAAAGGTGCCACCCAGTAAGCAAATGAAAACAGTGGTAAAATTAGCATAGGCATAAAACTACATTTTTTAGGGCCACAATAAAGTTTTTGAAGGAACTGCCTGCTCTTGCCCCAGGCAGAAATTTGTAGTCAACTGATCTGCAGTCACTTGCCTGTTTTTGCCAAATGAATGCACAGACATCGTGTTCCGGGAGTATCCGCTTCCACTTACTGGTGCCCTTTGCTGATGATGTCTTTCTCTCAGAGTTCCATGCCGACATCATGTTAGAGGCTGTTGCTCAAGTGAAACATCAGCAAATTGAGCTGTCTTAGTCACTGAAGGTCCCACTACACATGCCCAAAAAATCACCCCTCATCACTGAGGTCTCCTATTGCAACCACGCTAGCAATAACTATAGGCAACCAGGCCCGTACAGTTATTTTAATACGTGACCCCATACGTGTATAATGGGGGTAGGTTTTCTGTGGGTTTCGAACCATGGTCTTGGCACAATAATAATATGATTATTATTGTGTTGGCACAACAATATGATTAGCCTGCCGAGTTGAAGACCAGGGTCCCACGTAGTGGGCTAACACACCCGTATTGGCTGGTCCTTTACGAGTATGAGCTGCCTATCACGGTCGCGGATCGAAACCCAATTGTACCAGATCGTCTCTGGTGGGGGGCCCCGATCAGGGCTGGTGTTTGGCTGTCCGCCCCCAGGGGGGAGTTCCGTCTCGAAGGAAGCAGAGTTCACAGCCCTCGGAGAATTAGCTTGCCTCGTAGAGATGAGCGGTGAACTCGTGTGGGGAGGGCAAATCAAAATAAATAGAGAGTGTAATTGGCCATTAAATTGGGAGAATTGCGTCACTGACACCATCATAACGGGAGGTCTGTTGTAACTTACAAACCACAGCCCTAGCTGGTCAACCACAGCACAACAAGAGATACGATTACCCCACTGAGCTAAAGACCCAGGTCCCCAGCTAAGGGAACTAATCATACTTGTATCGCTTCTCCAGCGATGACGTCACAAGTCTGTAGCGGACATTAACATGCTAATTCAAGTCTCTGATCTCCACTACACATGCTGGAATTAGGAGGTTTTTCTTTACACAGAGAGTTGTCAATTCCTGGAACAGCTTGCCAGGTCGGGTAGTAGAGGCAGAAACACTTGGGCTATTCAAGTCCAGGCTATATGCAGTACTAGATACTCTTTAGATTAGGACATGACGAGCCTAGATGGGCTGAATGGCCCGTTCTCGTCATTATGTATTCTTATGTTCTTATGAATGTTATTTGCATAATTGATGGATGAGACACCTGTGTGCTTTGCATATACTGGTTGTCCCTCGTTTGCCCAGGTGTTTTTCATTTTTCATCGACTGCCTGTATCTCTGTCAGACAGATGCATGAGCAGGCTCTGCACCAAAGGTGTTGGGAACCTGGTCCGGTCTGTGCTCCAAGCCGAGGAGGGCCGCCACTGCAAGGCTCCCTCGCTCGCTCCCACCCTGACGTGCTGCACCTTTCATTCCTCTCTAATCTTCTTTTCTCCCAGTGTTCCTTTTTTGAGAACAGATTATCGATTTGATCCCCCGGTCTTCCCTTGCATGAATGTAGAGAAATGACTGTCATGGTTTGAGTGACTCTGAACACACTTCACAATGTGATTGTCTTAGCATATCAAAAACTCGAAAGACTGTGACCGTTCAAAGAAAGTGTTCTCAAAAAACCTTCACATCTTTTTACAAGTGCCTTTTATAGCTTGGTATTTTTTCTTTTTCTTTTTTTTTCTACCTTTGTATAATTTGTTGTTTCACAAGGTCTCACCACAACCATCTTAGCTTTTATTTAATATTAGCATTTTTTATTCATATCCTTAATTTAGGTAGGATATCCCAGAATTACTCTGTACAGTGCCTTAAGTGTGTGAAATTGCAGCATAATTATTCCATTCCAGTATAATTCCATTGTATTGTATATTTAATTGACCACTGGGATTGAAGGTGTATCTGTGTTCTGGGAGAGACTGATTACCCCCAAAACCACACCTGTGTGCCCCCAAGACCACACCTGTGTGCCCACAGCAGCATCTTTGCCTTTCCTGGGCGGAGCGAGGACAGCTGTGAAGAGAGGATGTCATGGTGTGTTTACTTCCTCTTTCGTTAGCGGCTTTGCGCTGGTGCGTGTGTCGCTTGGTGTTGAATAACAAGTGTTAAATTGAAGAGAACAAGGCTTCTGTCAGAGGTATCTGCTGGCATTCAATTACACCAAGGGCCTTCAATGCAGCTTCTTCTCTGCTCTGGCTCTCCATTCATACACATCCCCCTGGCCTTGCTTGCTAGAAGTGAACTTCTGAACACATTACAAAACGCACAGTACAGAACTACCTTAAGCGCACTGAGTTACTGAGTTCAAGGTGGCCAAGTTGTTTATCGCTGAGAACCCTGAACACACTGCTTCCCAGGTTTTTTTTTATTTAAGAAAGTCAATAAAAAAACTGCACTTGATTACTGCACGTAACACGATAACAGTCTGTCACCTGCACCTTGTCAAGGAGGACAACTAAATGAATGACTCTTTGTGCTTTTGAGTGCTTTGTTCATTTACCGTAATGTATATATTTTATCGCTCTTATTTGTACTTCATTTGCACAGTTTTTACTTTATTTTAAATTTTTACTTTATTTTTTCATTCTTAATTTATTCTTAATTTTTTTAACTTTATTTTTATATTGAGAGAAGCCACACAAAATGGCATTGTACTTGAGTGTAATGACAATAAAGATAATTTCATTTTCATTTCATTTCATTTCATTATTTTGCTGAACACAACATCCCAGCACTCCCAGTATAACGGCTCACTGTAAAACCAGCCATTTCACCTCTTACAGAAAACATACACATCAAAGCCCCGCACTGCCAGCAAATTGGAGAGGTTATCAGGAAACTTGTGAGCAGTAGGTTATTGGATCGAGTCCTGAGTTCTGCTCTCCTGCTAGACCATTTATCTGGGTACTGAGGCTCCTTAGGTAATATCCAGCCACATAAATTAATATGTACAGTAAAGGTGTACAAATAAGTTAATGTTTCAATATGTCAAAGGAAAAAGTAAGATATCTCCAGAAGTTTCAGCTGGACTACTATCCTGTATGATTTCACGTAATGATTTTGTGTAAAGCAGCACCAGAACATTGCTACCTGGCAGACAGTGACACCAGAGTAAGCGTACTCTGTTGATTTATTCTTTGTTTGTGTCCAGCCCTCTCTCAAAGTTAAAGGCACCCAGAGGTTCGCACAGACGGAAAGGGGTGCACGCTGTATTACCGGTGGCATGTCTGATCCAAGCCTTTAAACTCCACACGCAGACAAACATGCACGCACGCACAGGAAGGCAAACGGGAGCCTGCAGCAGGTACTCACAGCAGGAACGAGACAGCAGAGGAGAGGAGAGCGGCCGAGCCTCGGTTGTGTGAAGCGGGGAGGCCTTCAGGTTCCTGCTAATTTTCACTGTGACAGATTCCACCCATCTGAGCAAGAGGGGCTGCTGCTCAGCTGACAGCACACAGGTCTGTGCAGTCGTCTTCCCTCTGCCTCTGTGTGCTGGAGCCTGCTCGCTTCGATGCACGCAGGAACCTCTGACTTCAAAATAGAAAAAAGAGAGAAAAAAAACCCCCACAAACAAACAAACAAAAAAAAAATTAAAAGCAAACGTTTCTCTGAAGTATTTTATAATCAAGGCTTGTCTCCACCCCCACTTTCCCATCGCCCCGCCTCCATTGTTATGGCAACGGCCAATGGCAGCGCCGTATTGCACAAGGCTGGTCTCACCAGTGCTGCACAGTGTTCTGAAAAGTACTTCTGTCTCTCTCGTGACTAATGTTCCGTGTCTGCGTTAGCCGGTTTGTGTGTTTGTGTGTGTAAGAGAGAGAGAGAGAGAGAGAGAGCGATAAAGAGAGAATTTGAGAGTGATAAAGAGTTGAAAATTATGAAGGAAGTTTGCGCGTTCAGTTTCAGTTCCATTGCACTGTGGGTGATATTTTGCTTGCAGACCCTACCAGTACAATACATGGTTCAAAACAAGTCTGGGAAACACAAGAACAAAAATACAGTAAAACAAAAAAATTAACCATCGGAACTTGCAATTGCAAAGGTTAACTTAGGAACCATTAACACTACTCATAAAGATCTATTTATTTTTCATATCAAAGCGCAGTAGCACAATTTCATAAACCCTGTATGCCACATAAAAAAGAAGCATGGACCAATCAAATCACAACGAAGAAGAAAGGAAACTCAAGGTAATTCAGATGTAAATGGGTGGATGTTAATTTGGGAAGCATTATGCATGCCAAGTGATCTTCATCTTTTCAGGTTTATTTTCCACAGCCACAGAAAATAATTCTGGCTTGACACAGATACAGAGCGAGAAGGAAAGAGGGGGAAATGTAGATGATAGAGAGAGATGTCGTAGCATGTGCTTTGTACACGCTAAAGCATATCTCTGAAATATACAGTACCCTCCATAATTATTCACACCCTTGATAAAGATGAGCAAAGAAGGCTTTATAAAATAAACAATGCAGGTAATGAGATATATTGTTTGTTCAAAAAATTGGAAAATTATATTCTTTTATACTAATACAATTGAACAGAGAAAAATAATTAGTTTAACAAGTAATATTTTTTTCCCCAAAAAGGTATGTCACAATTATTCACACCTGTGTTTTCAGTACTTTGTCTATCTTCCCCTCGCAAGGATAACGCTACTGAGTCGTCTCCTATAGTTTTTATGCGAATGGTGAACATATTGAGGGGATCTTTGTCCATTCCTCCATACATAATCTTTCACAATCCTTCAGATTCAAACCACAATTTTTCCATTTTCCAAAAGTATGGAGATTGACATGGCCATTGCAGAACAGTAATTTTGTGTCCAGTCAATTTATTTGTTGATTTTGAGGTATGCTTGGGATCATTGTCTTGCTGAAAGATCCAAGTTTCAGCTTCCTGGCAGAGGGAACCTGCCAGGTTTTTTGGCAAAAATATATTGGTACTTGCTGATAATGATTCCATTCACCGTAAAAACAAACCCAGGAACAGTAGATGCAAAACAATACCATAACATCAAAGATCCACCCCCATATTTCACTGCAGGTACGACATTCTTTTCAGCAGAAATGTCCTTCTTTTGATGCTAAATCCACTGCTGGTGTTCATGGGTAAAACTACATTTTGGTCTCATCTGACCCAATCACCTGGTTCCTATCGGAGTTCCAGTTCTGTTTAGCAAACTCCAGATGCTTATTTTTCTTGATTTCCCTCAATAGTGACTTTTCTATGGCAACCTTTCCAAAAAGCCCATTGGCATCTGATTTGGAGACTTTGTGTTCGCAAGAGGCAACCAAGTGTTGTAGATCTCCAACTGTGGCCCTTGGGTTTTTCCTCCCAAACCATCTGCCTCAATGTGCGTGGGGGGCCAAGATGCACTTGTATCCTCTACCAGGCAGATTCACCACTCTTCCAGTGGTTTTAAACTTCTTAATTATTGACTTTTATGAATGTAAAAGTGAACTGATTGGATTTATATGGGAAGTGGAAAATTGGCACTAAGAGACTGAATAAATCTAAAACAATGGCAACCGCTAACCAATGGTAGTATCCGTTTCACTATAAAGGGGGAAAATGCCCATTGAATCAGCCTTGGAATGACATGAAACTCCAGCATATCCCACAGCAGGGCAGTGAAGCCAATCAGTTCGCTCTTACATTCATAAAACCAAGTTTCCTGCTTAAGCATGTAGAACTTCACGGATGCGTGACAATGCATGACAACATGTGACACCGCGTGACCCAGCTCCCGGGCCAGCAGGAAAATAATGCCAGGGAGCCTATCACGGCGGTGATAGGGTGCCCAGACAAAGCAGACTGAGCTATCAGACAGCCCAGAGCCATAGACAACGCGAGCCCGATAGTAATCAAGGCTCCAGTTTGCCCGAGCTGTCCACAATACAACAGGGGAGACAGAGAGATAGGTCTGCGAAACGAAAATACACAGTGCAACATCAAGCTGTCTTGTCACCGAAGCCATCAGCACACCAGTTAGGAGGGTTTACACATCTCTGTTTGGTAGACAGGGGCATGAAAATGAGACACATTTCTCCAAGGTCACTAGCACACCAGCTAGGAGGGAGAAGCATAGCGTTTCGGCTACGCTAGCACACAAGCCAGGAAAGGAGATAAATGAAGAGGGCGCTACAATTCGGCGACAACAGAGAGAAATACCAGCCAACAACCAACAAGCATAACCAGCAAGCGTTACATTTCAAGGCAGCAGGCATGGCCCACGTCCAGATATTTACCGCTACACAGTGTTGGGAGGGGGGACAAACTAACACCCCCCTGACATTTTATGTATGACATGGCAACTTTGTTGTTGGTTCAGACTAACACATGTCGTCCCTGTAGATAGTGGACAAAGTGTTTCAGAACCACCAAGTCCGTCATCAGCTCTAACACATTGATGTGAGAATGTGGCAGGGTCCATACACTGTGTGCTGACCGACCCTCACATAGACCCACCCGGACGGTCAGAGGGGCATCTGTGAACACTAAGACGTGAGGTGCAGTGGGTCCCATCCGGACATTGTGTGATCGTCTCTCTGTGGAAAGAGGGCTTTGAAGACGGAGCTTGGAACCATCACCGGTCGCAGGTGATCCTGTACTGGGTTTACACGGGGCCTGATTAGCCAGCGTTGAATAAGTCTCTTCCAAAGAAACCCAAGGGGTCTCAGGGACGCGGTTCGAAACCCATCTCTGCCAGACCAGCCCTGGCTGAGAGCCCCAATCGGGGGCAGCATTTGGCTGTCCGCCGCCAGGGAGAGGGGGAGGGTGAGCCGGCTCGAGTTCGCCGTGAAGTGCGTACGGGAGTCTCCAGAACGTGGGGGGGCGAATTCCATCTCGAAGGAAGCGGAGTTTGCTGCCCTCTGAGAATTAGCTTGCCTCGTAGAGACGAGCGGCAAACTGGTGTGGGGAGGGTAAATCTAAATAAATAGAGGGCATAATTGGCCAGTAAATTGGGAGAAAAATGGGGTAAAATCCTGAAACACACTTGGCAGCTGCCATCAGTCCCAGCCAAAGCATCGCTAGAACACTCTCAGGCAGTGTGGTATAATGGTTAGGGAGCTGAGCAGGTTCAATCCCCAGGTGGGACACTGCTGTTGTACCTTTGAGCAAGGTACTTAACCTGAATTGCTTCAGTTAATATCCAGCTGTATAAATGGATTGTAAAGAAATGTAAACTGTAAGTCGCTCTGGATAAGAGCGTCTGCTAAATGCCTAAATGTAATGTAATGTAATGTCCTTTGCGAAAGCGTTGTGCGCAGATGATCAGAGCTGTGTTTCTGACCTCTGATAGGTGCTCTCATCGTGTTCATCGAGTTCAGACTGAGACCCTAATACTGTGTGTGCGGTGTGAGGGAGCATTTTCTCCAGCTGATAACAAGCCCCAGCTTCGTTACGTGCAAGATGAGGGTTGAAGTGTGAAGCATTGCTGTGTCCTGGGAGGGAGCAAGAATAAGCTAATCGTGGAGATATGTTAAAACTTGAATGCCGGGGCGATGCACGGGGGTCGATAGGTGCCTCATACACACTTCACGAAGATGTGAGGAGGCAGAAAGACACTGAAAGGGGGTCTGTTTAATCCATATGCTATTCCCTGGAATGCACAATAAAAAAAGTCTCATGTGATGTTGCACCACCGTGATGTTGAGAATAGGCTTCTCTGTGGCCGATTGCCATGAACCAATCACTGGGACACACTGAGACAAACAGTCGCTTGTGAATGAGCATCTTAAACGGCTTTTTCATGAAACTGCGGTCAAATTAAATAGAAAAATCCAGAATCAATCTCATTCTGCTGTCCTTCTTTGGGACAAGGAAGTAGAGAGAGAGAAACACTTTCGCCTTTTCATCTGCCTGTGGTACAATCGTGATAGCTTCCATTGCCAAGAGGTCCGTGTAGAGGGGGCTTGTGTGTGATTTTTGCTTGTGACTTTTGCATACAGCAAACCTTTTGTTTTGTAAGACGGGGGGCCAGCATGCAGTTACACACATATGGGCTGGGGGCATTTGCTCCACTGGCGATACCGATTTTCGCCTTGTGTTTCCAGTAACCGAGGCTCGAGCCAGGTTATGCTTTTGAATGATTTATATAAGTTAAGCCTTACGTTTGACTAAAATATAACAGGTAACTGAGGGGCCAATTATTTTATGGTTTTTAGGTGACATTCCATCTTTCTCTCACTGTAAGTGGCCTGTTTCCAGGGTCCAAGGTTGCAGGACACCGTCCTGTGGGCCATCGTCCATCAAGGACCGCGTCTCTCTCCCCATGTCCATCAAGGACCGCGTCTCTCTCCCCATGTCCATCAAGCGGCTCAGGCCGCCGCTTTGGTTGCTGCGCTGGCCGCTCAGTCAATCGACTTCTGAATCGGGGAAGACGAGCACCAGGGCAACGTCCTGGGCCAACTCTCAGCTTGGGGTCCTGTCTGGTCAAAGGCAGGCGCCTCTGGATCTGAGGCACTTGCCCACCATCCACATCAGTGCATGTAATGTAGTGTAGCAGTGCAGTGTAATGGTTAGGGAACTGGGCTTGTAACTCAGAGGTTGCAGGTTCGATTCCCAGGTGGGGCACTGCTGTTGTACCCTTGAGCAAGGTACTTAACCTGAATTGCTTCAGTAAAATATCCAGCTGTATAAATGTATTGCATGTAAAGAAATGTAAACTGCGTAAGTTGCTCTGGACAAGAGCGTCTGCTAAATGCATAAAATGTAAATGTAAAAAAAAAACATGGTTCACCCCACAACCAGAGACCCCACTTGAGACAGGTGGAGAATAGAGTTGTTTTCCCAGCGCAGTTTGAAAACCTCCTCCTTTGTCAGCTGTCCCTCTTGCTTATCTAACATCTCTAAATAGAGAGGATTCAGAAATTATTAATTACCACGCCCTGGGCAACACAGACATAAAACCGGTCCACGAGGGAGGCGGTTACCAGGGGCCATATGTATAAATATTCTAAGAGTAGGAGTGCTGAGTGCATTTTAGCCTTGTAGCTCATAATGGATATGGTTAGGATATGGACAGGGGAAACGTGATCCTAGATCAGCACTCCTACTCTTTGTACATATGGCCCCTGATCTTTGGATTAGGAAGCTGGGTTTTTTATTAGACCAGTGAGACGCCGAAGGTAGTGGGCGAGCGAGTCCTCCAGCGGGTTGGGGGCACTGTTGCTTACTTGGGCCTGTTTACCATCCACCACTGTGAATGGCAAGCAAGAGGACACCGGGACTTTGGAGTCCCATGTGTATTTTACGTATGTGTTACCTGTTTTTTATACCCCAGTGAAACAGAAAGCCATTGAGAGGCCACACAGTTCCCTAAGATTGTAGTAGCATGTAAATGCAGATTTATTTTTGCTATTAAGTTATTTTAGTTATTTTATTTTAAATACATTTTAGGAGTGAATCTATACATGACACATATCTTATCTAAAAACAAATTACTAAAACATTTTCTCTGAACAATTCCATTCGTGTAAAACAGGGGTGCTCAAGTTCGGTCCTGGAGATCTACTGGGTGTGCAGGCTTTTGTTCGAGCCCTTCACTAACACACCTGATTCGAACATTCATTGACTTGACGAGCAGTTGATTAGTGGAATCAGGTGCGTTAGTGAAGTGATTAGTGGAATCAGGTGTGTTAGTGAAGTGATTAATGGAATCAGGTGTGTTAGTGAAGGGCTGAAACAAAAGCCTGCACACACCTGTAGATCTCCAGGACCAAACTTGGGCACCCCTGGTGCAAAATAATATACATTTTGCATTGTTCATTTCATACAGCCTTCCTGCTCTTTATCAATGAATAATGAATATGAATAATTTTGGAGGGGTACTGTATGTTGTATATATGCACTGGCAAAACGAAATGTTTGTTTGCCAACAACATGCCAATGCTCAGGTAATATTCCACAGGTAGAGCCCACAGAGCTGAAGTGGGTTAATGAGGTCCCCCCCCACACACACACACGCACGCACACACACACACACACACACACACACACACACACCTAACCCGTCGGGGGGCTAACTCATTAAATTATAGTGAAATTCAACATACCTACTCTCCTTCTCTCAGTGCAATCGGTCGAATCAGCACTGTGCCCTGTTGAATGTGGGGTGGTCAGGGTGGGGGGGGGTTCACTTCAACCAATTCAATTATTAAGCAAGGCAGACAGAGGTCAGAGGTCATATCGGATGTGTCAGGTGTGGGCTCTCATGTGGAATTCTAAATTCTGCTCTCTTCTAATGCTACAGTCTACAGTAAGCACTTAAGGGCTGAGGCTGAATTCATCACCGGTAACTGTATAGCCTTCGAATGATGCTTTCAATGCTTTTGAATGAGTTAAGACTTACGTATATGCTGAAATATAGCAGGTAAATGAGGGAACAATTGTTCTATGGTTTTTAGGTGACATACAATGTTCCTCTTACTGTAGGTGGCATAAAGTAAATTACACGTAGTAGTAAACAGTTTATTCGTTTATATAGAATAATATAGAATAATGTACATGTGGCAGCAACTAAGCTGAATTGAAAATACATTTTACACAGTATAATCTATAAAATAATCTACAAAAACAAATGTGCAGAAGAGTGTAGGCTCACTACTTATAAGAACACATTAAACAAGGACTATAATTTAAAAACATTACCTTCCCGAAGGATAACCAAATTCTTTAGCGCAAAAGAACAAAAGAAAGGAAGGAAAAATAACAGATGGAACATGCAAAACCAAGGAACCACAAAGCAAAAGAAGAAAACTCTTCTCTGGTCTCAACTCGAACCAAACGTAATCCAAACTCAAACTAAACTGCACTGAAACCTTTCTCTCCTGTTATATAATTAGGCTACCTCACCCGGCAGGGTGGAAGATGCCAACTCTGATTGGGTGAAGTCAGAGCACCAAGGGGGCTGGGTTGATATATGGCGATGGATAGCTTATCAAAGGTCTTAAAGGTATTCTAAATTATCAAAAGCAGGGCTAAGCACCATGATGTTATTATCAAAATATTCACCATTTAAAGCCCTTTTTTAAGAAGACCAAAACATAGACTATGAGGTAATTTGATTTAGTTATTAAATACCTTTAACCAAAATGGGAAATGTACTCCTACGTTAGAAAATATAGGCGATGTTTGTATATAATAATTGTCAAGTCAAACCAGTCCTAGAATTGACATTTTCAGGCAAAAATATTGCTATCATGTGACACAGCCAATCGTGAGATGCTTTTATCTGGTGTGGCCTGGAAAATGTAAATTCCAACCTGGCAAGCCTCAACAACAACAACAACAATTACTTACTTCAATTGATATTGTCAATTGAGTGTCACAGATAAAAAATTCAACAATAGGGAACTTTATGGCATTTAACTCCAAATGGACGTTGTGTTAACCCTCTGGGTCTGATCTGATCCCACTGCTACGGCTATCCCACAGTCCCAAGTGCTCTGGGGTAATAAAGCCTGTCAGTGGTAACATCAGAACAGCCCACCTTTGTTTATGTATTGGGTTAATCAGCATGTCTTTTAGCTACCCAAGGAGCTCCCTTTAATGTATGGGGAGGGGAGAGAGAGAAGGAGAGAGACAGACACCAGAGAGAACCGGTCACTGGGTTACAAATAAATATTGTAGCCAATAAGCTAATATACTGGCCCTCTCTTGTGTGCCATATTCTAAAAACTAGGGATACGACAGAGCTAAAAAAAAATAATCTGGCTCCACGTACTGTGCCAACATCTGGTCCAGGATGTTCAGGATTGGAACAAGGTTCCTTATGATATTAAACTGCAAACGCAGTCACCTTCAAGGCTAAACTTAAACATTGGCTTCTAGATATTGCTCCTCTGTAAATAGACAGTCGGGTAGGTAGGGTAGTATGTATGCAATTGACTGTTATTAACTTTATTGCAGATTTAATGGGAGTTTAATGTAAATGTATTTTGTCTTTTTTGCTATTTATTTTAATTTAGTTTATGCTGCCAAAGCCTAATGTTAATGTATTTTGTATTTTTGTTATTTATTGTAACCTTGATTATGCTGCCAACGCCTAACACCATAAACACAATGCACACACACCACCATGACACCTAATAACAACAACAAGGACCACAATGGAAATACGTCCTAGGACTTTTCTGTGTCATCCTTGATATGTCTTTTTAAAATGTACATGTAGCCTACATTGGGATGTAACCATGTATGGTCTTTTTTAAAAGTGAAATGTCAAATAAACTAAACTAAACTAAACTAAACATAATCTTGACCCCAACCATCATATGAAACAGAAAACCCCTCTCTGGGTCAGTACTGAGCATCAGAATCCATCCACACCAGGGCTGCGACGCTGACACCAAGACCTGCAGCACCTCATCACCGTTACAAAAAGAGGTTTAATGTGCGACAGCGAGAGAAACACGGGGAGACAACGGTGTTAGGGGATGTGACCGAATTGAAGGGCTTCCCTGATTGTGCCTCTGTATTCACGGTTAGTCACGGTCTGCAAAAATCAACTGTGAACACTGAAGGACCGTCTGCCTTGCTTTCGCCGAATCGGTTGTCATGGCGACGGGAGGCTTCCGGCACCGGCAGCAGCAGCATCAGCTGGAATGCATCGCTTTTCACTTACGGTGAATGTGCCGGCGCCAAAGCCTTATTGTCTCCTCAGCCCGTACTGGCAGGGTATCCAGGGAAACCTTGCAGGTTTAGATTACGCCGTTAATTTACGCTGTACATTTGGAGCCAAACAAACTCGATGAAATACTGACCCCCGTTTAATTGGAACAGCATATTTGATGCGACGTAATAGGCTTGCGGGCAGCCGGGTTTGAATTCCCTCTGTTCCAGCTGTGAGCAGGGATTTATATATACGGCTCAATGAATAGATAATCAGGCTTTAAAGCCAGAGAAACTTCCACGACTGAAAGTCAACGGTCTCGGGCCAGGCATTAGCCAACTCATCAATGTACGCATCTAGACACCACCCCCTAATCATACATTATTGCAATTCTAGTAATTCCAGTATTTTTTGTCTTAGCAACTTAACATTATGCATTTAACAGACGCTTTTATCCAAAATGACATACAGTAGTGAGTGTATAAATTTTTCAGTATATGTGGTCCCAGTGGGAATCGAAACCACAACCTAAGCGCTGCTAGTGTCGTGCTCTACCCTGGGTGGCGTAACGGTAAGGGCACTTGTCCAGAGTGCAAGTTGCCCACTGGGTGGCTGGGTGCCTCATTTGGTTTGGCTGTCCGCCCCAGAGAGAGGGGGGAGGGAAGCTGGCAGGAGCTCTGTTTGTATCAGAGTTACGGTCGACAGCTTGGCGAGTTCCATCTTAGAGGAGGCGGTTCGGCGCCTTTGTCACTGCCGGTCCCAGAGTTGTAGCCGCGAGCTCGTAGTACGAGGGAAGGGATAGTTGAATTAGAAATAAGGTACAATTGGCTACCAAAATGGGGATAATATTGGGTTGAATAAATATTCCCCATTAATTTTTTCATGGTAAATTTTATATGGTCAAAATATTAAATATGTAATAGGCTAATTATTCCAGCTGTTTGTGTTGATGGGAAAAAATTATTATTAAGAAGTGTATAAGAAAATACAGTACTCTGAAATGGCTAATATTAATTAGAAAATGCTGTAATATTAACTTGATTGAGAGCATGAGCGTATCACTATATAGGACTAAATGAGCAACAACGTTAAGTGGTAATACCATAGTACCATGGTATTTACATTTACACCATGGTATTTATTTATCATGATATTTATCGTGAAAATTTTGATTATTGTGAAAGTTTTGATTATTATACAGTGTCATTATACCCTATGACAGGGGTAGGCAACCCTGGTCCTGGAGTGTCAGAGACGTTTCTGGTTTTAGTTCCATCCGAGCTGGACTGCACAGTTTGATCCATTATTAGGAGTCTGAGTAACTGAATATTCAGAGTCTGAATGGTGAAACACTGAGTGCCTCCAGCACATGGTCACCTGCGTTCATTAAGCTTAATAATTAATCCAGTTACGTAGTTCGAACAAAAACCAGAAACGCCTCCAGCACTCCAGGACGAGGGTTGCCTACCCCGAACTTATGACTTAAATTAACAATGTAATAACAGTATAGCTGCTTAGCTATCGAGTTACAGCTAGGAACATCATTTTACTGTGCCCATGGCTAGCATAAACTCACATCAAACATAAATGGATCTTAAACATACTGTTAATCTTGACAAATGATACATGTCGAGCTGGGATGGAGGTCAATTGTAACTGAACTAGCAGCATCTTTCCCACATCCGTTGCATATTGGAACATGACAGTTTTGCTAGTGAGCTACATCGGCAGTTCTGTGTGTCCAACAGAATACACAACTGTTCTGTGTATGCATAGGCACCAAATATCTGAAAAGCCTTGTTGTATTACTACAAGCAACACATGTCTGTTTGATTTATTCTAAGTGCAATGATAACGATAGTTGATTGGTCACGTTTTAGCCTCCCCCCCCCTCCATTTCTATTCTCCATTTCCCCTCGGCTCTGCAAATACGGTCCACAACACACGGAATGTACCTGTGTTTTTTTGGGTGGTCCATTTCAAAACACAAAACAGGATTTCACTGACATTTGGATCCATCCCTGTGGTGCAGAGCAAATGCATACAAACCATGCAAACAAAACTACCAGGCGAGCTTTCTCCTACAAACCCAGGGACGGAAAAGAACAGGAATTGCGTCGTTCGAGTCCCTAGAGCTGATAACGCTATACGCCCACCATGCGAGAGCATGCGATTGATTATGTGTGTTTGTGTCTGTGGCCGGCTGGAAGGAGAGAGGGATCTGTCTGTAATGCGCCTGATGGCAATCTCCTCTCTCTTACTGTGGCAGAGATAAATACCGTCTGAATTCAGCAGCTCTAGGTCAGGGGAGTCAGTGCTCTTGTCCAAAAAACGACATCTACTTTAACTGGCAAGCCGGGGGTGGGGGGGTGTTTATGGTGATTTGTGAGGTCAGCTGTGAAATGCAGAACATGTTTTCATCTTCTGCAGGTTGAGAGTCCAGACGACTTTGTGAAGAGAAAAACACTTTATACTGCATGTATTTGTAAATCAACGTTAAGGAAAAATTTGAATTGAAGCCGGGCCTGTGCAGTCAGGATTAAGGGTACTGTTCTAGCACTTATATCTCTGGGTAAATTTCAACATGGTATTCCAAAACTAAGCCATCTGCCAAAATGAGACTGTGTTGTGCAAATGCACTGATCCTTAAATGCAACCGAACCATAACCTTTGTCCTTAACAGAGGCTCCGAGTAAATTATTAATATTTTTATTTTATTTTGTTCTTTACAGTTTGGAAAGTTCAGCAATCACCAAAAATAATGACAAAACAGTTGCATTTGCCTTGAAAAATAGCTGCTAAATATAGAGACTATTGCAGAACTGCCTTAGAAGCTTGGTGCGTCTGCTTGGATTAGCATCCTATGTGTGGGCAGAACAGATGACTCACATAGAATCATAACACAGACTGCAGCTCATAAACCACACTTAAAGAGAGCTTCTTTTTTTTTATCCCCAGAGGTAGATTTCACATGCTATTCAGAAAGAGGAGTTCCCCGAAAATAGTAACACACATATATTACTTGTTTCCCTGGCATTCGTTCAAAATGAGGAGAAAACCGATCAGTGGCATTTCCCTGTTTTATTACAGACACAACCTTCTGAAATTGTTGTAAAAAAAATAAAGTGTTGTTACTTTTGTATCTACTAACTGTTAGCATTTTTCTTGCACAGACATTATTATCTTCACAGAGAGAGTGAGCGGGGGAGAGAGAGAGAGAGAGAGAGAGAGAGAGAAGAAAGACAGAAGATAATATGAGAGAGTAGGAGAAAGAATGAGATGGGGAGGGGAGGGGACAGAGTGAGAGAGAAAGGAGAGAAGGGAGATGGAGAATGACAGCGAAAGAGAGACAACGTGTGTGTGTGTGTGAGAGAGAGAGAGAGAGAGAGAGAGAGAGAGAGAGAGAGAGAGAGAGAGAGAGAAAGAGAGAGTGCACCTGTTGTGCAGTGTTACACTGTAGCCCATTATGAGGATGTTAATGACCTTCATTATCACATCGTGCCATTTAGGACGAGGAGGGGGGGCGGGGCGGCGATGGGGTGAGGGGCCCTGCTCCAACATGGGGAAATTCTGTGCATTTCAATGTGAGCAAACAAGCGCAGCATGCAACACACCGCTTCACGTAAGACCGGGGTCATTTTTTGGCTTGAGGGAAAGCAAGTCGAGAAAACATTTCCACTAGGGTCACACACACTTCTCTAAGCCCAGGTGCGGATCAAATGTCATTTAACAGCGTTGCTTTTGGGTCAGGTCTTGTTCTTTTTTACTAAGGACCACAAACACACAATAACAAACCCAAACATCAATAAAACGTGTTAATGTTAATTTGAACATATAAATCCTCCCTCCGAAAAGTCGTGTATGACATCATCGTCTGAAAAGTAGACTTCCTTTCTCTGATTCATGCTTTGGAACACTGCAGTACTCCAGCGTGACAACAGAGGGCACTGTTGACCCTGATCTGGATTTCTCCACTATATCACAGTGACAAGCCTCACTGGACTGCCAAGTTCCCTTTCCTTAAAATAAATGAACTCCAAAATCAATTTGCAAAAAAAACTAAAAACCCAAAATGAATCAGTCTATTCATTATTTTTTCATAATTAGAAATACTAAAATTGATAGGTCACAACTATTGAAAGAGTTGGAAAAACTTAGGAAACAGGAACTTCCATTATTATTATGCTCACACAGATATAATAGTATATCATTGTAATTATAGAGATTACTGTTTTAGAAACAATACATTATTTTCCGCATTCTATCTACATGTCTTCCTCGTAGCGCCAAAGACTGCCTGTTATGTTTTTCCATTCCTTTCGTTCTGCTTTTCTTTTCAGCTGTCTCTACACCTTGATGTTAGTCCATTCTTTGATGTCATCCATTCATAACCTCCTCGGTATTCCAGCTGGTCTCTTTCCCTCCATGAATCCCTCTAACATCGAGGAACAGTTTTCCATTCAACTCTCTAGCAATACGCAACATGCGTTTTGCAATGTTCAGTTTTTCATTTGACTCTATAGAAAATTGATTTGAGACTACTGAGCTAGCAGACTTTTAAGTCTTCGGGCACATGTTTACATTTTACATTTACATTTTAAGCATTTAGCAGACGCTCTTATCCAGAGCGACTTACAAGATGTGCATTAATACATGGTAAAAACAATCATAGTTTGCGCAAGAGATCAGTGCAGTAATACAGGGATAGACATCATTGTTGGCAGCTGCGTACCATACCTGTAACACTGGGAAGGAAATAATAGTAATTTTTTTGAGGAGTAAGCAGGGATACATACACAAAAAGTATTGAACAAGTAGGCAGTGGTGATGACAATTGGCTAGATGCACAGAATTAAGTGGTAGTGGAGTTAAGGTGGGTTTTGAGTCCTGACCGATTGCGGAAGGTCATTCCACCACCGAGGGGTCAGGACAGAGAAGAGGCGAGACTGTGAGGAGCGGCTGCCAGGCGCCCGGAGGGATGGGACAGTCAGTTTGCCAGAGGAGGCGGAGTGGAGGGGTCTGGCTGTTTCAAAGGCGTTTATTCTTCTTGCAGCTTTATTACTCATTTTGTTCCCCAAAGTACCTTTGTTTCTCTTCATTTGTCAGTCCACACAAATATTGACAACACATTTTGCTTGCTAGCTAACAGGCTAGCTAACGTCTGTTTTCAGAAGTAAACCAGATGTTTCAATGGGTTTTATATTTCTGCTGGTGCGTTCTGCTAAGGTAAATCGTGCGCAAATTCCATCTCGAAGGAAGCGGAGTTCGTAATTCTGAGAATTACCTTTCTTCATAGAGACGAGCGGCGGACTCGTGTGGGCAGGGCAAATCTAAATAAATAGAGGCGTAATTGGCTACTAAATTGGGAGAAAAATGGGAAAAAGTCTGAAACAAATAAAAAGAAAAAAGAAAAGAAAAGCAATATGGCATCTGTCCAGTTTTTTAAACATGTTTTATAGGTTGAAATGGCATCACATGTTCACATCCTGATATGTCTAAAATAATGATGTCACCTGCTGTGTTGCCTGTCATTTCCAACTATGAACAGATGGTGTTATTGGTTGAACTAGATCTGAACAGATGATGTATTGGTTGAACTAGATCTGAACAGATGATGTTATTGGTTGAAATATATATTGACTAATGGGGAGAATTAATTATTTGGGGCATGGAGCATTTCTGACAATGTAATTGGCAGGAAAATTAAGAAGCAGAAGAAAATAAGAAATAAATGTCAAACTAACCCAAGTTTAGAGCTTTATTGTGTAGCTGTGTAAAGTTGTAGCTGAATTCTGTGTGTTTACACAAGGTCAGAGGGTACAGACTTTAATGGTTGTAAGGACAGAGAGACTGTGGGTGTTTCTATCTCTGTGGGAGACCCTGAAAAGTGCTCAACTCTCTGTGCTGTGTAGGTATGGGGTATGGCAAGGTACTTAACCTGAATTACAACTTGTAATTTGGGACCAGTATAAACCACTCCGTACCAGTGCATATCCAAGAATACATGACATTTCAGGGGTGGTTATATCGGCCATTTGGTTTGTATATGCATGGTATGTCGTGGTTCATGGCTTGCATATGTATATACATATATATATAGTCAATTTCCCAAATTATTCACACCCTTGATAAAAATGATGATCAAAAGAGGCTTTATAAGGCCTCCCACGTGGTCTAGTGGTTTCAACGTCCGACGCTGGCCACGGCGACCGGGGTTCGATTCCTTGTCACGCCAGAGAGGGGGAGGGAAGCCGACACAGTTCGCTGCGCACAGGAGTGTTTCTGGGGTACCCAGAATTACAGTCGACGGCATGACGAGTCCTGTCTCGGAGGAGGCAGCGCTTCGCCCTTGTCACTGCCGGTCACAGGACTACAGCAGCGAACTATGAGGGAAGGGGGATTGAACTAAGCACATGGGTAATTGGCTACCAAATTGGGAGAAAAACGGGGTAAAATTGGAAGAAAAAAAAGTACGAAAAAAAGGCTTTATAAAATAAACAATACAGGTAATGAGCTATATTGTATGCTCAAAAATGGGAAAAGGATATATTTTTATACTAATATAATTTCCCAGAGAAAAAGATTCAGTTTAAAAAGTAGCTCACACCCCTAATGATTATTTTAAATAAAATCCAACAAAAATACATCTGCATTAATGTGTCGTTGACATTTTTAAACATGTTATGGGGGATCTTTGACCTTTCCTCCATACAGAATCTTTCAAGATCCTCCAGCCTCGATTAGGGGACTGCCCTCTTCCATTCAATCCACAAATCTGAGGCACGCTTGGGATCAGTGTCTTGCTGACAGATCTATTTGCAGCCAAGTTTCATCTTCCTGGCAGAGGTAACCCTGTTTTTTGCTAGAATGTTTTTGGTACTTGCTGGAGTTCATGATTTAATTGACCTTAACAAGAGCCCCAGGACCAATAGATGCAAAACAACCCTATAAAATCAAATATCCACCCCCATATTTCACTGTAGGTCTGGGTTCTTTTCAACACAAGCGTCCTTCTTCCAGCGCAAAGCTCACCCCTGGAGTGCAAGCTCAATTTCAATCTGACAATAAACACCCATTTCCATTTTTTGCTCATCTTTGTCAAGAGTGTGAATAATTTGGGCATTGACTGTAGATATATATAGAGAGGAGAGAGAGAGAGAGAGAGAGAGAGAGAGAGAGAGAGAGAGAATGATTAAACCATTATCAGTTGAAATTGAGAGGGTGAGAATAAGTTACATTCTTCATAATTACAAAGACATTACTGCTCTGTCATTAGCAGGTGGACATACATTTTCAAACGTAATACATGCCTTACAGTTACAATGGGAAATGACGGTGGGAGATTGGGCTGGATTCTGGCCGAGTTAAGCAACCGATCTCACAGCTTCCAGCTCGATGTCAACTCAAGGTTAAAAGTCCCGCCCTAGCGTCGGCCGTTAGCATGCCACAGAAGGGGTTTAAAATAATGAGCTCGACGCTGGCGTGCACACAGATGTTGTCGTTTTAAAGGCAGGGAATAAACTATTTTCACAGCTATAGCATAGTCGCAACGTGCAACCAGAGTGCAGTTACACACCTCTCTTACTCTACTTCAAACACACCTGTTTTGAAAGGCGTGCAAGGTCGTGCACAGGTTATCCCAATTACCTTTGTTACCGCCGTGTAAAATCATCCAACTGAAAGACGTTAACCAAATGACACTGAGCTCTTTTTGAAGGAAGCGCTCGCTACATCCAGTGAAAGCACCAAAATCGCGACCTAAAAACAAGACCTCAAAATAAACCTCAAAATAAAAAATACTTAAAAAATGGAATTCCAAAACATTTCTTTCAAGAGAAGGAAGCGCACCCTTCACAGTGTCGTGTTTGAAACAACCAGTGAAAATGTGATGCTGAATTTAATTAATGGGGAGAGGGTGTCATTACTTTGTCTCAACACTAGATGTCCCTTCTAATTTGTCGTCTTCTCGTTGAGGGTAGACTAAAACGATTTCCATACAAAAGGCCAGATTGCTCCTCTGCATGACTCAATTTCATTTAATTCACATGTTTATTTCTGTCTGCAAGTTGTAACACAGATACAGATAATAGGGAAGATTGAGATGTTGCAGGTTGTCTGACTTTAATGTAGGTGCTTATGTGAGTTAAATCGCCAGTTACTTGCCTAAAGAGCTGGGGCATACTCATATCTCATAGGACCTCACGGGGCTGGAAGCGAATACACAAAACTGAAACAGGGAACAGTATCTACACAATGTCCAAAGCCACCAAAGGTGTTTCATGAACAAAAACAAACAAAGTTTTGATTTCGCCTGGTCTCCAGTGATGTTTCGCCTGTGACATCTGTGTACAAAGGATGCATAATTTGTGAAAAACTAAAACCAATCATTTACAAGTCATACATCAATTGTAGAAAGAAGTGCATAAATTGACTTCTGAAAGCTCACAATTTGCTGTCTGAGACGACGGCTATTATGTATAGAATCATTCACAAATATCAAAAGCGATACTAAGTGTACTTGGCTCAGTAACATTAATTTAAAGGCCAACTCACATCCAATTTAATAGCCTGCAACTATAACAAGATATTTAACCTGTGGTGCAAGCGATGTGCATGCCACTCTGCCTGCGAGCTTGTGAAGTGTGCGAGAGTGAGAGGCGATGGATAGATGCTCAATAATAATAATAAGCATTCGGCCCACTGCTGAGTCGTGGGTCTGTAATAATGCAGGCCCTGGAATGTGTCCAGCTCTCCACACAGACACAGGCCGCAGGCTTATTCAAAGTGCTCATTTCAATGACCAAATAGTCCTGGATTCACAATGCACTTTCCCCTGCAGGGGGACCACATGGTGCAGCCCGGCACTGTGTGTAACAGACCAATGGGACGAGGGCAAACCTCCCCACTCCCGTCCCATATACTGAACACACCGCGGCCTACTGATCTTAACACAGTGCTGCTACTGTGTACCATAATGGTTAGGGAACTGGGCTTGTATTGCTAAGGTTGCAGGTTAAATTCCCAGGTGAGACACTGCCATTGTACCCTTGAGCAAGGTACTTAACCTGAATTGCTTCAGTTAATGTCCAGCTGTATAAATGGATTGTATGTAAAGAAATGTCAATTGTGTGCAAGTTGCTCTCGATAAGAGTGTCTGCTAAATGCCTGTAATGTAATGTAATGTAATGCTACTGAACAGACCCCAGCCCAGCAATTGTAACACTGTGAGCTACTGAACACACCGTAGCATAATGCTCTTCACCCAGTGAACTAGTGGACGCACTGTAGCCAAAAACATTGCAGCCGAACACCCTAACGCACCGATCGACTGAACAAACGGCATCCCAATGACCTTAATACAGTGAGCTGCTCAACACACTGTAGCCAAACACACTAACTGATCTACTGAACACACTGTAGTTCAATGCAATTAGCACAGTGCGCTAGTGAAAACACTGTAGCTAAACGCAATAAGATCTACTGAACACACTGTACTCAAACACATCAACATACTGATCTACTGAACACATTGTAGCCAAATGCACTAAAAACTGATCTACTGCACTGCTGGCATTGCTGTACACTCTACACTCAAATGCACAGTAACACACAAAGTTACTGAGCATTATGTGGTCAAACTCAAAAAAGCACTGATCGACTGATGATGTGGCTGTCCGAAACCATTATCACTCTCCTCACCTGAAACACACTGCACAAAAAAATGTGAACACAATGAAACACAATGCAGGCGAACACAAGCACAGTGAGATAAAAAGCAATCTGTGGCATAACACCAGGACACAAAGCACACATTCTTCCACACTTTCTATTCGATGGGTCCGACTGAATAAAATCAAACTGCAGTAGTCGATGGTCCCTGCAGTGTCAACATAATGCACATCTATAAATAACTGAACGCAGAAATGCAAGAGAGGGCAAGAGGAGAGGCAAGAGTGGGCACTCCTGTAACACACACACACACACACAAACATATGTACACATATGTACTGTACACATACATACACACACACATATATATTTATATACATACACACACACTCCCCTTGTCCTCAGTCTATCAACAGAAGCTCCCTGCTTACTCTTCATTTTTTTAAAAGAAAATAAAAATGTACTAACCTTTTCCTTCCCAGTGTTACAGGTATGGTACGCAGCTGCCTGCAATGATGTCTATCGCTGTATTACTGCACTGATCTCTTGTGTGAACAATGATTGATCTCACCATGTATTAATGCACATCTTGTAAGTCACTCTGGATAAGAGCGTCTGCTAAATGCTTAAAATGTAAATGTAAAATGTAAACATGTGCCCGAAGACTTAAAAGTCTGCTAGCTCAGTAGTCTCAAATCAATGTCCTATAGAGTCAAATGAAAGCCCATTGGCATGGTTGGCCACCTGCACTGCTGTTCACATACTTATACACAGACGCCCTACTGTACTCATACTTTTACATTACATTTTAGGCATTTAGCAGACGCTCTTATCCAGAGCGACTTTTACACAGTTTACATTTCTTTACATACAATCCATTTATACAGCTGGATATTTTACTGAAGCAATTCAGGTTAAGAACTTTTAGCTCAAGGGTACAACAGCAGTGCTCCACCTGGGAATTGACACACACATACACACACTGCTTTACAAATACTGCTTTACAAATACAGGCACACACACACATTTTTTTACTCATATTTACACACACACTTCTTTACTCATATTTACACACACACACACACACACACACACACACACACACACACACACACACACACACACACACACACACACACACACACTTCTTTACTCATATTTACACACACACACTTCTTTACTCATATTCACACACACACTCTTTACTCATATTTACACACACACACTTCTTTACTCATATTTACACACACACACTTCTTTACTCATATTTACACACACACACACACACACACACACACACACACTCATCTTGTCCTCAGTTGATCAACAGAGGTCCGTTGACATTTGGGACATCAGTGTCAAGGTGAAAGGGAGGGAAATTGCCACTCCTCCTTCTCATCTCAGCGGCCTGACATTTAGCCAACACTTTCAGTCAGAGGCCCGATCCTGTGCCAGAGCCGGGCTGTGAGGGGAATCTTAATCTGATGCCCTCTCCCTCTCCCTCCCTCCCCCTCTCTCCTCTCTCTCTCTCTCTCCGTCTCACCTTCACTCACTCTCTCACGCCTCCTCTCCCCCAGGGGGCCCCGCGGGGGCCGGGGGTGTGTAATTAAAGCCGTCACTGGGAGAGGCGCACAGGTGGGCTGTGATTCACCCCCTCACCTCTGCCCCCCGGGTGTGTGTGCAGCAGAGCCCTGGCGATCTGAGCCCTCTTTGTGGGGGTGTGGACACTGCAGGAGCATCTTCCTCTTTTCGCCGCTCCACTGGCTTTTGCCATTTCCTCTCGGCGAACATCGACCAGGAGTTGAGAATCTGGCCGGAGAGGATGTGGCAGCGTGTGTGTGTGGGTGTGTGTGTGTGTATGTCTGCCCGGCCCTCATCAACCATCGAACACGTTGACCGTTACATTGTCACATTAGCCCATCACATCTCAGAGCCACAGAGCAGATGTGGGATTAACTTCATGCTAATTAACCTGGCCATAATGTGGTCATAAAAACATAACGACCATGGTAAGGAATACCATTTTTTCTTCTTCTTTTTATTATTCTTGTTCATATCAATTCTATTTCATTTCTTTTCTTCCCGTTTTTAATCTAAAGTGGTAATAAAAGTGCAGTGATCACCATAATAAAATATCCCTCTTATTCTTGGTAATATTCTCGTATTAACTCTTCCCAGCTCGGTTTATTGATCACGTTTTAGGCATAACGATCAACAGACAAGGCACAGGGATTAAACTGTCAGGGTGATAAATGTCACGCTAAATCCTCCGGACCGGAATATTCTCACGTCTTCATCTTCGGCACCAGCGGCCGATCCAAATTGCTTCCGACAATTGGAAAATTGTTTAACCGCACATTCAAAATGCTCAGTGTAAAATTAACTGTGATAAGGGTGCCTTTTACCACAGTACAGTTGATTTAAAATGGAGCGATTTATTGTGCAAGTCTGTGATGTCTGTTTAGCCAATCACCCCACCCAAAAAAACAACCTTTCTTTGTGATGTCATCCCCTCCCATGATGCACTGCGGAGTTGGGCTGGGTGCTCTGGCTGGTGGAAATACAGTGGGATTGGGTCTAATATACGGAGCTTGTCTAGAATGAGGCAGGGTGGAGTCCCACCCTTGGGTAATCCATTAATACATTGCTCTTCAGCCACAGGTTCGCCCCTGTGAAACAACACGGCCAAAAAACTAGAAGAGGGATGCCTTGATAAGACACTTCTCCCATCAGTCTCACTCAAGCAGCCGACATCCCCACCCCGCAGGTGCAACACAAACCTCTCAGATGTGTTCTCCCGTCAGGGTGAATCGCTGTCGGGAGGAGAATGGCAGGTTTCTGTGTTTGTCTCTTCACTTCTGTAAAGGCAGTTCGTGTTGTTAACGGGCATCACTACATCTGTCTGAGTCGGGCTTAAAAGCAGAGAGCAGGGGAAAGAAAGAGAGGAGAAAGAGAAAAAGAGATAGAACGGGAGGGGAGGGGAGGGGGGGTGGCAGTGCGAGTCTTATATGTTCATGCCATAACAAACTCTGTTTGAACTGTTCAATACTTCAATCCTCAGAGAGAGAGAGAGAGGGGGGGAGAGAGAGAGGAGAGAGAGAGAGAGAGAGAGAGAGGAGAAAGAGAGAGAGAGAGACAAAGAAGTGGAGAAAAAACATAAAGGCGCACAAAAAAGAGGAAAGAGGAACAACCTTGATCTTGAAGCGGTGTTGTGCTGTGATGAGATTTTTATTTCTTTATTTTTTTTAATGACATTACTTAGTACAAGAAACCAGCTGTGGTCCACAGCACAGAGAGAGAGAGAATAGCTACGCACACACACACACACACACACACGGTACAAACAGAGGATTTGCAGGCCTGTATTCAGGGTGTGGAGGGAGAGATAAAGATAGAAAAGGAGAGGATATCAGGGAGATTTAGGGAAGCTCTGTGAAACCACACAACGCTCAGGTCTGTGCATCTTTTATTAATGATATTTAACTTTCTTTGTTTTTTCTGACATTATTATTATGATTCTACTGCCTGCAAAGCCGCTGAACCAAAATAGCTTCCACTGTAATACCCACAGCTTCCATACAGGCACAGAGGTGTGTGTGTGTGTTCAGGCTCATGAGTGTGTGTGTGTGTGTGTGTGTGTGTGTCGTGTGGGATAAAAGCATTGACAACATATTTTCCCCTGAACTAGACAGAAGCTCCAGGACCCACCAGGACCCAGGTATCCCGCCCAACCTCCCTGTGGGTTCTGTCCTTCACCACGTGCCAGCGTATTCTAATGAGCGCACACCCACCAACAAGAAGGGCACCTCCCTCTGGTGTGGGGGTGGTACTGCAGTCCCACCCACCTAAATGAGGGTGTCACTTCTGCCTGGTCTTTTTGTCACACTGGCATTACATTGAAATGGAAAGACAGTTCAGGAGGTATTTTCAAATGCGATGAGACTATGCCACTTCTGCCCTTTTTAGAAAATCTGCTAAGGCATGCGAGAGTAAACGGAATAACGTACACAAATGTGATTTTGTGAGGTGCTGAGCTCAGCTGGAGGTGTCAAAATGTCATCACACGATCGATATTGGATTGATTCAAACTGCGCCGTGTGTCGGCCCACATTTTGCACAGCGGTTTCAGAACCGGTCCATAATCCCTGTAATCCCTTGTTTAGTGTTTTTTTCGTTAAGAGTTTTTGTGGTGAAAATACCTTTATGGAAAAATAATATGAATTCCGCACACGTGAATCACGTGTTGTTTTGGACATTTCACGTGTTCTCCACATGTACCCCACATACTGTCACGTGTACACCACAACTTCACTGGTGTCCACACGTGATCACGTATACAAAACTTTTTTCCTCAAAACTTCACACGGATTTC
>JAINUG010000343.1:522500-535000 GCA_029706075.1 Aldrovandia affinis | reverse complement strand
TTATACAGCTGGATATTTTACTGAAGCAATTCAGGTTAAGTACCTTGCTCAAGGGTACAACGGCAGTGTCCCCACCTGGGAATTGAACTTGCAACCTCTGAGTTACAAGCCCAGTTCCCTATCAACAAACGCTTGCGAGATATGAAATGCAGGGAATTGCGGCATGCTCGTTTGTCTCATTGCTAAATTGGATCAGACGTTGTTTGAAGGCAAACGGATCTGAACAGTGTTTTTCTGGGTGCATATACAGCACAGCACACCTTAAGTCAAAAATGAGTCTTTTGCCTGTCAGAAAATTCACAAGTTTCCAAGCTCTCTGCTATTTCCAACTCTAACTTGGGGTTGCTAAAGGAATTGGATAAAATGCTCCTAAATATAGATGTCATATGTGAATAAACGCTGCCGGTGTCAGCCCTGTCCTCTCCGTCGGTGCGGTTTGATTGGGGCGGTGCGGTTCACGGGGAGTTCAGATGACTAAATCCCAGAATTATATGAAACTAAAAACAAAACGGCACAGAGATCGTATTGGGGTGAAATTGAGGTCAAAGAGTATCGGATTGTGAGAAGCGTCATTTGTGCCAGAAGATATCAGGTCTTGGAAAAAAGAAGAAGAAAAAAAGAAGAAGAAAAAAATCCCAGCATGCCTTTCGTTCGGCGGACTGTAATTAAAGTTCAGAAGGACAGGCAGGTCGCTGGAGCGAGGCCGTCGAGTGAATCGAGGTCCCTGGCCGCCATATGGGGAGGGGGGCGTAGGGGAGTCGCCACGTGGAGTCTGGACACACGGGAGGCCCGGGGCGAGGTGACAGCCAGCGCTAACAGACTATCGGAGTGTGAGACACCGTGGCAGCTTCTCCATTCCACATCGTTTAGGCCCTCATCGCCCACTTCTCATATTCGACTAGTATCTGGACCATCTGAGAAATGCAGGTTGGTGGGGGTTGGTGGAGGTGGGGTTGGGGTTGGGGGGTGCGGGGGGGCTTGTCAGGGTGGGGGGTGTAGCAGCAAGACCCGCTCTAGCGTATCTGAGGTGGGATTCCCATGGAGCCAGCCGCTGCCATGGAAACGGAGGCGCCAGCATTTGAAAAGAGGCTTTCCTGCCCCCCCTCCCTCACCCCCTCACCCATCTTCTGTTGCGAGGGGCCCCGGATTTCAAAGGCGGGACCCCGTTTTTTTGGCACAGAAGACCCCGCCCGTCTCCCTCATCAATTACAGGAGTGGGCACCTGGCCAGCGCGCTGTTCGGGGACACAGAGAGCACGGAGCGCGGGTCTGAGAGGGAGGAGAGAAGTCGGACTCGCCTGATGCACGACACACACACTCAGACACACACACACACACACACACACACACACACATGGGTCTGAGAGAGAGAGTGAAGCCCTCTCAGTGTGATTATGATGGAGGACCACCAATCATTCTCATGACTGGGATATGGAGATCAACATGAATCATAGACGGCCAAGAGCAGGCACAACAACTCTGTATGTGTGTGTGTGTGCATACTAAGTGTCTGTGCTCGTGTGTGTGCGCATATGCAGGTGGTTGGCAAAATAACAGAAATCCCAGAAGGATTGAAGCTGTTCTGTAGGCAAAGGGTGGCCCAACTCCTTATTAGTTCATACTTACTCATACATCGTTAGATGTTTCCATTCTTTTGATCCATTATAGTGTGTGTGTGTGTGTGTGTGTTTGTGTGTGTGTGCGCATGTGCATGCCTATGTTTCTGTGTGCATGTGTCTGAGTGTGCGTGTGTGTGTGTCTGTGCATGTGTGTGTGTGCATGTGTGTGTGTGTGTGTGTGTGAATGTGTGTGTGTGCGTGTGTGCGCGTGTGTGTGTGTTTGTGTGTGTGCGCATGTGTGTGTGTGTGATGTGTGTGAGAGAGAGAGTGTGTGTGTGTGTGTGTGTAGGTGTGTGTGTGTGCATGTTTGTACACACACACCGTATGGCGTGAGGGAGACCTGGTTCTGTCTCTGCCGTGCGATGAATAAAAAGGTAAAAGTTATTCATGAGAACTTTGATGTTCAGAGCATCTCGCATGCACGCCGGTGCAGGACCGCCTGCAACACAGCGCAACACAGCGCAACACAGTGCAACACAGCGCAACACAGCGCAACACAGCGTAACACAGCGTAACACAGGCAGGGAGCCTCCGGCGCAGGGAGGATGCGTCTCGCTGCAACACTCCCAACTATAGCGCAACTATAAAACCCACGGCAACGCAATAAAGCAGGACTCGCCTGACGCATGACACGCACGCAGTGGGAAGGAGAGATACTGACACACACACACTCACTCACACACAGACACACACACACACACACACACACACACACACACACTCTCTCTCTCACACACACACACACACACACACATGCACACTCAGACACATGCCCACAAAAACATAGGCATACACATGCGCACACACACAAACACACACACACACACACACACACACATGCGCATACACACACACACGCACACTCAGACACATGCATACAGAAACATAGGCATACATATGCATACACACATACACAAACACACACACACACACCTACACACACACACACACACATCCAAGTTGCACTTTTGCACTTTAAAATCTGTAATTTTCATCTGTATTTTAACCACTACATTACATGTTTGATGTTGTCTGTACTGATGTATGTATGTGTGTTACTGAATGTTGTCTTGCTGTGCTTCTGTTTCTGTTTTTGCATCAACATTATGTCTTTGCCCTTTAAATTGCCCTATGTGGGATAAATAAAGTTCTGTTGAATTGAAGAATTTCGGGGTTTTTTACAGAGATGAGCTGGAGTCCCCCCCCCCGTGCGTCCATCCAGGCAGACTGGTTCTGTTCTGAGCGTTAACTGTGCCCCCCCTATCACACCTCCACATATTATCACATCCTTTTGTCATTCACTCAATCCCGTCTTTTTCACACATTTCACAGGTTTTTCATGCAATGAAAACGCCGTTTGGAATATTCCACTTAGCGGTCCGTAACGCTGCTGGCCGTGAGACTCATAAAGTGCTAAATAGGTGCGCCGTGACCTTTCCGACTCGACGTTGAGTTATATTTCTCAAGGGGCTGTGGGCTCCATCTTTCCTCAACCTAAGAAATGCGTCAAACGGACACACTTGGCTGTTAGGCGCTGTAATAATACGTAAAGGAGCGTTACCGGGTTGGTTTACGAAGTGGAGGTTTTCTAAACTGCTTCCTGCAATCTCTGACACAGACATCTCAGCTTCCTGGTCTTTCTCCTCTGTCCACTAAAGTGAAACCAGTGTGTGACACTGGGAGAGGTGGAGGGAGGAGTAGAGAGGGCTGCTCCTCCTCTTTGAGGGGTGGAGGGAGGAGTAGAGAGGGCTGCTCCTCCTCTTTGAGGGGTGGAGGGAGGAGTAGAGAGGGCTGCTCCTCCTCTTTGAGAGGTGGAGGGAGGAGTAGAGAGGGCTGCTCCTCCTCTTTGAGGGGTGGAGGGAGGAGTGGAGAGGGCTGCTCTTCCTCTTTGAGGGGTGGAGGGAGGAGTGGAGAGGGCTGCTCCTCCTCTTTGAGGGGTGGAGGGAGGAGTAGAGAGGGCTGTGCCTCCTCTTTGAGAGGTGGAGGGAGGAGTAGAGAGGGCTGCTCCTCCTCTTTGAGAGGTGGAGGAGGAGTAGAGAGGGCTCCTCCTCTTTGAGGGTGGAGGGAGGAGTAGAGAGGGCTGCTCCTCCTCTTTGAGAGGTGGAGGGAGTAGAGAGGGCTGCTCCTCCTCTTTGAGAGGTGGAGGGAGGAGTAGAGAGGGCTGCTCTTCCTCTTTGAGGGGTGGAGGGAGGAGTAGAGAGGGCTGCTCCTCCTCTTTGAGGGGTGGAGGGAAGAGTAGAGAGGGCTGCTCTTCCTCTTTGAGGGGTGGAGGGAGGAGTAGAGAGGGCTGCGCCTCCTCTTTGAGGGGTGTAGGGAGGAGTAGAGAGGGCTGCTCCTCCTCTTTGAGGGGTGGAGGGAGGAGTAGAGAGGGCTACGCCTCCCTTTTGGCTGCTGTCAGGTGCTCCTATTCCTTTCCCTTCCGCTTACTTTTGGGCATGGAGGAAGCAGTGCTAGGTTTTTGTTACTGTTTACCCTCTAGTGAATAGTTTTTGATTTAACTTTTTTTTTTTTTGTGGTTTGTTTTATTTTGTAAAAGGATCAATAGAATAAACTGGCCCTTGGCCCATTGGAACGCTGTGTTTGGTTTGCCTTTCATCCACTCACCACCTGGCATGGTGGCCACCCCTGCCACCTGGCTACAGAGTTATACTCCACATAAACATTACTGTCCTAAAGCCTTCATACAGCATGTACAACACATTTCTTAGCATGTCCCTACATAATCAAGAACAACAGTTAATGAAGGATAACGCGTAAGAAATATGGCGTAAAATGCTATTCTCATCACCCGTGATGTCACTTGAATTCAGGACAACTCAACGAATGTATTACAATGATGTTGCACAGTGGTAATGAAGGATTAACACGTGTATAAAAACCTTAGAAATAGAACGAATATAATACCCTTTTATTGCAACGGACTGCTCATACTGTTCGAACCTATTTCACAAATATGTTATTAGGTCATTAGAAAAGCATGAAGATGGTTTTTACTCAAAACCAGTCCAAAAATTATGTTTATATTTTCTTTCTATGGGTGCTTGTCCAAAACAAAACAGATAAATGACTAGGAAGTTGGAAGCACTTAGATAATCCTCAACAACATTTTTGTGTGTTTGGCTCCATGAATAGAAGAAAAGCACAAAACAAAATGTTATTATGTTAATAAATATGTTATTACTCATTAAATTAGAGGTAATAAACAGATAGTAAGGGTGTAGTAAATAAGCCATACCATTCCCACTGGTTGTTGGTGTAAAGTTGTTTTTTTGGACTAGATTGCATATAACTGTTAATATTGATGTTATATCCTGCCTTAAACATCTTAACTTTATCTGAATAGGCGGCAGTGTGGTATAATGGTTAGGGAGCCGGGCTTGTGACGTTAAGGTTGCAGGTTCAATTCCCAGGTGGGACACTGCCATTGTACCCTTGGGCAAGGTACTTAACCTGAATTGCTTCAGTTAATATCCAGCTGTATAAATGGATTGTAAAGAAATGTCAACTGTAAAGTCTGTAGGGCAGGTCACAGAACTATGCCCTGAAGTGACCCCAAAGAGTGTGAACTGTGTGTGTATTGCCAGCAGGGAGCCAACGGGTGAGAACAATGGTTTTGCCCCAGACGTCTCTCAGGCCCCACACTAATCCTATCTCAGCAAAACAGGACAGTGGGGACTGTTCTCAAGACTTGACCACATCACTGAGTTTAATGTGTTATACTGTAAACTTCATCATTCACATGTACAGTATAAGCATGTTTGGTGTTGTTGGAGAGCTGATGTAATGAGCAGTGGGTTGGTGTCATTGATGATGTGGTGCGGGTGGCGCTTACTGGGGATCTCAGAACTGTGCAAATGTAAATGATCTGCAGTCAGCGGCCGTCTGTGGGACTGGCAGTGTGATGCGCGTACAGAGACAGCGCAGCGAGTGGTTCCGTTTTTCAGTGATTATGTCCTTATTTGGTGTTTGATGGTTTCTTTTGTTGTGTGGGTATTTAGGGGGAAAAGTGGCATACGTCGGGGGGATTCGTACTACGACCTCCTGCGCAACTTGGCGTATAGCCGTTTTTGTATTCTTACGTTACAAATTATGTTTGATGTTTTTATGCAAGTCCGGTTAATAAACATTTTCATACCAAAGCATCTCTCATTAATCTAGACTGCAGTTACACGCTGTGGTTTTAAGATTAAAGTTAACACACACACATAGAACGTTGCACTCCGTAGTCACTCGCCTATACATTAGTGCCGTTGCAAGATACGCAACTGTATCCTTGCTAGGCTTTACACAGGCCAAAGGCACGTCTGCATCTCATATAGAGATAGCAACACGTATAGCGCCACACTACGCGAGACGAGAGACTACAGTCTCTCATTTGCTTATACGAGTCTAGAAGTAAGAGTTAACAGAGAGAAAAGCTAACATACATGGAGTCAGATAGAGTTGGAGTTAATTAAACATCCATTTAATCCCGTTCCAGTAACACTAAGGTAAGGCTACATGCTATACCTCCACACTCGGACACGTCCGCCATTTGGTGTGTTCAGGTGGAATCTTACAGGATTCTACAAGTCACTCTGGATAAGAGCGTCTGCAATCTAATGTAATGTAATGAATAAAAAAATCTTCCAAAAAATCTGAATACAGAGGTGCATTTATTGAAACCATGTCTTCTACATCGTTTCACACTTAGAAACTGGATGTTCGTTATCCAACTGCTGCTGCTCACAACTGCTTTGTTAGTCATGCCTAATTAATAGTTACAAATGCAATTGCAAAACTGTTTTCTAAATAAGCCCTTAAACTAAAGTGTGTGTGAGCGGGGCGGGGGGGGGACGACATATTTCTTGCAATTAGTCAGAAGTTGAAGCTGGGTGGAGGAGGTGTGAGGGCGTTCTGGCTAGCTCTTCCTCCGGGAGTGAGATCCCTGTACGTCCGCCTGTGAGACCTTGTCACATCCTATTGAAGGAACTCTCCCTCTCTCTCCTTCTCTCTCCCTCTCTCTCCCTCTCTCTCCTTCTCTCTCCTCTCTCTCTCTCTCTCTCTTCTCTCTCCCTCTCTCTCCCTCTCTCTCCTACTCTCTTCTTTTTAATCAGTCTGGCCGCTCTCCCCCAAAAAGTGGCGTCTGGGGCGGAAGGGGGCGGAAGGGGGCAGTCACATTCCTACGTGCCTCTTTGAAGATCGGCCTCCCCGCGACGACGGAGGAGATATCACAGGAGTCGACCAGCCGAGACGTCGAATGATCATCCGCTCAAAGGGCCGTCCCTTTACCACCCACCCCCCCCCCCCACACCGCTGAGCTCCGCGCCATTGAGATGGATCTTTTGAGGGAGACCCACAGCGACAGACGACTGGCACCTGATCATATTTCACAAACAGCAACCTCCCGTGGTGGTGTTTTACAGCGAGAGCGTCGTGAAGTTTCCGTCGTTAGCCGTGAATAACTGTTCCTAGCCCTTCCGTGACTGTTCGCAGGTTGCCAGCCATTAACGGCCTCTCAGTAAGTGTTTGTAACGGTTGAAGGATCATCATTATTACTGTCTTGACATCACACCGTTACCGCAGAGTGAATAAATGTGTATTCTACATATTTTGTCGATTCCGTACAGCGGGATGGATTCTTATCGAAGCTGTGTAAATTACTGCATCTCACTCGAGGGCAGGCAGCAAGTCCCCATCTGGGATTTGAACCTACAACCTTCTGACAGCAACCGGTTGAAGGGCTTTGTCACTCACTGCTGACATCTGACAGGAAGCAAAACACAATTCCGGATGCTGAATCGTTTTCTAGCCAATCACACCGTCTCTTTGTCCCAAAGCTTGCTTTCCCAAAGTTGCGTATGATTTTCCCAGCTGCGCAGTGCTCTTCGGGGCCGATAGAGAGAGTCGGGGGCTCTGAAACAGGGGTGGCACAGTGTCGATATTCGCTTGAACACTGACCTGCTAACGGAGTGCCTTGGCTGGCTGCTAAAGGGTCCCCAGTGCATTGACAGCAGCGTAACCCTACACACACATTCATTCTTTCATTATCTAACCCGCTTATTCCTGGTCAGGGTCGCGGGGGGGCTGGAGCCTATCCGGCATGCATAGGGCGAGAGGCAGGAATATACCCTGGACAGGTCGCCAGTCCATCACAGGGCACACACACCATTCACTTACACACTCATACCTACAGGGCAATTTAGACTCTCCAATTAGCCTAACGTGCATGTCTTTGGACTGTGGGAGGAAACCGGACTACCCGGAGGAAACCCACACGGACACGGGGAGAACATGCAAACTCCACACAGAAAGGCCCCCGGCCTGGATTCAAACCCAAGACCTTCTTGCTGTGCGGCGACAGTGCTATCCACTGCATCCACTGCCTGTACAGAGACATATATATATAGATATATACAGAAAGATATATATATATCATTGCATCTTATGGCTGCTTATCTCTGCATTAACAGCGCGGTTCTGCCTCACTGCTAAACAGTCGTCTCCTGGATACCATATGTGTGCTGTCAGTTGTCTCAGGAAAAGGGCAAGGATGTTCATGCGTGACAACAGAGATTCTAATGAGGTTAATTCCACTCTGAAGGGAGGCACGGATGGCAAGGCTTGGCATTTAAGAAATTTAAGAAACTTTTTAGTGTGTGGGGGCGGGGGTATGGGGGGTTAAACGTATTGGATGAAATAAATGAATACGACCTATATATTAGTATAGTAACTTGTTTTAAATAAATGTTTTTATATGAAATAGTCACTTGGTTTATTAGCACCTGGATAAGGGTCTGGTGAGCGTGCCGGAGGAGGGAGGGACAAAGCCCCCCCCCTCCTGCTGAGAATCTCTAGGAGACGGGGTACAGACCTTCAGACAACAGAGAGCAACACATACAGAGCCTTCTGCAGACAGACGGGACAGAAATGAGAGAGGACATCTGTCGTTCTGGTGTGTACCTCTCTGTGTGTGAGGTACACACCAGCACACACACACACACACACACACACACACATATATGCACACACACCTCTCTGTCTCACACACACACACACATACACACACACACACGTACATGCACACACACATACGCACACACAAACACACACATATACGCACACACACATACACACACACACCTCTCTGTCACACACACACACACATATGCACACGCACACACATACGCACAAACACACACATACGCGCACACACACACACACACACACACACGCACACACACACACACACACCCTCTCTCCTTTTGCATTAGAATTCAGAAGTTCGCGGCCCAGTCTAAGCGAGCAGGCTAGCGAAGCGTGTCTCTGAGTGCACCAGTGAATAGTAATGAAGTCAGCATGTGTGTCTATTTGAGAGAGGGGTGTGGGGGTGTGGGGGGGCATTCCAGCTGAGACTGCTTCTCCTCGGTAGGTACCGACGCAGTAAGGGGGGATGCTCTGAGAGCAGGAAGGAGGGAGAGATGGAGAGGAGAGAGTGAGAGGGGGAGAGCAAGAAACAGAGGGAAGGAGTGAAGGAGAGATAGAGAAGGGGAGTGGGAGCTGGCACAGGGAGGCTGTCGATCGAATAGCCATCCTCTCCATCTTTACTCCTCTCTTTCTACCTGTTCTTTCTGCCCTCTCTCCTCTCTTTCTTTCAGTCAGGGGGGGTGGTGTGTGAGATGCCATCCCCCCATCCCTGGGCATTTCTCTCTTTTTCTGTATCCTCCTGAACTCTACATCCTCGACATATGTCTCTCTCTCTCTCTCTCTCTTCTCTTTCCCCTCCCTCCCTTTCTCTCTCCCTCTTCCTCCTGCTCCTGCTCCTCACACGTTTCCTCACCACGGAGGAGAAGAAAACGACGGCTGATTGAAGAGAGATTAAGGAGGGAGGAAAGGGAAGGAGAGAGAGAAAGGGGGAAAGGAGGAAGAAAGTAAGAGAGAGAGAGGGTTGAAGGTCTGTGGCACACAAAGGGGTGCAGCACCTGCCGCCCACGTCTCCCCCTCCCTCCCGCCCCTTCACCGATGGACTGATAGAAAAGAGATGGAAAAGAAAAGAGAGAGGAAGGGACACAGACTGTTGAAAAGCTCTGTGATGACAAAAAAAAAAAAATCCCAGAATCCTCAATTCACTACTCCAACAACTTTGTGTCATGGTCATTTTCTTTACTCCTTCAAATCCCCCTTGAAGTTTAACTTGTGGGACAATGGGCGCTGGCAGTGAAGAATTCACAGGTATTGTAATGGATTGCTCTCCAATAGACTCCAAAAAAAACTTAACTGCTTGCTTTTGAGACCAAAATAATTGGATCCGGAGATCAGTATTGGCCAGTATTGTGACCGAAGCCGTACAGACACCTGGCATTTCCCGGTAGGTTCCAGCGATGAACTTGCACTTTGTCACTGGGGCGCGGACTACCAAACAGCTTGAGATGAGGCCAACTATAAATATATATGTGCATTTCAATACTCCCGCCACTGGCAGAGTCACCCCGAGACACAGAAGGGAACTTTTCTTTAGTACAAGGAAATATTTTAAAGGAAATAAATCCGGTTGTTGTTGGGGTTGTGTCGATGTTATTGTCGTATTGTTTGTAATTCTGCTCGAGCAAAAGTGAGACGGAGCAACGTGTTTAAAAAACAGCGGAGAGGGGAACTCGGGGTCTTTGTGAACCCTCTGAACACGCCCAGAACGTCGAGTAGCTGCCCACCATGAACAACTGGCGAAACAGGGGCTGAAAAGAACGAGGGAACGAACACAAGAGGAATAAGCCTTTTCCCTTTTCATCCCCCTCTCCCCAACACTTTTTATTCTATCTATACAAGATGCAAGGGCACGCTGCCAAGTTTCGAGTAAAGGGGCTCTCGTTTTTAGTCAACAAAAAAAGAGAAGAAGAAAAAAGAAAGCCACTGAGTGACAGAGCCGACCGAGGCACCCCCCCACCCCCCACCCCCCACCCCTCCGTCATACCTTACCTCCCACCTTGGGCGAAACGTCTGATTATTCACTCAATCTTTTCTCTTCTACCAGGGGGTGTGGGGTGGGGGTGTGGCGGGGGTCCACTGAAACCCGCTAAATGCTGACACAGCCCCAAATTTTCCGTCGGATCGTCCCCGCTGATTTTCACATTGATTGGCTTTGTCTACTTTCAGATCCTCTCCACGTTCTCTCTCTCTCTCTCTCTCTCTCTCTCTCTCTCTCTCTCCCGCTCACTCGCTCCCTCTCCTCTGTCCTCCTCCTCTCTCATTGTGCCCCAGTGTCTGGCGGAGGGAAGGCAATCCCTTTCTCATCCAAGAGAAACAAGAGAAAAAGAGGAAGCCAAGGTAAGGACCCTGATTCTTTCGTTTGCTGTGTCCGTGTGACGCTGTTTATACGTGCCTATATGTGCGTCCGATTCGAGGGGGGAACCAAACTACTTAGAGATGTGTGTTCCACTCTGCACTGCGCGAGCATGCGATCTTTCATTCCTTAACATGGTTTGTGTGATGGGTTGCTGGGGGGGTGGGTTTTTATTTATTTTTTTGATTGCACAAACCCAGACGGGGGTCTTGCTGTGATCACGCCTCAGGCACACGAGACGCGACGCGGCGGCGGTTTGCACTTTCCGCCGTGAGCCAGCCGTCCGTTCTGCGGCAGGGAAGAAGGGCGCCGGCAACCGCTCTGTGTTAATTGGGCAGATGATTGAGTTTGAGGTTCCCCCCCTAGAAAAAACCCACCGCAGGGGTGCACAGCCGATCAAGATCTGCTGTCCCGGCAACCACTCAGCGGATAAACCCTTCTTTATGAAACATTCTGTATTATAACACGCATTATTTACGGATTTGAGCGCAAACTGTAACGTCCATTGGGGCGCAATTATGCGGGAAGCAGGTATTTCCCCTGGGCTGGCAGATCGACAGACGACGGCTTACTTGATAAATCGCAAAGACGTTTCAGTCGAACTAAAAAACTAAAATCCAAAAAAATCTACTAATTTCAATTATTAAATTCAGCTCCGATAACTAATCTTGCCATCGATAAAATAAAAATATTTAATACTTTGAAAACCTGTCGCATGAACAACTGTCCCATCACATTCAGACCCCTGTTAAGCAAAAATAAAATATATATTATTCTGGGAAATTTGTATGAAAACTTAAATAACATTGGGAAAATGATTTGCTTAACCCTGCTCCAAAAAAACAATGTTCTCGCTCCTGAGTGTCTCGCCTAAACGCTGTCTCGCCTGCGCTCTAAAAACGCTCGACTGCGATCGTACGCAGTGTTCGTTGACGAGATGTAAACACATGTATTTTGTTAATGGCTCAGGGCAGCTTTTGACAAACTTCCTCCTCTGTGTGAGCAGAGCGTGTAGTTGCTGGCTGATTAATTGAGATGCAGTGGCAGCACCACGCAGCTGAAGAACAGGCACCACTTTGCCAAAGAAACCGGTCCAACGTTCGCATCTAGGACATTTTGCACTTTGTTAAACCATAGACCTTTGTTTTGGGGTTCTTTTAAAACGGAGGCACACCTTATTCAGGATGAATGACATCGCGTACTGTTTCCTTCTCTTCTTTTAAAAAACACGATCCGTGTAGATGGTGGACGGTTTACTAAACTGACGATTAAGGTCTTTAGGTCTAAGATTAAGGTCTTTAGGTCTAAGATTAAGGTCTTTGCTCAAGGGTACAACCTTAGCAGGCCCCTAGCCGGGAATCAACCCCACAACCTTGTGGTTACAGTACCTTAACCACTACGCCACAGTGTCGCCCTGCTGTGTGTGGCGATGAGCTTGTGTCGGATCCTAGAGAATTCTGGGAAACGCGAGACGACTGGGCAATGAGCATGCGCTCTGGCTCTCTCCCCCGCCACCGACTCTGTCGGTAAGAAAGGTCAAAGTTCAGCGCACACGTCCGTCTCACC
>JAINUG010000343.1:507500-517500 GCA_029706075.1 Aldrovandia affinis | reverse complement strand
CCATCCCCTCGGTGAGTGTGACGTGCGCTGGGCAGCTTTAAAAACTCTGCGGCCCGCGTGTGCCCGCGTCGCTAATCCACTCGGTGAACGCGATGAATGACTTCCCTTTGAAGGTCTTATCTTTTATGTGGGTCATTTTTTTTTTTGGACACAGAAAGCATAAACACTGAGGAAATAATCGTAAGAGCTGTTAAGAGACCTGGCCTTATTTTTCTGTTTGATATGACTGAAATATACCACTGGGGCATATTGCTTTCAATTGCTTTCCAAGCCTCAGAGTGAACCGCCAGTATAATACGAGGCCATCCGACGACAGTGAAGCGGAGCGCAAATGTCTACGAAGGCAAATGAGTTGTTAGCAAATACAGTGTGTTCGTGAACACGGTGAAACGGACAAGGTTAAGGAGGTCTCCTCCGATCGGCGATCAGAGCTTGCCCGTACCTCTGCTCTTTGTCTCGTGGCTAAGAGAACCACGGTGTGGATGGTGTTCTGAACACAATGAACTCGATAGATGGCCATGACAGGTAGCTTATTCTGCACAGAAGAATAACCCCAACTTTATTCAGCAGAACAGCCCTGTGGGTGTGCACTCCAAAAATCGCTTCCATCGACTGAGTTTTTCCTGTGATGTCTTGTTGGTGTTTTTAGCCTTGTTCAGTCAAAAATCAAATTCCTTGTATACTTGTGTAGGGTCTTCCATTCTGATTCTGATTCTGATTCTAAAGAGGACAGGTCACTGCGACTGAGAATGCAATCGCTTGGACAGACTGTTAGTAGAGAAATCTTACTTGAGCCATTCGTCATAATGGCTCATAAGGCACACCCCCTCATTTGTGTCCAAGACATCTGAGAGTGTACATGATCTGCAGACTGTCTGAATTAGACCGTAATGTTTATCATTAGTAACAACTGCAAGTGGAAAAATACTGTGAAAACAAGACATTTGTGCGAAAGACTAATGGAACTCGTTTTGCCTCGGGATATATTTTAACAGCACTGAAAGTTTTTTCCGCTTTGTCTGCTAGATCAAAACACTTTTTGTTGTCATTTTTATAAAATTAGACATTCAGTTCGTAATTTTTTTCCATTTCATCTAAGGTTGAGGCTTTGGGTGCAATCTGCATGTTCGCCACTGTTGCCTTAACTACCTCTCCAACTGCAGATGCAACCGCTTTATTCGTTTCTTAATTTAGTAATATTTAAAAAATCTATCAATTAGACTGCAACACCATCTGCCCAGCAGAGGGCGCAGTAGAGCTCACATCACAGTGTGCGATGATGTCATCAGTAGAAGGAGACGGAGAGAGTTGGGGAGGGGGGGGAGCAGAGAAGGCAAGTTTACACATCTAGTTGTTTTTCTGCACACTAGTTGTTGTTGATGTTGATGTAATGGTGGACAGGGGTGTGGGTGGGGTAGGGGGAGTGATGGGGGCTGCTTCTCATTCTGGCTTTGTCCCCTTCACCGGTATCTCGGCGGGGAAGCTGGTTAATCCAGCCTGCTGGAGGTCAGTCACCACTGAATGCTCTGGAGGAGCTGGAGAGGCTCACAAAGGCCTTTGTCCTCCCGCACCGACACACACACAGAGGGAGCCTGAATGGGCCTTTTGTTGGTGGAGACTGAGAGAGAGAGGGGGGAGGGCGAGGGAAACACAGGCCACTGACTGACAAATACCTGTCCCAAAGTGGGCCTCAAATACCTCCACTGTGTAGGGGATACAAGGCCACAAACACTGCCTCTGTCCTTCCTCCCTCCCTCCCTCCCTCTCTCTCTCTCTTTCCCTTTCCCTCTCCGTCTCTCTTTTTTTCTCCACCTCCCTTTGTGCCCAGAACAGCAAAGCCATTTCTTTTCTCTACCTTCTCACGCGGGGGAAAGGTCTGTCTGTCTGTCTCGGGCTCACCTGTGGACAGCTCAGAGGGGATGGCTGTCTTTCGGGGGGTAAGGTAGGAGGTACGACGTGGAGAGTGAGGTGGGTGGGTGGGTGCGTGGGACGCTGGGACAGTCTGCTCGCTCTGTTGTGTTTTAAGATCTTTCCCCATGTGCGTGGGTCGTCTCTGGGGGTGGCGGGAGGAGGTGGAGGATAAAGGGGGTGATGGCGGATCAGGGACCGATACCAAAACTCGCCAAAGTTTTGCGCGCATTTGCGGCTTCGTTCTCTTCTCTTAACCTGCTTTCGGCGCGGTTTTATTTCTTTATTTACTCATTTTTGGGAGAAAAAAGGGGGGAAAGTAGGCAGCAATTCAAAGTGAAATAATTTGCATTTGCTCGAGAGGCGTCGTGAAAAACAACAACTCGATTAAAATCTCTGCCGATCTGGGAAATTAGAACCCTCCCTCCCCCCTTCCGCTCCGTAGTTTCACAAAGACGTCCGGTGCGCAGCATTAACGTCTGGTTTGAAAGTGGTGGCCTGAATCAGGCGGCTCGCCTAACGGATAAACATTTTAGGGGCTTTTTTTTTTCTTCTTTTCTTTTTTTTTTGTTTTACCTCGTTCTTTTCTCCCTATTAAAGTTGAGTAAGAGCGACTGCAGTGCACGCGGGAGGGGGAAGCAGGTGGCGGAGCGGAGATGAAGAGAGACTCTACTGGAATAGATTGCTTTCCCCCCCAGCAATCTCATCTTTGGCAGGAATTGTTTTCATTTCTTAGATTAAAGCACTAGGTCCGGCTTTGGGGTCGGTCTGATACTCGTCGCCAGTGTGGGTGGCTAACAATTTCTAGCTATTAACTATCGCTCTGTGGAGGGGTTATTTCCCACATCCACAGCCTCTAACACAGAAGTTTCCTGGATGTAGAAAAAAATAAAATAAAAAGGATGCTTTGCCCCACATGGTCCCTGGGGTTAGATTGTAACAACTCATCCCCACACCTGAGGCAAGATGTGGGGAGATTGATCTGTGCTGGTGATCGATGGCTTCTGGTCCTTAGGTTTAATGGAACTTCTTGCTTCGTTAACGGTTTTGATATCGTTTCCTGGGCCCCTCATATCAAACCCAGGGGTAAAATTGATCGATAAAAGACGTGACACTCAGGTTCTGTTAGATCACAAGCTCTTTTTGTTTTGTCTTTTTCTTAATTATTCCAGAGAACATCACTGAATTATTGAGAGTGATGTAGTCTTAGTTCAGATGCTTTCATGTTACCCAGGAAACGCTGACAACAAGACAACGAGGCGCCCATCGGTGATTAGGTATTGCATAAAACCTGAGTCTGTTCAAACACATGTCTTATCAGCCACCTTCAGGTAGACGACTGTTGTGTTTTATTTTGCCGTTGACATTTTTTCCCCAAACAGAACTGTTTGGATTCAACAATCTTCAAACAATCATACATTTAATAAGCTTTGTGGTGGCACATTGCTGTTAACCTTGTGTTGTGGCCTTCTGGTTGATGATGAGGAAAACACAGCTTCTCTGTTGCTAACATAAAATTCATACACACACAGACACACACTTTTGAGAAATAACTCCAATGTGCCTGTTTCCCCGTGTTCCGGTAATGATTAAACTTCATCATTAAACTGTTCTTGCTTTCAGTTCAAAGGAGTCAGAAAGATAGCAGACCCCGAACAGAAGAAATCCATGCTCTTGTCTTTGATTATGCTTTTATAGTTTGCACCAGTCACCTCTAATTAGAGCTCTTTGTAAACGAATGTAGTACCCTTTTCCCCACTGTTATAAGTACTGATTTTTGCTCAAAGTCTTTCAAATATGGCTTATGGCTGAGACACTGACAGGAACAATACAGAGACGGGTTTACAGGGAGGGTGAAAAATATCCTCGCTCCCCAAGGAGTTCGTTAAAAAAAAAAAAAAAAAACAGAGAGACACAGGCGCGTTATTACTCACGGGTCTTGAAAAGTTGAATCATGCGGTCTGCTGGTTAATTATTCATGCTGTTTTTGAATTTTCATCTTGTGCAACTGTCTGAAATCCGCCCCACATCACCCTGTTCCTTGTCAACTCTGGGGGAAACACAAAAAAATAAAATGATAATTCAGACCAAGCCCTGCTAACGAAAACGACGCCACTGCAAAATCGTGCAAAAAAGTTACATCTCGGTTTTGCTACATATCTGACAATAATAACATTTGTCACGATGTGGGGGTGCGGGGTTACGATGCCACTCCATGGACGACAATCTAAAATATAACATTCTGTTCCGTATATTAGAACTTAGGGGGTCTGTTGTGGGGAGCCGTTTTATAATTTAATAGATGGCAACATGATCGCATATTTTTACTGTTTGGCCACATCACGCTACAGGTTGATTAGACTACATGACATTTATCGTTGAAAACACAATATGTAGACATCGCTTTGTCTCAAAGTGACACTTCCACTTCACAAAGCAATACTTATCCTTTTCATAACAAAGTTATCAGATGCTTAGCGGTTTGCCAAAAAAAGCTTGATATCAAAAACGAACGTTATTTAGTTTAAAAGTGGCATGCACGTGAGGTCGTTAGTGAATACAGAACCATTCCGTTTTGTCATTTTATGGATATCAATACAAATGCGACACATTAAAGTTTGGTCACATCATGACCAGTTGACATGTCACATAAATGCTAAAATGATATCATATTACCGGTTGATTGCATGGCATCCAGGATGAAAACAACCTCTTACCTTGTTGTGGGCATCGCTTTTTCTCAAAGCAACACTTCCACTTCACAAAGACATCCTTTATCGTCAGTTTGCCCTCCTGATATCAAAAACAAGGTTGTTTGAGGACGCAATTTGTGCGACATAACAGATTTTGATATCAGAGATTACACTTCTGAGCACAACACAAAACAGGCCTTTTCGAGTTTGTAAGAGCTGAAGCGTGCAAATTCCTTGGCCTCCTATTGGCTGAGAGCAGAGACTTCAAAACGTTGCACCATCAGCACTTGCAACCTACATTTCCATTCATCATGGTTTACCACCTCATGTCTGCACTTACCACCTAGTTTGCATGTATAACCGATTTCAAACGAAGTAACGTTCGTTTTTGATATCAAGCGAACTACGTGAAAAGCATCTGACAATGCAAGCAAATTACTTGTTGGTCAAACATCTTACTTTTTGATATGGCAGGGTAAACGTTTGTTTTGTGAAGTGGAAGTGTTGCTTTGAGAAAAAGCGATGTCCACAACAAGATAAGAGGTTGTATTTTCATGCTGCGATGCCATGCAATCAACCGGTAATACTGTATGATGTGACCAAACTTGAATGTGTGGCATTTATGTTGATATCCATTAAATGATAAAATAGCGTGGTCTTTTATCCGTTAATGTCAACGTACTTTTTGATATGGGGGGTACAGTGTTATAAAGAGGATAAGTATTGCTTTGAGAAGTGGAAGGGTTGCGTTGAGATGTTAATGTAACGACAGTGGGTCGGTCTGCCTCTGCCTGCAGCGAGTTTCGAACCGAAAACGCAACAAGAGACACGATTAAACCCGCTGAGCTCCCAGCCAAGGGAACTAATCATACTCTTGCCGCTTATTCTGTAGCAAACGCGCATGTGCTTAACTCACGTATCGGCGCACCTCTGCTACATTAACAGCAAGGTATACGGTTGTGTTTTAAATCTGTGATGTCATGCAATCAACTGGTAACATGATGTGATCAGACATTAAAGGGATGCGATGGTATTGCTGTGTGTTTAAATGATACAACCGTTTCCCGTAGTGTGCCTGTGCCAAGCAAGGGACTGGTTTCACACAGGAACACCTCCCTCTGTCGTCGGTGTGCGGCATTCCGTTCTAATGCTTAAGCGATGGATCAGAATACATCCCCAGAGTCCTTAAAATCATGATGCCTGAGCCTTAAAAGTATACACAACTGGTTGTCCTGAACAATTTAGTCATTTACTTTTTTTGAAGTTTTGATACTGCTTAAACGTTGAGTCAAAGCTGAGCCTGGTGGCCTCAGCAGGTCAAGAGAAGAGGTGGTTGGCTCAGCAAATCCCCCTAGGTGTGCTATGCCCGTTGGTTGTGAATGGTTGCAGTGGTTAAGGAGTGCGTTGTATTATAGGGTATCGTATAGTGTATTGTGTATGGACTTGTATGTCTGAGGTTGCATGTTGAAATCCCAGGTGGGCCACTGCCAGTGTGCAAGATAACCTGTCTTGCATCAGCTGCATTAATTGACAATAGGCAATGAAAAAACATAAATTATCCTCTGGATAAGGGATCTACTAAGCAAGACACTAAGGGAATTTTATTTTATTTATTTTACCAGGAAGTCCCATTGAGATTCAAAATGTCTTTTCCAAGGGAGACCTGGCCAAGAATGGCAGCAGAGGTTACACAGTAAACACGTAAAACATACAATACAGTAGGAATACAAAGTAATAAAAAATGTACAATAAAATATAATGTAAGGAGCAGGAAGGTACACCATGAGGAATATTTGAGCATCTGTTTGACAGGAATGTATACAGTCTGCGCTGTCACCCTTTTTCATTATCCTAAAATTAAGGGCATTTTATATCAATAAATAAAATGTATCAATCACAGCAAGGGCTTAGGCATGAGACACCAAAACATAAACACGAGCAGATGGTTTGGCTCGCATCTCAAAATTACGCCGTCGTTTTATAAATGCAACCACATTTTAAATTATTCTGGTAAAATGAATCGAGCGAAATGCGAAAAGCACCGGTGCCAATTTGCCCTCCCTTCTACAGCCATTACATCTGCTGTTTGCAGAGTGTGAAGAATGGGCAACGTCTGACATAAACTTTTGTGTTTGTCCTGAATTTTGAAGAGTAGAGGACAAAAAAAGCCCTAATACATTGCCTTCCAGTGTTTATTTTGTGTGTCCCCCCACCGAGCGAATTCAGGAAAGGACTGTCTGTGCTCTGGCTCGTCTTGTACTGTAAGGAATGCTAATTAGTCCCCAAGAATCACCCACCCTTCCTAATCTGTGTGCCATTGGCTGGATGTAGAGAGGCCTTCGGTCTTTCCATTCTGTTCCTGTCTGATTCCAGTCCCCAGAATGCACTGTGGCACAGCTCCCAAGTTGAAGTAGTTTTTAAAAAATAAATAAAATGTAAAAAATATATTGTGCTTTTCATTTTACCGTGACAATCTCAAAGTGCTTTATATGGACAATGTAGTCAATTCAAATAAAATTACAATTCAGGTGTTGTACATGCAACAGTTTTATTTTTTTTAAACATTTTTTACATTTTTAGCATTTAGCAGACGCTCTTATCCAGAGCCATACCATTTATACATGGTAAGATCAATCATATTTTTCTCATCCAACATTTTGAAGAAATTAAATAATTCAAAAATGATAGCGCTTTTCATTTTACCGTGATAATCTCAAAGTGCTTTATAGGGGCAATGTAGTCAATTCAATTCAGGTGTTGTACATACAATCTCACATAAGTGCTGTACACAAACAGAAAGGCAGTCCTTTAAAGGAGTTTATGATGAATGTTCCCAGGTTAAAATCGCACGGGGATGGCCCATGTGTTTGTGAGGCTGGCTGGGGTGTGAAATGGCATCAAGCGTGGCAATTGTGCAGAAGAGATAAAGTTGTGTGGAAGCAGCAGGGGGGTGGCGTAGAGGACACCATTGACAGTAATGACAAGCAAACAGTTTTTTTTACACTGCGAAAATCAGCTGTTGGTGCAGACGCTGTATAGATCTGTTCCTCTGCGTGAATTTGACGAAGGAACCATGAGAAGATTTCATACGACCTCAGTTATCCCAGATAATTAAGGGGCGGAGGGGTACTTTATGGGATGGGGTTTGGGGGGGCAGATGTGCTCTTCAGCTTTTGAGGGGAACATTTTTTTACCTCCCCAATTTCTGAGCAACAAGGCCATCGGATGCTAGCCCCTCTCCATCCTGCACCACAACACCAAAACCTTTTAAACAAGACATAGGCCACTCTTAAGGGGTGTTAAATAAGGATATAAGGAAGTTGCCAATTGAAAGCGAAATGCAGCATTTCCGTTGCAGTTATACATTCTGTCGTACGTTGACACCATGAGAGAAGAAAATCTAATTTCCGTAAACATTGTTAGAAATGTAATGAAGCAACAGTATGAGTTATGCGTTGTGTCATATGTAAAATATTCACAAAACCTCAAAATAGCTTTAGGGCTAAAATACAAGGCACCAATTAAGAGCTCATTATTGAGTAATTAGCAGAACAATTTTACTTGAAAATAAGTTTTACCAAGTTATTGGTATCAAGTATGAAAGCATTGCATTCAGGCAATGTAAATGTCTGTAAACAGGCATTTTTACTGATTTATTGTTATTATTATTATCATTAATAACTTATTTACTTGGCTTACTTCCTCACATATATATATATATGTGTGTGTGTGTCATTTAGCATATGTGGTCCCAGTGGGAAACGAACCCACAACCTAAGCGTTGTCAGCACCATGCTCTACCTACTGAGCCACACAGAACCATGCTCTACCTACTGAGCCACACAGAACCACGCTCTTCCTACTGAGCCACACAGAACCATGCTCTACCTACTGAGCCACACAGAACCATGCTCTACCTACTGAGCCACACAGAACCATGCTCTACCTACTGAGACACACAGAATCACATCATCTTGGAAAACCTATATAGCTTACATTGCATGTTATCCGTGTATAAACCTGGACATTTACTGAAGAAATGTCAGTTAAGTACCTTCCTGGCGGGTAAAAGAACAGTGACTCACCTGAGAATTAAACCTGCAATCATCTAATTACCTGATAATTTCATCTCTTGGGCCCTCCGGATAGTGCTGAGGGGTTCAGAGGCAAAAATAAAGTATCACAAGCATCACAGACGTCACATCATCGCAGACGGTCAGTTAATGTTGCATGAATCAACATTGATTCTTAACATTGGACTTAAAATTGTGGGGGGGGTTTCTTCTTCACAAACACAAGTTTGGCAAGTTCATTTTGGCCATTGCTTAACCATGCCAAGTTGTGCCGGTGAAAATAGAAGCTTAACACATGTGTTTAATCATTGCGAGTCAAAGCTAAGGACAATACTGATTCATTCCAGGCCAAAGTGTTTTTTCTTGGTCAAAGCTGACTGCAGAGGGTGGAGGTCTTGGAATGAGTAATGTGGAGGTGGGGGGGGAGGAGGGGACAGTGGGGGGTTAGGGGGGCAGAACAAATATAGATACAGTGGGAGTTTTGTCAGGGAAACTCTTTCTGGCATGCTGCCTCGGACCAAAGGTCACCCTGATCAAATCATTAGCTGCTGAGTGGGAAAGCTGCACATCTCCCCGTGATGCCTTTCTCTGCGCTGTAACTCAGTGCCCCCCTCCTCTCGCTTTGCCAAACTGACAGCCCTGTCTGACAGAGGGTATGGGGGGGTTTGGCATTGGCTGCCTTCCCCGCCCCCCTGCAAACCGCACCATTAGCTGCTGCTGGGCAGATGGGCTAATCGTGTTTCTGTGGGGTCATTGCCACACAACTGTGATAAATCCAAAATATCAAAAGACGGATACAATTTTAAAAAGAAGCATCTCGTATAAGAATCTCCCGAATTGAGCCGAACAAGTCAAACGCTGGCTGTTAGTAATACCGTCGACTGAATGCAGCAATGGCAGATTCCAGAACTAATAATCGAAACATCACTATCCACTTTCCTTACATTGTATTAATCTCTCATATGACTTTACTTTCGGTGGAAAGCCCGGTGAATTTCCATCAGTTTTTGAATGGTGATTTTCAGAACGGTTCAGAATTGGAGGCGCATTTCCAGCGTCGTGACGCGTTGCGATAACGTGATCTGTGACCGTGGAGAGGAGAGGAGAGGAGGAGAGGAGAGAAGAGGAGAGGAGAGGAGAATGTGGTCCGCTCTTCCCTCACACCTCCTCAGGGCCTTGCAGAGTTCAAGCAGTTAATCGCCCCGAGGAGGTTTAGAAGCTTTATCGTGTCCTACTAAAAAAACACATCCCATCACGCTGCTGTGGTGCACTAGTTAAGGGACACCGGGCTCATAAACAGAAGGTTATAGGCTTGATTCCCTGGGG
>JAINUG010000343.1:397500-502500 GCA_029706075.1 Aldrovandia affinis | reverse complement strand
TCTGTATGTCCCAACTTGTCATTTTTTACTCAAAACTCAGTTTAGGTGGGCCTGGGATAGCGTAGCGGTCTAACGCACTTGCATTGACTGGTGTTTTGCGAGTGTGAGCTACCTATTGTGGTCACGGTTCGAAACCTGACTGTGCCAGACCGGCCCTGGCTGGGAGCCCAAATCGGGGGTGGCATTTGGCTGTCTGCCCCAGGGGGAAGGGGAGGGGAGGGAGAGCCGTCATGAACTCGCCGGGAAGCACGAAGGGTGTCTCCAGAAAAGGAGGATGAGTTCCGTCTCGGAGGAGATGGATCATTGCTGGTCTTGGGGAATTAGCTTGACCCGGAGGATGGCCGGCAAGTTCATGGGGGAGGGTAAATCGAAATAAATAGAGGGTATAATTGGACACTAAATTGGGAGAAAAAACAGGAAGAAATCTGAAAAAAACTCAGTTTATAGCAAACAACAAACTAAGCTGTAGGAGATGTCAGTGGCTAAATGATTCATTCTGATTAACAATGCTAAAAATATCTTAATTAAACTATCAAATCATTCAACCAAAGGTAGGGCAGTTTCTTTTTTTATTACATTCATAGCAGTCCAATTTGTGAATATATAAATCATTCATAAATATCCCCCTGATACATAGTCACATGAAATGTGACCATGACTGGTGGTGTCACCCCTCCCTATTTTCTTCAGCGTTAGCCAACAGTGATCATCTTACCTGCCATACTCAGGTACTGAACTCGCATAACTAATAACATCTCATGTGTGATATGCTGAATTTGGGACTGAAATATCACGACTCAACTCAACTGGCAATGACAGTCTGCTTCCTTAACTGCAGTTCTTGACAGTATTTTTCTAAATAGGAATTGATTTCTGGCTCGAAGAAGAATGAATTAAACACAGATTGAAAAGATTTAACGGCCGGGCTCAGATTTCATTGTCAAGCCTGGGAATGCGTGGACACGTTTCTTTGTGCCCATGAATTTGGTAAGAGCCCCTTCGAGAAAATTAATCAAATTGCATCAAGAATAGACACCTCTTTACAGTGGAATCATCGGGGAGGGCTTTTCATGAGGCACAATGAGAAGAAATTTAATACAACTGTAATTCCACTATTGATCGAATCTGGTCGCTCCAGTACAGCAGGCATTTCCAAAGTTGGAAACGAACGACAGAGCATTACAGAGTGGACAGATTGCCACAGGGGCTGTCGCTGTTTTGCTAACAAAGTAGTGGGTTAACAATGTCCCAGTAGGACTGGGCTGAGTGCGCTGGCATCCGTGTGCGAAACCACAGGCATCATTTGGAAAGGACACCGCAATCCAGCCCTTGCACGGAGATGCCAAGAAATGTCAGTGCACCCCCTTATCTGAGATAAGCAGGCGAGACGAACGACATGAGACGGCCCTGCGAGCCAGGTACGAAATCCTCAGGACGGGAGAGGCCCATCATTACATTCCTTTCTCTCTCTTCTCTGTCTGTGTCTGCAGGTGCGCAGGCTATACAGGTGCCCGGGTTCCGCTCCAGTTCACCTCCACCCGTCTCCACAGCCATCCGCGCGTCTCTGTTGGGGAAGGGCTGGGAGAGAGAAGAGGAAGAAGGACCCTACACTGCTCCCTCAACCTCCTCAGGGGTTAATAAAAACAGGTTTAAGACAGACTGTGATGTGTCCATGTGTAACAGAGTTGCTTCTGCCTGCAGCGAGTTTCGAACCGAGGATCCCAACGCAACAAGAGACACGATTAGCCCGCTGAGCTAAAGACCAGAGTCCCCAGCCAAGGGAACAAATCATACTCTTATCAACGTCACTTTCTGCAGCGGACGCTCACGTGCTTAACCCACGTCTTCCGAGCTCCGCTACACGTGCATTGGTGCCAAACTGGAATTAAGCAGCTCCATTTGTTTACATGGCTAGTTTACTCATGGTTTATCAATAAGGGGATGTGACACAGTCTGTCTTCACCCCATTTTACACATGCATACCCTATCCTTCCCACAATGCACCAACCACTCTGGGAATGGCCAAAGCCTTCTGAACTTTAGAGGTCAGGCTTGCTGATATACACATTTTGTGCTACCAAATATATAATATTAATAATAATCACATCAATTATTATATTCCAGAGGAATAATATGGCTCTCATTTGTACATTACTGTGGGAAGCAGTTTCATTGTCATAGAAGTGGGCGAGGCTTCCAGCAACTTCTGGTTAAACGTTAAAATCATTCAAACGTGCCATCACTCAAATTTGTTTTCAGACAGTCAGAGCCTTTTGCAGATAAGTAATCCTCCAAATACCAATGTCTTGTATGTGTTTCTAGCAAAAAACTAAAATAAATGGCAGGTATTTAGGGATAAAGCTTGTCCTACACGTGAATAGAGTTGGTATCTTGATGGTGTTGGTTTTACCATTACATGTGGTTCTTCTGAACAAGTTTTCGGGTCTGATCGCAATACCCCTCACCTCCTCCACCACCAAAACAATGGCTAAAGAGGAAAGTGCAAGCTGAGTGGCATAAGTGACTGTCATTCAGTTATATTAGATTGTATTCGCCAGGCAAGCTGACCCTTGCGGCTCTGCAGGAATTATCACAATTATATAACATGCATTGGCACCTACCAGCCCATTATTTTTCAGTTCCTGCAGTTTTTCTGTTTGTTTGTTTTTTTTTTGCTTCCCGGATTTTCCCCATGTTGGTTGTGTCACCTTATCAGGATGTACGTCGTTATGGCAACCAGGCCGTCACAATGACCTTATCCCATGCCATTGCAGTGATTCTATGTAATTAGCCACTTTGAAAGGTGAACCCCCCAGTAAACTGCCAACATCTGTTACAGGAAAAAAAAAGAAAATGTGAATGTGTGTGGCTGAAATGAACTGATAACTCAATGAAATCTGCTGCACTAAAAGCTTGACAAACAATTTAAAGCCAGCTTCTTCTTTTTCCAGGAACATGTCAATCCACAAAGGGGCCGCTCTCCCGCAGTTTATCTCACCAAATTAATAGCACTGAGCTGGCCGGACGCAGCCCATGGATATTTCTGCCATGTTTATTTTCCACTAAACCCATGGTCATTCTTCTCGGGCTGATTTTACCGTGGAGAAAAAGCCGTTTGTGTTTCTCGCACTGCGGAGAGGATTACACCATGGCCAAATGCATTTCAACTGTGCGTTTATTTTCTTTTTTTTGTTGTTCCATTTGAATACATATTGGCAGCGAATTAAAGTAAAGGACATGCAATTTCACATCGAGCACTCGACGACGGGGAGACTTGGTTTAGTTGGCAGGGCTATATTCTGGCAGCGTAATTAGGTGGTCATGCAGTAATGCCGATGATATTACTGCACGGACCCAATTAAAGAATGCGTGAGCGCGAATCATTTTATAACATCAGACCTCAGCAGACCCATTATCTTTTGTTGAGCAGCGGGGCTATGCAGAATTGATAGCAGGCCATATTTATAACTGGATTCTTTACCCTTCACTTGTTTCCCCCATCTCTCTTTCTGGACAATATAGCTGCGCAGCATTGTTTATAAATATTATTATAACGAATAGCTAAAAATAGCAGCGATCGCAGCCACAAATCCTGTATTAATAAGAGCCACAAAACAAGGGGCAGCGAGGCTGTCAGCCTGTCATTTTCTAGCGCGGTGTAAAACTCCTAAATTTACCACGTTCATCTTTCAGTTCCGCAAGCGCTCCCTTGCGCTCTTCCCGTCAACCGACAAGAGAGCTCGCAGCCCACAGGCTCCGCCTACGAGAGTTTGAGCCCGTCTTTTTCTCTCTCTCTTCTTAAGATTACGCAAGTAAATAATTAAAGCTATAGCTTCCTCCTCCTCCCACAGCTATTCTACACTTAACGAGCCGAGCGAGAGAGAGCGAGCGCGCGCCGCTCCACGGTGTCAGCGCGCTGACGGCGCGCGGCGGAAGTGAGATTTTAATTGAGAAACTAATGGCTTTAGTCAGAAGCACCTGTCAAGGCTTGAGTCAAAACAGTGTATGAAAAGAGGCGGGGGAGGGAGGCTGCGAGATTAGCCACAACACCCGCACCCACACCCTATACCTGTCGTGCTAACGCGTGAAGATCTACCTTTTATTAAAAAGGAGAGTGCAAATGCAATACATCACAGGCTGGGTTGGTTGTTGTATATGCATGTCTCTCCGCAGACATGGCTGTCTCATACCCCAGCATGTCAGCTCTGATGAAGCTCCTGCTTATTACATGGCTGGGCCCCTTGTCTGGCTCAGAGAGAAATCGCAGATGATTAAGAACCTACAGCAGACTATACAACTGTTGTACAGTCAACTGCCTGTTACTCAACGCACCTCTGGAGGCAGAAATTAAAGGCGATGTCATCTAAAAATACACTCCTTTAAAAGGTCAAATTAACCCATTTATGGTGTCATTAATTTATTTCCTGAATAGGGAGAGCAAATTATTTTTGACCTTTTTTCTTAGGATATTTTCAAAAAAAATATGCACAGGTATCAGTATGACAATACAACATCAAGGACACGCTGGATTAATTTAATAGGATTTGCAGACAATCCAGTCACATCCATGGGTGTTTCATATATGCAAGCAATATCTGGAGAAAGGGCGTGTGTGCGTGTGTGTGTGTGCATGTGTCTGAGTGTGTGTGTGTGTGTGTGTGTGTGTGTGTGGGGGGGTTATTTATACAGTAACGCAGTCACCAGACACGGAGCCACCTGTCTGAGAAAGGAAGAGGAACAGTAAATCACAAAGTGGATGAGCACGACAGAGACGATGACACTTCAGCAGGGCCAACACCGCCCAGACGTCTGCAAACGCTCCGGCTGGTGTCTCCTATCGCCACGGAGATGGGATTTCATTTCACTTGGAGAAATAAATAAATAAATAAAAACGTAATTTTATTCTGGATGGTCTAATGTTGTTATCATTTGGGAGAAGGTGCACCTGCACCTAGGAATCCTGGCTAATCCACAGGTGTGTACAGACCAAAGGAAGAGGTTTCAAAACTCTCACACATAAAATAAACTATCACTGTAGAAAGAAACATTTATGTAATTTTCCCCACAGGTCTGCAGTCATTCTCTTTGATAGTAGAGTGAAAGAGCCCCCATGCACTCACTTCAGGTACAGGTTATAGTTAGGCTAAAATAACAGTTGAGCATTAAAAGAGCAGCGTATACATTTACTTGTGCTGCACCTATGGTGGGCCATTGAGGCCCGGCCTGTTGCTTCATCTAGCCAATGAAAGCAAGACAAAATAAACCTGCAGTGAGCAAAATGGGACGGTGTCGATTGGCGAACACAGCCGTGGAATATAATCCGCACGACGACCGCCAGGCGCATGATTAGTCAAAAACATCCGGAGCCCATGATCTAGTCTAGATAATATTCGATCATTTTACTAACTGTGTAGTAAATGTACATTGAAAGTAAACAATGCAACTAACGTATTATTATAGTTCTTATATTTAGAATGACATCAAGCACTTGAAATAAAGTGAAGAGCAGGGGTACTTGCAGTGCAGTGTTCATGGTTGTATCAGTAAATTGCCAAAAATGGTCCGGGGCCACAGCCCAATAGCCAGGTCCTAGCCACGCCCCTGACGGCCGCTCTTCCTGAATGAAAGGGACAGCATTCATTGGCTGTGTTCGAAACCGTTCCCTATCCCCTAAACAGTGCACTATATAGTGTGTTAGCCAATTTGTTCAACACACTATATAGTGCACTATTTAGGGAATAGGCGAACACAGCCATTGTAACACACGCCGCACACCCACAGTACCCGGGAGCGGAAAGGCCTGAAGCATAATAAAGAAGCGCAGAACCCCCCCGCCCCGCCCACCTCCCGGGTTCAGCCGGGCCTGCGACGCGCTTCAGCCGGGCCTGCGACGTGCGACGCGCTTCAGAACAGAGGCGGCTGCGTTGTCATGCGCCGCACGTCTCGCGCAGGCAGATTCTCCTCCGGACCAGAGAGCCTTATTAGAGTGCCTCGCGCGCCAGCCTCTAAAGCAGGGATAAGCTTCCTGCCCGGGACGCCTGACAAAAGAGTCATGTATCTCTGGCACATAGAGGGGCGATAAAAAAGCCACTTAATCCAGGTGGAATGCGTGCGCAGCCCTATATCATGTGTCACAACACAAGGGCCCAGTGAATGAGCGGCTTGTACAGAGCGGCGCGGGACTGTGGCCCCTATTCCCAGGTGGAGCACGAGACGTATACGGCGTGTCACAGAATAATACAATTTATTGATGGGAGGCAGATTTCTGAGTAAGAAGGAGCACTTTTCAATAAACAGCAAACAGGAACGAAACTTTCAATTACAAGCCCTGGTCTGTAACCACTGCTCCAGATCGCTGCCCCCTTATATTTACATTACTGCATATATTTTTTTTATGTAGGGACAAGTATTAAACTGTATTACATATTGGATATGCTCTTTAAGTTTAGCGCATGCTTCTGACACTACCTCCTTGCAGTCGACGATGCAACCAACCAACCAACAGTCAGAGTCATTGTCGTGAGGTTACTGAGACAGAAAGAAAAAACTCGAGACACAAAATGAAGAAAAAAACACTGCTATCTACAAACTGCACATTCTTGCGCTCAAAATAATTCTACATGATTGGTGTCTTTAAATGATCAGAGGGCCATGTGTGTGGATCCGATTTTCTGACAGGATTTCGCTTTTCTCCGCTCTCTCAAATGAAAGGCCCTGGTGGCGATGCCGATTTACATCATTGGCTGGAAGAGGAGGGTCAAGTTCCAAACCAGAGCGAGGCGCGGAATGCTCAATCCAGCACCGGAGCGCATACCATTAAACAAAACCCGTTCCCTTTTAACTCGAGCGAGAGTGCCAAGTCTCAGTGTAGGCGACATTATGTGCATGCATGCACGCATGTGCACGTCTGCGGTGATTAAGGGCTTGCTGCTCAATAAGAAAATGCGTTGCTTTGCACGGCAGAGACCCTTTTCTGAAGATTTGAATTGCGCACACAGCTGCTTCCTGGAGCGCTCTGTCAGGGGGGGATCTTTTTGTTATGACACTACACGCGCAGTGAGATGTTAGTATACGCCTCAGCGTCGGTGTCAGCGAGCTGTCACACCCGGTAGAACACCCCTCTGTGGAAAAAATTAATGAATGTGCCGTTCTTTGACGGGTGCCTCCTTTGTACTGCCGACACGTTCCTTCTACGTTTGGGCAAACATCCTGACTCGCGCGCTCTCTCTCTCTCTCTCTCTTTAATCATGTTTGCATCCTGCCTCTCTCTCTCTCTCTCGCTTCTCTTCACGCTCTCGCTCACTCTCTCTCTCTCTCTCTCTCTCTCTCTCAGCGCTCAGATTCTCATTTGCATAATGGGGCAGTTATTACTCCACAGAAGGCTTGTAATTGTTTACAACCCGATCATTTCAGAGCTGTGTAGCCACGCTAACGGCTGAACGGAAGCAGCCTTTTTTATCATTTTTATTTTTTTAATCTTCTGTTGTCGAGTGTTTGCCTAGCGGAGGCCTAATCCCACTGAATCCACAGACTTAATAAATAAAAGAGCGTCTGAAGCGGCAGGTACGGAGGACGGGAGACTGACTGCTGGTTGAGGGGCGCAGGAGAAAGGTAACAGCCACATCACACTGATGCTCCTCAAGAGTCTGGTAACCTAGCAACCAAGATTGGCCAATCCCATTCCTGAATCATCTAATTTTAGACTCCTGTAAATATATATATATATACATATATATAGACACACACACAGTATTTATATATATGCTATACCTCTTGGACTTGAAAAATACAATTTATTGGATTTCCTCTCTCATCCTATTTTGTTGTTTGTGACTACAACATATATACAAGACGTCCATTTATCTAATCCCCTAAACCCATGCTCCAAGGTGGCTCAGAAGAAATCTGCCATTACACTACAAACACTTTCAGAATGCACGCACTGTGGCCCTCCAGGACCAAGGTTATGAAGTCTTGGAGGGCTGCAGTGTGCTAGTTTTCCTTTTTGCCTCAGCTCTGAATTGGTTAACGTATGTTAATGGTTAATGGAAGTAAACTATTCTAATAGCTGCAGGTGTAAATCATCTGATAATTCAAAGGCAAAATCCTGCAGGACTCATTCCAGTCTCTTTCAAATGACAATGACAATGTCAGTGTCGATTATATGCAGCCCTGCTTCAGCCAAATTCTGTGGATATGGGTACAGTGGTGCTTTCTGATAGTATAATCTGAACTCTGAATACCACCGTGTTGTGTCACAGTTCTCTTTAACCTTTCAAGTTTCAAGCAGAGTAAATGCCCCAGATTTCAGCTAGCGGTTTTCATAAGCGACAAGAGCAGAAATTTTCCGCGAAACGAAACATTTCATCTCTGTGAAATGAAAAATGCAACAACACTCTTTTCCCTTCAACAGTAAACTTATCCTGAACACACGTGGAAAGAGGAGCTGAAATGGAGTGACATCAGCAGGGCACGGTCTGCATGCACGAGTCAACATTCTTACTTACTCAATAGCCCAAAATTAGCCATACAAACCATGACGTGGTTTAAGCGCATGTAACGGAGTTGGTTCTGACTGCAGCGAGTTTCGAACCGAGGATCACAACACCACAAGAGACACGATTAGCCCGCCGAGCTAAAGACCCGAGTCCCCAGCCAAGGGAACTAATCGTACCCTTATCGACATCCCTTTCTGCAGCGGGCGTTCACGTGCTTAACTCACATCTTCCAAGCTCCGCTACACGCATACATCTGTTGTGCATGCTACATTTGCCTCTTTTTCCTAAAAACTATGGAAGATCAGATCCATGAGCCCAAAACAAGCACTGCTTGCTTTGCTAAACAATTGACTTTGAATGAAGCAAGTGGTACATTTTCAGGCATAGAGCTAAATGGTTTACTAGACACACATTCTGCCAAATGTCCTACCAGACGTCTCTGTACCCACCCCATCTGTATCGATGGGTACTTATTAAACTGTCCACCATGTAAATACTTGGTTAGAGGGTGATAATAATAATAATTATATCCTGCTTATTAACTAGGATGCAGAAAACCTAAGAATTGGCACACTCTCCAAACCTCTAAGAGAAACACTGAGCTCATAATACAGTACAGCATTTTGAGCACGGGAATCATTTCCTTTGTCAAATCTGCAATTTAATTTAGGTGATTACAGCTCTAAGTACACTACTGAAAAACATCTACGATTTGAGTACTTGGTACTTTGAGAATGTGAAAGGCACTATATAAATATAAATGTACTTCATTATTATCACAAACACACACAAATGCTCATGAAAGCATGAGACAAGTGTTCTCTTGTGATGCATCTCCAAGGCAGGCTACATCTTGTTAAGGCAACTCATGATTCCTGCCAATTAAAAATGTGTAAGATATGGCGCAGAAGTCTAAAGTAATTGAATAATAGGTGACTCTGGCCCGAGAACTTTTCTCGATCGGCGCCACGTGGGCGGAGTATAAAAATGCAAGTGAAGAAAATCAGCTTGCGAAAAAAAACTCACGACCCCCCCATCTGTGAGACAAATTTTCATAGCGTGATGCGTTTCCATCTAGGCGGCCTCGCTGCTTTCTTGAGCAGGCTGCCGGCCACCAGCTGGGAAACCCTTTCATAGCCCTTCTGCGCTGAGCTATTTAAGCAGGAATAACAGCTGAAAATAAGTCTGAATAAATCAGTCAGCGAACTGCCTGGAAGATAGCTGTAACAACCAAAACAAAACAGGGGCAGAAGCGATCTTTGTATTCGTGAGATATCACCCTTTGATTCAATTTTCTGCATCAAGGTTTTGTGCCTTTGCACAATATGGTCTTTCCTCTGTCACACGCCTCGCACCCTGAGCACAGCACACCTGTAGGAAGAATGTCCTTACCTGAGGACTAAGCAGGAGTGTGTGGTTTCTTTAAGCTCAGCTTCCCAATAGTGGTTAATATCACACTCATATTCACCTTGAACACACTGCCAGCAACACCAGGCTACTCACACCCAAAAAAGCACATACACCAACACTTTCCTGTTCAACCCGCGCAAGTTCTGGAAACAATCTAATAAAGCAGAAATTGCACTAATGCAGAATTTTTTTTTCCTCCCCATGTTCAGTTTTAGTCCCTGGCACTCCCGGACATAATTTCACTGCCCTTTTCAGTCCACATGATCATGATGTGTTTCATACCATTCCCAAATTCAAGATTACATGACAACTTACTGAAATTGTAAGTTATAACTTACATTTCCTACACAACTGGCAAATTGAATATTATCAATTTATGTTGATGTGGATGTCAAGCGACAGCAAGCTTTTAACTGCTGGCATGTCAGTGGCGGCTTATGTTATTGCTTGAACGTTGGGAGCCCTCCAAATGTTTGGACAGGTGGGGGTTATAATACAATGCAGCCTTCATATGGGATGCTGAACCGCATTCACAATGCTGGTACAGCACCAACAACACATTAAAATAAGGCTTTGGGCCAGGAGCAAATGTTAATTTTAAGTGTTAGCATTATTAACAGACCACTTGTGTCCTGCACCTGTAACATAATTCATTCATTTTTAAAAATCACCCCCAAAACAGCCAACAAATAATAGCCCTGTCCTTTTACATTATTGGACGTCAGTGTGATTTCTGAAATCTATATACAATAGCCAGCTTGGTACGTGCATGCAGGGGTTCAGAAAAAAGTATCAGCACCTGGAATCATGCTGTAGGATCAGTAATGACCAAGTCACTGTTATGCAAGTCATAAGGAAGTCTCAAGTCTTAACCTTCAAGTTTCAAGTAAGAAGTCATGAAGGGTAAGTCTCAAGTAAAGTCCCAAGTCACCGTGTTCAGGGCAAGTCAATTCACAAGTCCCAAATTTCAGGTGGCAAGTCCTCAAGTCACATTCAAAACAAGTCTCTCGAGTTATCCAGCTCAAGTCATATATATGCAAGTCTAAATCAAGTCTCAAGTACTTTTATTTTTTGCAAGTCTAATCTGAAGTCATCAAATTTGTAACTCGAGTGGCATGTTATCTTGCTTGTCTAATGGGGTGGGTCTCCTCTGCTGTGGGTTTGGAACAGAAGCCCTTGTCGTTCACAGGGCACTCAAAGAAATATGATTAGTTCCCTAGATATAATGTTATTTGTTTTGGCTCACAGCAAACCCCTTCATTAAGAGTGAATTTATTAAGCTATTAAAGAGCTCTTGCTCTAGGAGTAACTATCAGTTGTGGACTCCCAGAATGTCACAGCTGTTTGTGGGAATGGGAGTAGGGGTTAAAATGCCATTCAGAATTATGGATAACATAACATAACGGATTACGGATGTACATTCCGGATATAAAAAACAATTAAATGTTTAAGTATATTTTTAAAACATCGTAATGTTTCGGAGATCATTTGAATTATTTACATGCAGCAAAAATCTAATCTTTAGCATGTTGTAGCTTTTTAATTTTTTAAAATGTTTTGTTTATTTTTGCAAGGTCGTAAAACAACAAGCCAAGAAGTCCAGTGCTGATGGGAGGAAAATCAAGAGCCTAAAAGAACCAGCAAAAATCGAAACACTCACTAGATCTTTGGTTATTTTAATAGATTATTGCAGATGGATCGATTTGCCCGCCCCGCCCCTAACGCGCCCCATCCTTGCAGTGTCGGGCAGGTGACGTCTTTGCGTTGGTCAGGTATAGCTTGCCCACATTTCTGTGTTTGTTTTAATTAAATAACAATATCGTTATGCGCATAATATGGTTATCTGGTTAATCACAAAAGAGAGCAGTATGTTAGAGAATGTAACTAGTTAGCGAAATCATTCAAACAAGTTAGCTGGCTACACAAGGAGATAACGTAATTTACGGGCGGACATGGCGTTTACATTGACCGATTTTCCGCCTGCTTGTTCTGTGGGGTAGTGGGCCATAATTTTGCAGTTTCACCCCTACATCCATCCGTTGAAGGTTAAATTCAAGGCGATGTCTTCTAACTTTCTCAAATTGTACGTATTCCGCCAAAATTGGCAAGCCAATGTGTCGGCCAAGAGTAACTCGCTAACGTCTCGCTTAGTTAGTTGGCTAGCTTGATTCGTAGCATCACGGCTAGCCTACCTCCCTTCTGGCAACCGTTACTAGCGATCTCTGGAGTGCGTTTAATAATTTCAGTCAACGCTTTTGTTCATAAATTCGCTAATTAAGAGAACAAACTGCAGCTTGCATGTTGGGTAAGTGGATTGTTTTCAGTTGCGTCTTGCCAGTTGTCTCGCTAATTTAAAAACAAGCTAACGATAGCAGTCTGTATCGACAGCTTGCAACGCAGCAAACTTTTTCGACTAAATAAACTACACGCCATTTGCACTTGTCATTTATAACAACACGTGTTTAACTTATCCCGATAAACAAAGCCTTGCTTTTTTGCTGCCACGAGAGGCAGCTGTTCTAGCAAGTAGTGGCCCCTATTTATAAAAAAGAAAAGAAAAGAAAAAAAAGTGTAGTGGTGGCCGTTCTAAAAACGACCTTGTGTTTATGCCGTTCAGCTGTCGGCTCGGCTGTGCCGTGTTCGTCATCCGTCCGTCATCGAGCCCAACCTGAGCAAAGTGTCGAGCAACACGTTTTGGGTCGGGTGGATGCTGGTTTTGCCCCCTCGGCGTGGACATGCCCGTGTTTGTGGAGGATCCGGCTCAGTTCTCCAAGCAGAGGCTGAAGTCGGCGTTGGTGGCCCACAATGTGGACCTGCCGGCAGGGGAGAGTAAGAAACGGGTGTATTTGGAGCTGTACTTGAAACATGTGTCCACGAAGAGGGCCGCCGATTTCTCGAGTGACGAGGAAGAGCAGGTGACAGAGAACCACGCAGTGAGTCATTTTGCCTCCGGTTTTCACTTAAGAAATATAGTCTTTAGCTTCGTGGTTTTTCTTTGGAAAGGGTTACTTTTTTCAGCCTTTTTAACCCTCCTCGGCATTGCACCCGTGTGGAATTTCGTGCTGTGAGATGACCCGGCCATTGTATGTAGCCTACTGTGTATGCTGATAACATGTCTGCAAGCTAAATCGGTGTTTGGTAGTTTGCGGGGGGGTATTCTTGAGCAATTGACAAGCTTTAAGTCACAAGTGTGTGCCCTGTCTGTGGTATTCTTGGATTTGACAAGCTGGCGAAGGGTGCTTAATTGTGTTAAGACAACCTCAGCATGTTATGAATCGGGACGCTTTCAGTTCGCTTAAACTTGGCCTCCGTTCGAGTATAATTAGACTCACCTGTTTACCTTGGGGATTAGCGACACTAATGGTTGAATCTGAATTCACTTTATTTTGCTGTCGAAAGGGGGAGCGCACTCTCTCTCCCCCCCCCCGACGCATAATCCGCCCGCCCGTCTGGTAGGTGGGACGGGAAAATGATTAATCTGCTGATCTCATATTAAGGACGTGTCACCACAGCCCACGGGCGGCCCGGCCAAGAGTAATGCCCTTCATTTCCACACGCACACTCTCACACGCTGTCTTTAAGATGGCTATTCCTCAGGTGGGTGCAGAGCAGACATGCCAGAGCTGGGTTTTTCCTCCTTCTCAGCACATTTCCGTGATGAAGACGCGCCGCAGGGCTCCTAGAATTGAGAAGCTGCTAAACCCTCCCCCCTTGGATCACATCGGTTACCCAAGACAGGTGCTGCAGCTGGCCTCCATGAATCTGCTAACTTTCAACTGCAGTTTTACCTTCTGCCCAGTGTGGAAGCCCTAACCCTGATGTGTATTTTTGTCGCAAATGGGAGAAGTGTAGTGTCACTTTTTTTTGTTTTGTTTCCTCCCTAATGTGGAATGTTTGTTTTACATTTATTTGGATTTGTTAAAACAAGTCCGCTCAGTGGAGCTCAGTTTTTTTCTCCCAGTTTGCTAGGCAGTTATAGCCTCTATTTCTTTTCAACTTTACCCTCCCACAAGAACTCGCCCTCCTCCGCGGGACGAGCTAATACCTCAAGGCAACGTTCGCCTCCTCCGAGACGGAACTCGCCCAACCTTGTTTATGAGGTTGCCCTACCGCTCCTCGGTGAGCTCGTGCCAGCTCTCCCTCCCCCCTCCCCCTGGGGCAGACAGCCAAACGCTGCCCCCGATCTGGGCTAACAACCAGGCCGGTCTGGTATCCACTCCTGTGTTATGATGGCGGAGGGCGGGTGTGGGTGTGGGTTGAGCGCTCGTGCTCTTTGTGTCGTGTTGGTGCAGGGCACTGAGCTGCAGGTGGAATACGTAGTATTAAGGGTTGCTATGGCAGCTGCCACGCCAGGAAGAACGATTTTTAGTTTGTTTTGTATTTGGAGCTTTTTAAATACCAAGCAAACGTCAACTGTTTTTCTTCTCTAAAGAGTTGTTGAAAATGGTGATGGAACATGTTTAAGAAACAAAAAAAATACTTTCTCTAAAGTATTCTCACCCTGTGCATTTCTTTAGAAAAGACTCCCAATTATGAGTGCCAAATAGGGTTACTACGGTTACTGCACTGCAAGCATTTTACCTGCCTTGCCGGCATTGTTATGTACGTACATAGTATTTTTAAAAACAGACTGGTATTTCTTTTCTTTCTTTAAATTTGTTTTCTGATTTTCTCCCATTTTTCTCCCAATTTGGTAGCCAATTACACCTGCTATTTTCAGGTCAATCCCTCCATCATAGTTCGCTGCCGTAGCCCTGAGACTGGCAGTGACAAAGGTGAAGTATCGTCTCCTCCAAGACGGCACTCGCCAGGCCTTCGACCATAACTCTGGCACCCCAGAGCCACTCCTGTACGCAGCGAGCGTCTTGTCGGCATAAAATTGCTTTTCATTTTTTAATGAACTTTGTAAACAGTGGCTAATTGGCCATAATTTACTGAACAAAGTAAGGCACATATCTTTCTTTATTAACCCCCTGAGGTCGACGGGAGCGGCGCCGCTCCCAGCAGCAATAAAAGTATATTACTATTTCTAACTTCGCGATATTTTATCATACACACGCGACAAAAACATTGACAGAAACCTTAGAATCGCGACTTTCCGATTTGAGCACTGACAAATCAAATTTGGATTTTTTAAATTAGGTTAATTAGACCAAAAGTAAACCTTGCCTTTTACTCTCTTTTTTACCTGGTAGTAACGTCCCCCTTCTATTGACATGGTAACTAGGTGCGAGTTTCTGGGAGGTGCGTGGGGAGGGGCTTGGGGCCATGTGTGAAAACGCCGGCGTAAACACATAAACTGTCCCGACAATTTGAAGCAAGATTTTATACAGACATACAATTTTATTCAAGATGGAAAGATTTTCTGCGCTGCAGTGTTTGAGAGTATTGATGAAAAGCGACAAAGACAATAACTGGGAAGAGTAAGTAACTATATTTGATTTGCCATGTTATCAAATACTCGTATATATATTCAATATATGAATTCCGCGTCTTGTGACTACATATTCCGCGTGTTGCAACGTAACAAATTGCAATATGCACACAAGATCTATGGAAGAATACTTTTCAAACAACCTAAAATGTTATTTATTTCGCTTGTTTTCAAATACTCGTGAAAATATATGAATTCCGCGTCTTGTGACGCCAAACATATTCCGCGTGTTAGTAACTTAATCTAAATCCCTAACGTTAGTAGATTAGTTGGTTAGTACTATACACATCTACCTAATATATACAAAGTGCAATCTAGAAAGTAAGAAGGAAGAAAACGAGATAATAAGCGAAGGCGGAAAAAACCCGAAAGTATAAACTCCCGAAGTGCATGACAATCTCGAGTGGATCTCGAAATAAACGGAACAAGGACAGACAGGGAGCAGAACGTGACAGAACAGGGAAAATGCAATACTGGATAAAGAATAATGAATAAGGACTGAATGAAAAATAAACAAAGACCAAAAAACAACAGAACAGGAACTCAGAATATAACACTGATGGCCCAGTGAGATGGCCCATCTGACAGATCTTAGAGGTGTGGACAATGAATAATGAATATTCAGGTATTTAGCATTTAGCCCTCCCACAGCCTGAAATAAATGTGACCAGTTCTGATAAAAACAGGTTTTTAGCTATTTAGATCTCAGATGTGCTAAACTGTTTTCACACCCTTACATAACCAAGACCTTGATGAACAAACGCACATTGGCAAAACAATTCGTCACTATAGTTTAGTGTGTGCTTTCACAACTTTTGTGACAGCAGAAAAATTTACTATTTTTAACTTGTGTGTTTGTAGATCTATTTAGAAGCTGCATATGATACTGACCAAACTATTGATGGCATACAAATGTAGCTGTGATTGTCCTTCAAATAAAAATATCAAACACTTTGGAGTAAGTGTGTGTTAAATTGATGAAATTGAGATAAATATCAGACCATGCCAAAATCAAAAAACATCTAAAAGCTTAGCACGGACCTCAGAAAAAAAAAAATAAATAAAAATGTCCGTCAATACTGCTACAACCGGGCACCAAAAACGTGCCTTCGTGATTAAAGCAAGATTTCATTCTTTTGGTTCGCAGCGCGTACCGAACCGAAAGTCCTGTACCGAACAGTCCGGTACGAATACGTATACCGCTACACCAGGGGTGTCAAACTCATTCCATCGTGGGCCGAGTGTATGCAGGTTTTTGTTGCAACCAGTGCACTACATCAGGTGATTTCACTAATTAGCTTCCTTCTTCAACCAAGGAGGGGAACTAATTGAAATCACCTGGTGTTGTGCACTGGTTGCAACAAAAACCTGCATACACTCGGCCCACGATGGAATGAGTTTGACACCCCTGCGCTACACCCTTCATGTTAAGGCTACACAAATATTAAAGGCGATGACAGAAATGCAGGTTTATGAGAAAATGCATTGCAAAATGTTTGAGAGGTCATGTGTTGGTGTTGGTGTTATTGTTTGAAGTGGCATTTAGTTTCCATTGGGCAGCCCCAGTGAGGCGAGGGTTTAAAAACAGCGAGGATTAATCTGAAGTGAATGGACTCTGGGCCAATGGGGGGGCAGTATCTCACTGTTCAGACGCTGTCCTGAGACAGATCAGCAGAAGCTGAAGTCAGCAGACGACCGAGAGCCTGAGAGAAGCAATCTGCAGCTGTCGCACACCCGGGGGCAACTGATACCCCGGTCTGTGTGGGGTCAGCTGTAAAGTGCACAGCAGGTCTGTGGGGCCCTACGGGGGGGACGAATCTGGGTCATGACTTATTGAATGGTGAGCGGTCAGGGATCCTGGTTTCCTCCAGTTTTTTGGCTCGCAGGAGTGTATTAAAAATTATTTTGTGATTTGGGTGTTTTGTCTTACTAATTTACTAATTGTAACACTTTTTTGGTCAATTGAGGTGCAGAAACACTTGATGCTTAACTTGTCCATGGCCTTTGCCTGCCCTGATTCTGTCCGTAGGTCTAATGGGTATTACTCTGGCAGTGGGGAGGCCGGCAGTGTAGTGTAGTGGTTAGGGAGCTGGGCTTGTAACTCAGAGGTTGCAGGTTCAATTCTCAGGTGGGACACTGCTGTTGTTCCCTTGAGCTAAAGGTACTTAACCTGATTTGCTTCGCTGATCATATTTTGGCATGTTGACGTCCCTGCCTGAGTCGGCGATCATGCTTCAGCCTCTTTGATTTAATTTTCCCACTTGCTTTGACGATTGAATTATTAATTTGTTTAGTTTGTTTTGTATTCTCTCATGTCCCCTTGGGTGACTGAAAATGTACCATACAGAATGTGATTACAGTGGCCCGTGAAAGCTCGAGTGATCAGTAGATCAGTGTGATTACGGCACGTTTTCCAACACCGTTTTGTGTTTTTTAAGGCCACACAAAACAGAGTACTTGTTCCTCTGGATGTAGCTCTTAGACTAGCGTTCTTCAACTACTTCCTTGGGGGTCAGATCCTTAAAAAAAAGAATGGTGCATACTGGCCAAATATGTTCCACATACTATTTATATAGCAATGCGTGAATAAGGTCTATTGTACGCGTGTGAACAATGTAGATGCCGCCTAAGAATATGCATAGCTATTATTATTCTGTCGCTCATGAGAGATATGCTGGACACTGCCAATGCAGACGGGGGTTGGCATTCATAAAGCATTTCAGTAGCAGTGCTGATCTATGAAGCTCTTTGCCATTATCCTCACCTAAATGTGGGGATAAGTTCTCCTCTTTTGAATCGCTTTCTATGCTTTCTGGACGGTCAAAAGATCTAGTTACCTCAGTGCAATCCTTCCTCTTAATAACTATTTATAGACCACCTGGACCGTATACTGTTTTTCTCTCCGAGTTTGCAGAGTTTTTATCAAGCTTGGCAACTATGGCGGATAAAGTTGTGATTGTTGGAGATTTCAACATACATGTTGATAATGACAGTGACCCTTTAGGACTGGCTTTTGCAGCTATTATTGACTCTGTCGGTTTTGGTCAAAATATATCTGAACCAACCCACCGCCACAATCATACCTTAGATTTAGTCTTATCCTATGGTATCGATGTCGAGAATATCATTGTGTCTCCCCATAATCCTGTACTATCGGATCACTTTTTGATTTCTTTTGAAATTCAGGTAAATATTCCTATTAAATCGGAACCTAAATACTATTCCAGCCAGGACCCAAATAGCCTTTTGTCAATTGATCATCAAACTGATGCGTTAAATCACATTTTACGGAATACACTTGATGCGGTCGCACCCCTCAAGAGAAAAAAATGCAGTGAGAAGAAACTTGCACCCTGGTTTACCGACCATACCCGTGCCCTTAAACAAGTTTCCAGAAAATTAGAACGCAGATGGCGCTCTACCAATTTAGAGGTTTTTCGCTCTGCTTGGAAGGACAGCCTCATCGAATACAAGCACGCTCTTACTACAGCTAGGTCATCGTACTTCTCGAAACTAATTGACCAGAATAAAAACAACCCAAGATTTCTATTTAACACGGTAGCTAAACTGACAAAAAAACAGTCTTCAGTTTCCATCAGTTATCCTTCCAACTATAATTCAAATGACTTTATGAACTCGTTTACTGATAAGATTGAGACAATCAGAGAACAAATTATGAAAATGACTCCAATATCTAGCACTCCAACTGCCGAGATAGCACAGGGCTATCAGGAGCAGGGTTGCGTAGAGACCCTTGAGTTTTTCACTCCCTTGGATCTGGACAAATTCAGTAAACTGGTTATGTCCTCCAAATCATCTACATGTCTGTTAGACCCCATACCAACAAAGCTTATTAAAGAGCTTTTGCCTGTGCTAGGCCAGCCCATGTTAGATATCATAAATACATCCCTATTATTGGGTTGCGTACCTAGGTCTTTAAAAGTAGCAGTAATCAAGCCTCTTCTAAAGAAACCAAATCTTGATCCTGTTAATCTGAAGAACTATAGGCCCATTTCAAATCTGCCCTTTTTGTCAAAAATTTTAGAGAAATCTGTAGCTCAACAATTAACTGCTTTCCTAAAAACGAATAATCTATATGAAACATTACAATCAGGTTTTAGACCAAACCATAGCACTGAGACAGCACTTATTAAAGTTGTAAATGACTTACTGTTAGCATTGGACACTGGTTGTGTTTCTATTCTAGTGCTCCTTGACATAAGTGCTGCTTTTGACACTATTGACCACCAGATTCTCCTTCATAGGCTAGAAAACCTGGTTGGTTTTGCGTGGACGGGCACTCTCATGGTTTAAATCATACTTATTAGACCGGTTTCAATTTGTGCAATTAGATCAAGAGTTCTCTGACTACTCTCAGGTTAAATATGGTATTCCACAAGGCTCAGTGCTGGGACCATTACTGTTCTCATTATACTTGCTACCACTCGGTAATGTTATTCGTAAACATGGTGTAAATTTCCATTGCTATGCCGATGATACACAGCTGTACATATCAATGAAACCAGGTGAAACACTTAAACTCACTCAATTAGAGGCTTGTATCTCTGATATAAAGAACTGGATGACAGTAAATTTCCTGCTTTTAAATTCAGATAAAACAGAGATGATGGTTTTGGGCCCCAAAAATTAAGGAACAAGTTGGATCTGCAGTTAAATGCAGGTGATTGCATAGTTACATCAAGTATTATGGTTAAGAACCTTGGTTTTATTATTGATCAGGACCTTACATTTGACACTCATATTAAAAACACTTCCAGAGTAGCTTTCTTTCACCTAAGAAACATAGCTAAAATTCGGCACTTTCTGTCATTAGAGGATGCTAAAACCTTGATGCATGCTTTTGTTGCATCGAGGCTAGACTATTGTAATGCCTTATTATCCGGCTCCTCTAGTAGCTCTCTAAAGAGTCTTCAACTAGTACAGAATACAGCGGCACGTATTTTGACTAGATCCAAAAAGTATGAGCACATTACTCCAGTGTTAGCATCACTACATTGGCTTCCTATTAAATATCGGGCTGATTATAAAGTACTGTTGCTAACTTTTAAAGCAGTAAACGGACTTGCACCTTTATATCTGACCGAAATGATTGCCCCCTATAAGCCGACACGACTGCTTCGTTCACAAGAAGCCGGCCATCTATTACTCCCTAGAATTTTGAAGAGCACAGCTGGTGGTAGAGCCTTCTCTTTTAGAGCTCCTCTGTTGTGGAACGGTTTACCAAGGCATGTTAGGGATTCGGACACAGTTTCAATTTTTAAGTGTAGATTAAAAACATATCTTTTCAGCCTAGCTTACTGCCAAACATAGTCTAGGTGGAGAGATGGAGAAGGCCGTGCCTTAGTGTCTTATGGAGTGAGAAACTTTCCATACTGTCACCTCCTCAATGTGTTACCACCACTGTTATGCTGGTTATCCTTGATCAGGTGTGGATTGTTTGGAACTCTCACATGGCTGCGTGTTTTCTCTGTCCCTCTCCTAATAGGTATGCTGCCATAGCTTACACCTGTTGGGGCTATCTGTATATTTCCTATGCTTGTGCTCCCCTGCTCTTACATAATGCTACTGGCTATAGCACTGCTTTTTTTTTTTTCTGCATGTTCTCTTCTCTGCCTCGGCCTCTGACTCGGGGCACCTGCCCCGAGCCCTAGATCCTGCGAGAAGTGTGAGCTGCCCCCATCAACCCCCCCCCCCACGCCAACCCCAGTTCCTGGATCTGGACCCTCTCCGCGTGGTTTAGCCCCCCCCCGCTGACTACCTAACTCAGACTAACCTTGGACTGACCATGACATGGTCTTTTTGGACATACCCTGTGCCGGCCAGAAGAGGATGGGCTCCCCCTTTTTAGTCTGGTTCCTCCCAAGGTTTCTCCCTACCTAGGAGTTTTCCTTGCCACTGTTGCCGTTAGGCTTGCTTTTGGGGGTCTAGGCCTGGGTTCCCCCTCTGTTAAGCGTTTTGTGACAATTCTGTTGTGAAAAGCGCTATACAAATAAACTTGATTTGATTTGATTTGATTTGATAATGGAGAAGGTTCATGTATGTACAGGGGGAAGCCTGATCCCAGATCAGCACTCTGACATGCTTTATGAACACTGGCCCAGGACACAGTCACAGTTTTTGACGAATCTGAGTAATGCTTGCCAAGACCGTACCCTTTAGTTGTTACTTTTTAAGGCCGTGAGATTTGTGCCTTATAGAGGGCCTGTGGTGAAATGCAGCCTGCACTGTTGGACAGCTGTCAATGTCAGTTTATACTGTGAGTAGGGAAAATGACTGCTCAACATTTTTTATTTAGTGATACGTTTTGTTACAGTAGACTGTCATTGTTAAACACTGTGTGGTCTCGCAGTGTTTGGATAATGGTTGCACACTGTTTACATTCAAAATCCGAAAATCACCATTCTCCTACTTATCCTGCCAATATAGGTCATTTAATTATTTTGTGCAAAGGACAAATGCTATTCAAACTAATCCTCCCAATTTCATACAAATCTGTTTGCTAGTTTTATATTGAAACAACGGATGAAAAGCGTTAGCATTTCGTCAGATGTTTTTGCACTCTTCTGTCATATTTTTACAGCATTATACAGATTCTCACCTTCAACCAAGACATCAGCCTTTTAAACTGACCAGTGCACTAACAAAACAATTTAGTTTCTTGTGCCATGGTTTTCATTAAACTTGAGATTTTTGGAAACAAGGCTCCTTTTCAAAATGAATGATAAATTAGTTTGTGTTTTTAGCAAGGTACACTTCACTACAACAATGATGGAAACTGGAAGCCATCACACAACACAAAGCCATTATTTAGAGCCAAAATGGTAGTGACCAGCAGCCTGCAGGGCTATTATGGCAACTGCGTTACTTCCAAGCGACATTCACACACCTACGCCATCACGGTCATGGAATTACTTTAAAGATTGACTTGCACTGTCATTGAACACATGTAGGTGAAACTTGCTGCTCTTAAACAAATTAATACCATATCTGTTTTGTCCTGTTCAAACATTAAAAAAGGGTATCTGACAAATTGGTGTGAAATACGCAAGTAGAGGTTTTGAAAGCGTGACGAAATGCTGCTCTGGTTTTGAAAGATGTTCAATTGTGGACTAAGGTCCTGACTGATTATTGAATCTGGAGGTCTCCTCCAACATCACAGATTGGGTGGAAAAGAAACATCCTTTTATTCTTTGTGCTATATCGATGTGTCAGTCTAATCGCTATCAGCCCACCCAGATGATACAAGGATTAGTGGATCTGCTCAGTGCCTGCTCCCAACGGATACCCTCTTTACAAGAAGATAATCTCACAATAGTAGCCTTTCACTCACCGTGTGATGTCACTTCCTGATAGGAGGAGCCCAGCGTGCAGGAGGAGGAGGAGGAAGAGAAGGAAGAGCAGCAGGAGGAACCGGACGACATGGACGTTACCCAGCTGACGGACGACGAGCTGAAGGCCCAGCTCCTTCAGTACGGCGTGAAAGCCGGACCCATCGTGGGTGAGAGATCGAAGGGGAATCCAATCGAATCCAGTACAGAGTCAATTCTGCTCTCCGGCCACTAGGTGGTAGTATACTGTATGACCTTATACTTTGGCAGACTGTGGCAGTATACTTTGACCATTCGTAAGCCACTTGGTGGTTATTGGCAGAGATGGTAGTGTCCCTCACAGTCACTCATTCACTGGCTCGCTGACTGACTCGCTGTGTGAGAACTGTGTTACCATGAGGGGGTGAAAAAAACAGTAGACAGTACCCACCCCCCCTAGTTAAAAATGGTTGTGTTGAGCTTTATTCTATATTTTATCTTTATTCATTATTCTATATCCAGCTGACATTGTGTTATTTGCCCTTTTCATAATTTACACTTACTCATATATATATAGTCTGTCACAGCAAATTCTTTTAAAATGTGTTCAACAAAATAATCTGTTTGATTTCAGATATCAGCTTTTAAAGTTGCTACCCCCGTGTTTATATTACCATTGCACTGAAGAAAAATGTTCCTGTTCCCATCATTACCGGAACTTGTGACACGTATCCATTGTTGTGAAACTGCAGTGAAACGGTTGCCTTCTGTGGCGCCGATACTATTATTAAGTCATTAGACGGGGACCATTATCTGGGGCAAGTTGCCGTGTTAGAGGAGCTTTAATTACAGTGACAAATTAAATATTTAGCCAACAAAATGCCGGAAGAGAAATAGTAGTCTCTGAGGAGGAGTGTGGGCTGTAAGGGATCCAGAGGTAAGCGGGTGAGTGTTAACGCAGGTGAGTGTTCACGCAGGTGAGAGCAGCGGCTGGGTCTCCTAAGGAGGGCAAGGCATCGTCGGGGCACAGGGAGGACCAGACCAAACGAGCAACAGACATCTATTTACTGAACGAGAGCCAGCGAAGAAGAGCTCTGTCGTAATTGAGCGGGGGTTTTTGTAAAAAACGTTTTTAATGTAGCCCGGGCTAGGATCTGTTGGAGAAAGGTGTGTTAGAAGTGGGCGCACGTTATTCCCATATTGCATCAGGAAGAAACGGCAGGAGGGAGTATGAAAGGAGGGATAAGGCGTTGGAAGAATGGCAGAGAGGAGGCTGCGTGAGGATTATAACTCATTCCTCTTAATCCTCTCAGCAGCTCTCCGACCATGAAGGGATGACATGCATCACAACTTTATTTAATTTTTTTGTGTGTGCAGATTTAAACCACTCAACTTAATATGCTGTTTTTTTTTTCTTTGTTTTTTCTTTCTTTCGCGTGTGTGTGTGTCTGTGTGTGTCTCTCGGTGTGTACGTGTGTCTCTGTGTGTGTGTCTCTGTTAGCCTCTACTCGTGCCCTGTATGAGAAGAAGCTGCAGAGGTTGCTCGATCCCGTCCCACAGCCCAAACAGAATGGCATGGGCGAGGCAGACCAGTACTCTGACAGCGATGAAGAGGAGGCGGACGAGTCAGGTACGGAGTAACATTCACCGTCCTCTCTTCTGTGGTTCAGGCCTCTCAAACCTCAAAATGTGTTCTGTGTGGCTCAGTAGGTAGAGCATGGCATTGACAACGCTTAGGTTGTGGGTTAAATTCCCACTGGGACCACATATACTGAAAAATATGCATTCGCTACTGTAAGTCGCTTTGGATAAAAGCGTCTGCTAAATGGCATTTATTATATATTATTATTAAATGGGTGGAGCTGGCGCAGGTCATCTGGGACCAGTTCGGCCAATCGGTGGCTGCCCAGCCCATTACGGGGTTCGTGAAGCCTCATTGTTCCATCGCCTGGGCTGTGTCCGTTAACCGTGGCGAACGCAGAGCTGTGGCCAGGCCTTTTCAGGGCGCTCAATCTCGCCCAAACAGAAGGCCTGTCTTGTTGTTCTTCTTCTTTTTTTGTCATTCCAAATTATTGACTGTTCTCGGCTTTGGCTGGAGAGGCGGTCCCACGTGTTGAGAGAAGAATGTTATGCCTTTCTCTCTCTCTCTCTCTCTCTCTCTCTCTCTCTCTCTCTCTCTCTCTCTCTCTCTCTCTCTCTCTCTCTCTCTCTCTCTCTCTCTCTCTCTCTCTCTCTCTCTCTCTCTCTCTCTCTCTCTCTCTCTCTCTCTCTCTCTCTCTCTCTCTCTCTCTCTCTCTCTCTCTCTCTCAATCTCTCTCTCTCTCTCTCTCTCTCTCTCTCTCTCTCTCTCTCCCCTTCTCTCTCTCTCTCTCTCTCTCTCCCCCTCTCCCCCCTCTCTCCTCTCTCTCCCTCTCCCTCTCCCTCTCTCTCTCATCCCCCTCTCTCTCCCCCTCTCTCTCTCTATCTCTCTCTCTCATGGTTACTATCCCAGTTCATCTCAACACACACCACACAGTGAGTGGGTACAGCTGCACTAACACAGCTGCACTAGGTGCTCTACAGTAAGGTACCGCCACTAACGTGGGCCTACTTCACATGAAGCTCATGTGCCACTCGTCTATTTAGGACCCCGCTCTCACTCCCACCCCCTCCCCCTCCCCACTATTTGAATGCGAGAACACTCGATGACTTAATCAGACGACTTGGGCTCTACCCAGCCACCAAGGGACAGCCCCTCACCCCCAACCCCCTGTCGACTTTTGAAATTAAATCCGCAAACTTGCACGGTAAGCCCTTTTTGGCAGTGCGAGGAGAGAATTCACAGCAGTGACAACGTGTGTGTGTGTGTGTGCGCGTGCGTGCGCAATAAACAGTTGTACACACCTGTTTCAGTTGCTGCATGTGAATAGTTGTCGAGCCAATCACAGCGCATGCCCCTTTCCCAGCTGCACATGCTCTCGTTTCTCTTGCCCAGTTAGTGGCTCGGTCGCAGTGGCCAGATGCTCCTGCTCTTCCTGCCCCTCCACCCCCGCTGAGCCCTGTCACTTGTGTCCGGCTACAGGTAGTGACTGCGAACACCCAGGACCAGAGCCAGTCGTGGTCGCGACCACAGGTTCGAGCCACGGCCAGCTCAGCAGCAGCCAGGTGAGTAGGCCCCCCCACAGGTGACCGGAGCATGGCACACATGGTTCTATAACCTGCGCCCCCCAGGGTGAGAAGGTGTGTTGTGAGGGCAGTCCAGCTGGACTGTGTTGGTTCATCCACCAGCAGGGTGATACAGGGACCGCACTGAGCTGGAATCAAAGCCTGTCAAAGTGCTGCCACTACACCCCACGTAGCCTCAATTGCTAACATAGATTTGGCCTTTTAAGTGATCGAATGTAAGTGTGGTAAGTAACCCTGTGTAATGCCTGGTAAGTACATGAGTGCAGTAAAACCTCAGAGATACGAATGAATGGATACGAGTGCGAGCTGCCTATCGGGGACGTGGTTTGAAGCCAGTCTCTGCCAGACCGGCCCTGGCTGTCAGCCCCGATCACACATGCACACACACACAATACACACTTACATCCACACTCTTTATCAGATTAACACTATACACGCATCCATACGTGTTCATACCATTATTTATTCAATTAATTATTTATTTAAAACTGTACTTATAGGGGCTGGCGGATAGTGTAGTGGTCTAACGTACCCATATTTGGCTGGTCCTGTACGAGTGCGAGTTACCTATCAGGGACGTGGTTCGAAACCCGTCTCTGCCAGACCGGCCCTGGCCGTTAGCCCTGATCGGCATTTGGCTGTCCGAGGGGGGAGGGTGGTCGGCACAAATTTGCTGTGAAGCACGTACGGGAGTCTCCAGAAAGGGGGTCGGTGAGTTCCGTCTCGAAGGAGGCGGATCATCGCCAGCCTCGGAGAGTAGCTTGCCCCGTACAGACGGGTGACAAGTTCGTGGGGGAGGGTTAATCGAAATAAATGGAGGGTATAATTGGCTTCTAAACTGGGGAGAAAAACGGGGAAAAATTGGAAACAAAAATGTATTAAAAAATGCGAACGGACACAAGTCACACTTTCTATTGATAAAAAATGCTAAATCATCAAAATCAGGCAAAGGGGCACGTCCTGGCGCGGAGAACACAGGGTGGGATGGTCAGCAGTGTTTGGTATGAAGAGCCGAGCCGGGGGCAAAAACGGTTTGGAGAAGAGGCCAAAGATGGTGGGGTTACTGAAAAGCTGATGTTGAAAAAAATTGCTCTAATGAGCTCCTGATTACCACTGGTTTCATTATCGGTTATGAACTTACTATGGTGTGTAGCTAGTGTATTTAGTGTCACTTTCAAACTTACGAACGAGTTGTGAACATTCTTCGTTCCCGATGTGTCTGTATCTCTGAGGTTCTGCTGTAGTCACATTAGTAGTGTCTGAGTGGTTCAGAATACCACACAGGACACCATTTTGTATTATCCACTGTTTACCCCAAAGAAGTTTGGTAAGAAAAAAAAAATGTGTCCAGTAGATGTGGCTGTGTACGTTTGTACTGTAGTGGAGCACTGCCCTCTTGTGGCGGTTGTGTGCGGTTGTTTGGAGACGTGTGGCTGTACTCTACAAAGCTCAGATATTATTTTCCCCCTACTCGACAGGTGGGAACACGGTCTCAGGAAGATGAGAATTATCGCTATCCTCAATGTTTTTTACCTTCTTCAAGAATGGTAAATCCACTATGACTAATTGCACAGTATCAGCGTATAACAATTCAACTGATTGCTTGTTTGTGTTGTTTGTCTTTGTAGTTCAGGGGGGGAGGGCTGCAGATCTTTGTGGTTGTAGTCACAATAAAGTTCTCCACAATTCTGCCCTAATAGCAGCACAGCTGTTCTCAGGTGATGGGCTGTAGTTTTGTCGTCATGGTGACATCTCATTAGGATGTGCTGAGATTGGGAACTTGCAAACAGAACCCTCTCCCGTAAAGGTCAAACGGGACGGGATTGGTCGCACAAGACGTGGTAAACCCGTGCCCCCTTCCTCAGACTCTCTGTGTCGCCCTAGTGTAGTGTAGTGGTTAGGGAGCTGGGCTTGTAACTCAGAGGTTGTAGGTTCAATTCCCAGGTGGGGCACTGCCGTTGTGCCCTTGAGCTAAAGGCACTTAACCTGAATTGCTTCAGTAAAATATCCAGCTGTATAAATGGATTGTATGTAAAAGAAATGTAAACTGTGTAAGTCGCTCTGGATAAGAGCATCTGCTAAATGCCTAAAATGTAAATGTGAAAATGCCCTACAGAGAGTGCGGTGTGAGCCCGCGTCGGCCAACCACAGAACCTCTGGTGACGAGTTTGACTCTGTTGCCAAGGGGACCCGCGTGTCCGTCACGCGCTCTGGCTCAGCACAGAGCAGCAGCAGCAGCTCTGCAAGCCTGCCCGTGGGCACAAGGGTACGCCCTCTCTCTCTCTCTCTCAATCTCTCTCTCTCTCTCTCTCTCTCTCTCTCTCTCTCTCTCTCTCTCTCTCTCTCTCTCTCTCTCTCTCTCTCTCTCTCAATCTCTCTCTCTCTCTCTCTCTCTCTCTCTCTCTCTCTCTCTCTCTCTCTCTCTCTCTGTCTCTCTCTCTCTCCCTCTCCCTCTCCGTCTCACACACCTGCTGGAGATGTCTCGCACAAGCCATCGTCACACAAACGGGCACAGCGGGCTGAGGGACACACACAGAAATCAATCAATTGGAAAATGTAATCATCCCTCAGATTGGTTTGTGCTTCACTCATAGAAAAACTGGTGATTTATACTGGGTTTCTTCTCTCTCTTTCTCTTTCTATGGCATTTCATCACATTTTCAGTCTTTCATTTCATCACATGTTCAGTTGTGACTTCAAATCTTGGTGCAACTCTATTTTCTTCTTTTTTCCCCCCCCCAACTACTTTTTAGCTCTCGACTTTTCAATTTTCAAGAACAAAATGATTGCCAGTGATTTTAAAAAAGCAGTTATGATGTCACTTGAGCACCCACAGGCCTGGTCCTTTAAGCTTTTATTGATTTATTTTGAAAGACGTAAATGCCTAAAGCTGTGGTCTCACGCAGGTGGTGCAGCAGCACAGGCCCGTGGAGGGGGGTCGACCTGCCCTGCCCCCGCCCTCACCGCCGCCCTCCTTCACCTCCACCTACATCCCCGGCAGCTTTAGCATCACCCAGATGGTGGAGGAGGGAAGTGTCTGCCTAGTTACCATAGCGATGGGGTCACAGCCCCCGAAACCTGGGTACCACCAGATTCTTTACAGTTCACACATTTAATTTAATTTAATTTTTTTAATTTAACCTTTATTTAACCAGGAAGTCTCTTTGAGATTGAAATCTCTTTTTCAAGAGAGACCTGGCCAGGGTAGCAGCAGTAAGTCTACACAATAGTTGCAGACAATACAACAATCACCAACACACACAACAATACGCACAGACAGATATTCAGTGTGGAGGAACATGGCATCTCACAAACATTTACACTTCTCTGTCACAGTATCTTGTATAAGACTTTTAAAATCACCCAGAGGTTTGAGATGAACTAAATTCAGCTCTTTCTCTTTGCTCTCAGCTCTTTGTTCCACGCCTGTGGTGCATAAGAGGACAAAGCTGTTGTTCCCAGTTCTGTACGAGCCATGGGAACATTAGAGCAGGCATTTCTGGGATTTAATGTTAATACAGTTACTCAGCTCTGTACTCTTAATACTAAAAGTTCTGTCTCCCGACTGTAGAATCTAAAAGCATTCCAATCTTATGCATCTTCTGAAAGTGCGTTAAGGAGCGTGACCCAGGACAAGACTGTGGCAGTGGATGCTCTGTTCTGTACTGTAATATAGCACCAGAAACTCCTGTTAGCGACTGGAACGTCCTGTAGTTTAGAAACATTGTCTATTATTGGCCGTAGCTGGTGAGGATGATGATAAATGGTTATGAAAACGCTTTTGAAAGTTGTTGATGGTGTATTGGCTGACAACAGTGAAATTTGCACAGGTGGTTTTTGGCTGAAACTCCATTCACCATTGGGGTAAAAATGAGTTTTTATTTGTATATTTCAATGGACTCCCATCAATCAATAAATCAATAAAAGGAGGGGGTAAACCTAAAACCTATTAGGGGGGCTGGAAAATTCTAAAATAGTCCTGGACTTTGCTGTTTAATTTATTTTTTAGTGCTCAACAATTGGAGCAATTTTCTGCAAGTCCCTGTGGGAACTCACTGGTGATTGCAGTGATGACCGTGAAGTTCTGACAAAGGCCGGTGTGGATATTGAGATGACAAACTTACTTGCTTCCACACTGACTACAGCTGGAGAGCAGGAGTCCTCATTCGCCCAGCAGGTCGGCGATGGAGAGCAGTTCGAGGGGCAGCTGTGAGCGGAAGCCGCCGGTGAGGGGCCAGACAGGCAGTACTGTCCTGTGGGGTACAGTGGGGTAGGATACACTATAACCACACTGCAGAGCCGGTCGGAAATAAGTTTCACTTTCACCATTTCTCTTCCCTCTTATTGGTTATCAGCCAGAAGTTTTAGTAACTCCTCCACTGTAGAGCTGAACCAGGCTGGCCCATTATAGCCCTTTCCCACTGTAGAGCTGAACCAGGCTGGCCCATTATAGCCCTTTCCCACTGTAGAGCTGAACCAGACTGGCTCATTATAGCCCTTTCACACTGTAGAGCTGAACCAGGCTGGCTCATTAGAGCCCTTTCCCACTGTAGAGCTGAGCCAGGCTGGCTCACTATAGCCCTTTCTCACTGTAGAGCTGAACCAGGCTGGCTCATTAGAGCCCTTTCCCACTGTAGAGCTGAACCAGGCTGGCTCATTAGAACCCTTTCCCACTGTAGAGCTGAACCAGGCTGGCTCATTATAGCCCTTTCCCACTGTAGAGCTGAACCAGGCTGGCTCATTAGAGCCCTTTCCCACTGTAGAGCTGACCCAGGCTGGCTCATTATAGCCCTTTCCCACTGTAGAGCTGAACCAGGCTGGCTCATTATAGCCCTTTCCCACTGTAGAGCTGAACCAGGCTGGCTCATTAGAACCCTTTCCCACTGTAGAGCTGAACCAGGCTGGCTCATTAGAGCCCTTTCCCACTGTAGAGCTGACCCAGGCTGGCTCATTAGAGCCCTTTCCCTGTAGAGCTGAACCAGGCTGGCTCAGAGCCCTTTCCCACTGTAGAGCTGAACCAGGCTGGCTCATTAGAGCCCTTTCCCACTGTAGAGCTGAACCAGGCTGGCTCATTAGAGCCCTTTCCTAATGTACAGCTGAACCAGGCTGGCTCATTATATAGCTCTACAGTGGCAAAGGGCTCTAATGAGCCAGCCTGGTTCAGCTCTACAGTGGGAAAGGGCTATAATGAGCCAGCCTGGTTCAGCTCTGTCTGTGGAACTCACCATCTGTCTGTTCTGTGCTGCTCAGAAACGGACAGGATAACGTTTAATAGCGGTATAAATTAAGGTTCAGTCGGGTTTTGTTCATTGGTGTGGTTTATTAGCTGGTGTAGCCGGGCATGTAAACGTCCATTTGTCTGAGGCTGAAGAGTGTGTTGTTGGTTTCAGTTGCTTCCCGACCTGGTTCGTCAGGACACGAGGAGGAAGGACAAATGCACCATGACTAACCGCTCACTGCTCGCCAGTTCCAGGGTGTCCCTGTTCAAACTGCAGCTCAAGGCAGATGAATTTCTGCGTTTTCCTTCCGTGCTTCTGTGCCTTTTGAGTATTTCCCTTCTCTCCTATAACCCACACTTTGAAGTTCTGCTGTCTCTGGCAAATTCATTCAAATCATAGATGCCAAGTGTGTTTTTTTTCTCCCTCCTTTTCAGTGAAGCCCTCTGTTTGTACATTAATATTTTATTAGTAAGACCCGCAGTGGGAGGTGCGTGCACAGAGCCAGCCGGCTTTGTAAACTGTTCAATGGACTCCTGCGTCCTCCCCTCCCGTTTCTTCTCCAAGTCTCCCGATAGGAATTCACTTTCAATTCCTGTTTTCTTTTTATTTATTTTTTCTTTTCTGTTGTTTCCCCCCCCACCCTTCTGTCCCCTCTCACTGTTTGCCTTCTCATAACCGCGCGGGGAGATTTTAGACGCTCTGACACTCAAGTCCCTTCCCTCCTCTTGCGTTCCCCGCTGATGCGATGCACAGAATAATGGCTTTTGCGTTTGTTTAGGTGGCACGTTTTTTTCCCCTATTGATATTTATTTATTTATTTATGTTTTGGGGAGAAGACAGATTTGTATCGCTGGTGTGCGTCTCGCCTCTGCGGGCAGTTTAATTTCAAACAATGTGTTACGCCCCCCCGGTGAGCTGTTATCAGCGTGTCACAGAGAAGGCGGCAGGCGAGCTGGAGATCCGGTTATCTGCCATGGGGCCTGTGGCTGTTGCCATGGACACCTCCCAAACCACCACCACCCCATAATATAGTCATAATTTGGCAGAATTTTTTAATCTTTTTTTTTTTTGGTGTTGCACGTCCTGTCGAGATTGTGCATCCTGTTTATTAAGAGGCAGGCCCCAGCACTGTATGCAGCCCCATGGTTCCTAAGAGGCTTGCACCGTGCCTGAATCCTGATTCCTGATTCCTGATTCGAATCTGGGACGTTTTTAGTGGAGCGCTTTTTACGAGTGGTAGAACTTGTGACCAGAGAGTTTCAACATCATGGTTGTTTTTTGGTGGTTGAGCTCTTGAATATTTCCTGTGAATATTTCCTGGTGGGGGAATAAAAAGTGTTCCAGAGTGTGTGTGAGAAGTCAACCTTGGAACAGTACATGTTACATTTGACATTTTAAGAATTTAGCAGACACTCTTTTCCAGAGCGACTTACAAGATGTGCATTAATACATGGTAGGAACAATCATAGTTCGCTCAAGAGATCAGTGCAGTAATACAGCGATAGACATCATTGCTGGCAGCTGCGTACCATACCTGTAACACTGGGAAGGAAAATGTTAGTAATTTTTTTTCATGGAGTAAGCAGGGATACATAGTGTTGAGCAAGTAAGCAGTGGTGATGACAATTAGCTAGATGTACAGAATTCAGTGGTAGTGGAGTCTGAAATAGTGGGTTTTGAGTCTCTTGCGGAAGATCGCAAGTGATTCCGCGGTCCTGATTGCGGAGGGTTGTTCCACCACCGAGGGGTCAGGACAGAGAAGAGACGAGACCGTGAGGAGCAGCTGCCGGGCGCCCGGAGGGATGGGACAGTCAGTTTGCCAGAGGAGGCGGAGTGGAGGGGTCTGGCTGCGGTGTAGGGAGTGATGAGTGACTGGAGGTATGGGGGAGCAGTACCTCTGGCCGCTTGAAAAGCAAGCACCAGTGATTTGATTTTGTTAAACTACAAGTTGCAGTACATGTGTACATTTGCGGAGGAAGGAGCAGCAGTAGTCATGGCACACGTCAGTGTTCAATAAAGACCACCACAGCGGATTTTTCTTTTAATCCACGATTTGTTCAGTTATAGCAAATGGCTATAGATATTTTATGTTCCTTAGTTAGTTCTGATAGTTATTAGCATTTTTAGGTAGCTGTTGCCAACAATATACTGCCGTCTTAAGCTAAGACACAAAACAAGTTACTTGAAATTAAGAGGTGCACTTAAGAGTTGTTATCAAGTGACTGGAGAGTGAGGCTTCATTAACCAATCGGAAGAGTACACTCTCCATAGCAAAGCACTACGATTGGTTCAAAGCAGTGGGTAGCTCCACCTATATTAGGGGTTCATAACTGTTCACTTCCCCATCTCTAGTATTAACTACATTTAACATGCAGAGCCAAGGGTACGGTTTTCCCTTCCAGCGTTTGATCTGTTATGCGTGTTGGCTGGTGGTGTGGGTGTGGTGGAGGTGCTTCCAAGTTGATCTTGCAGTTTCTTCCTTCCAGACATTTTTGGTGTTCGGGGGTTACCTCACCTCACCAGCAGAGGGCGCTCCCTTCCGTCACCTGTGGCTAGTCCCAGTGCCCTGCCCGTCAGTCAGCTGATGCCTGTGTTTGTCCCATCTCTCTCAGGCGCCCATGACAGACGTTCTGACGGAGATGTTCCCGGGCGAAAATCGCCCGCCCACCGGGATCAGGTGAGTTTGTCGCCTGTGATTTATTCATTCATTAATGTAACATTCACTCATTTACAACAATCCTGCTGGAAAAACGTTTTACTTTTTAATTTTTTTCTCTTTTTAGAAATTCGAAAAAAAAAAAAAAATGTCATGTGTGTCAAATGACTTCAAACCGATTGGAATAATGTTGTAACACGTCCAGCTAAAGCATTTGTTTGTAGGACAGTGTTGTCCCGCACAGTCTGGAATAAGATCCTGACTGTGCCAGTGACCCCTGTAGGGACTGGCCAGTAGGCAGGCCTGCTTGGTGGCACATAATTGGTCACAGTGTTGCCCCACGTCGCATGGTGACGGGTAAACACCGTGATTAGTTTGCGAGGGAAAGGTGAGACATTACCTCAGATAGCTGATCCAGAATCCGGTTTCCCCTTTACCGTGTAGCCAATCGTAAAAGGCCGTAAAAGGCCATACTGATCCTAGAGTCTGCCACCAAACTGACTTCCACCAACATCACAAGGCTAGTTTGGCAGCTCGCTACCTTCAAAGATACACGTAGCTACCTTCAGGGTCATCCTGTTCTGTATGTCTGTATAGCTGCTAGGCTTCTACTCTGGTTTTTAAATATATTTATTATTCAGTATGCTGTGATGTCCTGTATGTCTTGTGTGTTCTTTCACTCCTGTATCATTGCTGCTGTGACAAACCAAATTTCCCCCAGGATTAATAAAGGGTATTCTATTCTATTCTATTCTATTCTATCCTCGAAGGAACCAAAGAGACTGTACAAGAGTACTGGAATGAGTGTGTAAAACCACTACCCACGGATATGTGCTTCGTATCACTGAAACACGAAAGCGTTTTGTAAAATCTGCGAAAAACACAGAAAATGTGTGTCTCGGGGTGGGGAGGAGGACATGAAACGCTGGCCTGGTGGGAAGCGCCAAAGCAATGAATTCTAGAAGTCAGGAAACAAAGACTCCGTTAAAATACAATTTTATTTGAAACTAATGAATTGTATTTCAATCATCATTTTCACCGTGACAAAAAAACTGAATGATAACGATATTGATAATAACAACAATACAAATACTCAGTCAGCAATTTATCTTGACTTGAAGCCTTTTGAAAACTGAAACCGTTCGCGGCTCCTCTTTGGTCTGTGGTGTAGAAGTGTGTGAAGAGAGGGCTGTGGGGAGAGCGCTGACACAGAACACCGCAGGGCACAAGTTTACGGACACAAACGCCACAGCTGCACGATCGAAATCGATATCGTTAAAAAAGCTGGACAAAATGATTACTTTGTTCTTTTTTTTTTTTGTTGACAGAATAGGCCTATCCATTGGCAGCTGAAGGAGTTTTATGTTGTGTTGTATGTTTTTGCCCTTTTCAATATGAAATTACAGGGCAGAAATTGTCTGGTCACCCTAGCGGAGACAAAGAAAAATAGAGGATAAACAGTATTTCACATTCTGAGTATGGATAATGAGCTAAAACAAACAGGGAGCAGCCTTGAGACTCACTGCTCTGTATTTCGTTTTGACGAGCAATTCCCCAGATTCCCCACCTCCTAAAAACAAACGTTCACTCCTTGCAAGTCTAGGCTCACAATTTTTTTCATTTAAAACTTCAATGCTGGGCAGCGGATAGCGTTAGGGGTCTAACTTGGCCGGTCGATCCGCGCTGCCTGTCAGGGATGCGCTGCCTGTCAGGGATGCGGTTCAGCGTTAGGCTGTCTCCCGGCGGGGGTGAGCAGAGTCCGGCCCTGGCTCTTGGGCAGCCCTCGAATCTGCCCTCTGAGAATTAGCTTGCCTCATAGAGACAATCGGCGGACCCGTGTGGGGAGGGTAAATCGAAACAGAGGGTATAATATGGCACTAAACTGGAAAAAAATCAGAAATCAGAAAAAAAAACTCCAAGGAAAGATTTGGAGAAGGAATTGACTCTCTCTCTCTCTCTCTCTCTCTCTCTCTCTCTCTCTCTCTCTCTCTCTCTCTCTCTCTCTCTCTCTCTCTCTCTCTCTCTCTCTCTCTCTCTCTCTCTCTCTCTCTCTCTCTCTCTCTCTCTCTCTCTCTCTCTCTCTCTCTCTCTCTCTCTCTCTCTCTCTCTCTCTCTCTCTCTCTCTCTCTCTCTCTCTCTCTCTCTCTCTCCCTCTTCTCCTGCCTCTCCCTCCAGTGCCACGCGGCTCAGGCCCATCAAAGGGGCGGCGGGACGGCCCGTCCAGTTTAAGTACCCCGACAGCCCTGGGGCGGTGGAGAGGCAGGAGCTGCAGAGGCGGCTGGTTCCGGTCTGGTTCCAGGCCCTGGTGTTCCTGGGCGTGGCCGGCCTCATATACCTGATCTGCAACCTGAGCCAGGGGGCGGAGCTCGTCGAAGAGCCGCTGCCCCTCCCCGAGCCACAGGACGCTCCTGCCTCCTGCTCCCTGGGGAGGAGTAACTCCTCCCCCTCTGCCTCATTGAGGGGGCAGGGCTGGGGAGTCTGAGGAGGAAGTTATGTTTCATGTTGTTTGTTCACATTACCATTGCCTTCTGTTCTTAAAAAGATTTGTGATATTTTTTTCGATGTTTTTGAATAAAGAAATGATTTAATAACTTACCCATAGGGGGCTCTGTGATGAGTGTAGTGTTGACCTCCGTCTCTCTGACACTTCAGTGCTTTACCCAGGGGGTCCGAACACCACAATGGAGGTGAAGGTAGGAATGGTGATGACCCGAGGGAAGTAGGAGCGGTCAGCCACAGTCCAGTGTCTTGGCTGTGTTTTGTGGAGTGTGTGTGTGTGTGTGCGTGCGTGCGTGCGTGCGTGCGTGCGCGCGCGTAGACACTGACCTGACATTTCCACTGTAGCTCAGAGTTGCAGGGAAGTCCTCCATATTGACAAATAGCGGATGCAGGAATATTTCACTCCAGCATGCTGTAAAGAAAATGTGGCTTTGGAAAGGACGCTCCACCCTGAGGGAAAACCTTTGTGATCTTAAAGGATGTTTGGGATCCTCCGGATCACCAACACTGCCAGTCCACATTGGCAGCGCGAATCTGGCGCCTGTGGCAGAAATGGAAGGAGACCGACACTACAATGCTAAAAGAATATACAGATCTGTGTAACCACATCTTAATGATATAAAGTACTTTAACTCATGATAATCAGCAGGATGTTTGGTGCCACAGAAGTAAGGCTGACACTCAGGTGATCACCACCTTTGAGAGATGTGGCGGTGAATCTGTTTTTTGTTTTGTGTCTTGTCCTGGTCCTGGTGTTGAGGTGTTGAGATGTTGAGATGTTGAGGTGTTGAGTTTCCTGAATACGATGACGCACCCCACAGTTTGATATCAAATCCTGACCGTGCCTTGCAAGGATCTCATTAGGCATTACATGTAAATGTAAATGTAAAAATGCATGCAAGAATGCCTCCTCTAGTTGATCGTTGACCTATTTTGCGGAGGCTGGTTAAATGCCAAGACGTAGCAATCGGGCAGGCCAGGGAGGGGTGGTTTGGTTGGGTTGACATGGTTATTTTTGCCATCTTTAATTTTCTTTATTGACACACAATCATATTACCAAAGCATATATGCACATAACGAACAATTTACAAGAAATAAAATGTTGAAATCTGAGATGAAGGCATATATGTATATAAATACATTACTGTTATATATAATATAACAGTAACTTGGGAAAGGCAAGGTTGTGTTTAGGGCAGGATGTTTTTGAAGTCCTGTGTGTGAATGAATACCACTCACTGTCCCTCAGGATTAGACAAGCCCTGAGAAAGTTCACTACCTCCATTTCACAGCCTGAAGGACTGGATTTATTTCTGTCATTTTGGGGGACCAGGTGTATCTAATTTCCTCGCGTTTCTCTCATTTTATGATGAGGTGTAGCACTGTCTCGACCTCTTGACTGCAGTGTGAGCACAGCCTACCCTCCCTGGGTCGCCATGACAGTGTCTGAACATCTATCAGGCTGAGCTCATATACCATGTCAAAACTGGTCTTCACCTGTAAAACGTGAACTACACAAAGCAATAGCTTTTGTTGCCATCTAATGGATGGCTATTGTCCTAATTCTGGTCAGCATTAATTGGTGGTTCTTTACTTGTACCAAGACATTTGTGCTCAAATAAATGCATTCTAAGAGGTCCAATTGCTGGGATATATATATGTATACTGTTTTTATCTAAAACAAACAAATTTTTTACTCGTGTGGTATTTGTTATTCACGAATGTCATGAAACACTGATACAAATTTAAAAAAGATTTTGTTTGAGAAAGAATGGTATGAGATTGAAATATCTAAGAATATTTTGTGCACACCATTGCCTTTCATTTCCTCAAAATGTGACACCTTATTTTTCATTTAGGTTTTAATACATGAACGCCTAATACACAGTGTGAGTCGTTGGGTTGTTTGGTCTTGTAACAATTAATACTGGATATTGAAGCAATTCATATGGTCCTCTATATGTTCTTATTGCTGCTGCAGGTGCTTTAATCTTGAAAAAGGACACTTCCTTTGCAAAGGTTTTTGCAGCTGTTTGTAATTATGTCAGCAGAGCTTAGTGAAGTAGTTATAGGTCAAATTGTTCTCCCGAATAAAAATGTTGTCAGTTCTTGACTGGTCATTGCAATCTCCAGATTCCAGTCCAATTGAACAATTGTGATATGAACTATTGTACAAAAAAAAAGAGAGAAACCAATAGACCAAAAAAATAAGCAATCTGGAGCAGTTTAAGAAATGTTCGCTCAACTTTCATCAAGCCCAAAGGTGGGTGCACAAAATACTGATCGCAGGGATGTGAATAAACTTGATTGTTGTATTTGAAAAACATCCTGTGTAGTATTGTCAGTGTTCAAAAAAAGGGGGAAATTTGAATTTATCTGAGATAAAAATTAAAAACGTATTCCTCAGTCATTTATTTGTGTTTAGGAATGTTTTGTAGGGATACAAATGCCAGTCACTGTTATATTGTGTGTGAAGAGAGGGCTGTGGGGAGAGCGCTTACACAGAACACCACAGGGCACGAGTTTACGGACACAAACGCCACAGCTGCACGATCGAAATCGATATCGTTAAAAAAGCTGGACAAAATGATTACTTTGTTCTTTTTTTTGTTGACAGAATAGGCCTATCCATTGGCAGCTGAAGGAGTTTTATGTTGTGTTGTATGTTTTTGCCCTTTTCAATATGAAATTACAGGGCAGAAATTGTCTGGTCACCCTAGCGGAGACAAAGAAAAATGGAGGACAAACAGTATTTCACATTCTGAGTATGGATAATGAGCTAAAACAAACAGGGAGCAGCCTTGAGACTCACTGCTCTGTATTTCGTTTTGACGAGCAATTCCCCAGATTCCCCACCTCCTAAAAACAAACGTTCACTCCTTGCAAGTCTAGGCTCACAGGCTGTGATGAGTGTAGTGTTGACCTCCGTCTCTCTGACACTTCAGTGCTTTTCCCAGGGGGTCCGAACACCACCGTGGAGGTGAAGGTAGGAATGGTGATGACCCGAGGGAAGTAGGAGCGGTCAGCCACAGTCCAGTGTCTTGGCTGTGTTTTGTGGAGTGTGTGCGTGTGTGTGTGTGTGCGCGTGTGTGCGTGTGTGCGCGCGTGCATAGACACTGACCTGACATTTCCACTGTAGCTCAGAGTTGCAGGGAAGTCCTCCATATTGACAAATAGCGGATGCAGGAATATTTCACTCCAGCATGCTGTAAAGAAAATGTGGCTTTGGAAAGGACGCTCCACCCTGAGGGAAAACCTTTGTGATCTTAAAGGATGTTTGGGATCCTCCGGATCACCAACACTGCCAGTCCACATTGGCAGCGCGAATCTGTCGCCTGTGGCAGAAATGGAAGGAGACCGACACTATAATGCTAAAAGAATATACAGATCTGTGTAACCACATCTTAATGATATAAAGTACTTTAACTCATGATAATCAGCAGGATGTTTGGTGCCACAGAAGTAAGGCTGACACTCAGGTGATCACCACCTTTGAGAGATGTGGCGGTGAATCTGTTTTTTGTTTTGTGTCTTGTCCTGGTCCTGGTGTTGAGGTGTTGAGATGTTGGAGTGTTGAGTTTCCTGAATACGATGACGCACCCCACAGTTTGATATCAAATCCTGACCGTGCCTTGCAAGGATCTCATTAGGCATGCAAGAACGCCTCCTCTAGTTGATCGTTGACCTATTTTGCGGAGGCTGGTTAAATGCCAAGACGTAGCAATCGGGCAGGCCAGGGAGGGGTGGTTTGGTTGGGTTGACATGGTTATTTTTGCCATCTTTAATTTTCTTTATTGACACACAATCATATTACCAAAGCATATATGCACATAACGAACAATTTACAAGAAATAAAATGTTGAAATCTGAGATGAAGGCATATATGTATATAAATACATTACTGTTATATATAATATAACAGTAACTTGGGAAAGGCAAGGTTGTGTTTAGGGCAGGATGTTTTTGAAGTCCTGTGTGTGAATGAATACCACTCACTGTCCCTCAGGATTAGACAAGCCCTGAGAAAGTTCACTACCTCCATTTCACAGCCTGAAGGACTGGATTTATTTCTGTCATTTTGGGGGACCAGGTGTATCTAATTTCCTCGCGTTTCTCTCATTTTATGATGAGGTGTAGCACTGTCTCGACCTCATGACTGCAGTGTGAGCACAGCCTACCCTCCCTGGGTCGCCATGACCGTGTCTGAACATCTATCAGGCTGAGCTCATATACCTTGTCAAAACTGGTCTTCACCTGTAAAATGTGAACTACACAAAGCAATAGCTTTTGTTACCATCTAATGGATGGCTATTGTCCTAATTCTGGTCAGCATTAATTGGTGGTTCTTTACTTGTACCAAGACATTTGTGCTCAAATAAATGCATTCTAAGAGGTCCAATTGCTGGGATATATATATGTATACTGTTTTTATCTAAAACAAACACACATTTTTTACTCGTGTGGTATTTGTTATTCATGAATGTCATGAAACACTGATACAAATTTAAAAAAGATTTTGTTTGAGAAAGAATGGTATGAGATTGAAATATCTAAGAATATTTTGTGCACACCATTGCCTTTCATTTCCTCAAAATGTGACACCTTATTTTTCATTTAGGTTTTAATACATGAACGCCTAATACACAGTGTGAGTCGTTGGGTTGTTTGGTCTTGTAACAATTAATACTGGATATTGAAGCAATTCATATGGTCCTCTATATGTTCTTATTGCTACTGCAGGTGCTTTAATCTTGAAAAAGGACACTTCCTTTGCAAAGGTTTTTGCAGCTGTTTGTAATTATGTCAGCAGAGCTTAGTGAAGTAGTTATAGGTCAAATTGTTCTCCCGAATAAAAATGTTGTCAGTTCTTGACTGGTCATTGCAATCTCCAGATTCCAGTCCAATTGAACAATTGTGATATGAACTATTGTACAAAAAAAAAGAGAAACCAATAGACCAAAAAAATAAGCAATCTGGAGCAGTTTAAGAAATGTTCGCTCAACTTTCATCAAGCCCAAAGGTGGGTGCACAAAATACTGATCGCAGGGATGTGAATAAACTTGATTGTTGTATTTGAAAAACATCCTGTGTAGTATTGTCAGTGTTCAAAAAAGGGGAAATTTGAATTTATCTGAGATAAAAATTAAAAACGTATTCCTCAGTCATTTATTTGTGTTTAGGAATGTTTTGTAGGGATACAAATGTCAGTCACTGTTATATTGTCGTTTATGATTTTACATGAACATAGGCCTCCCACATATAGCTGGTGGGTAAACGAGGAGATGTGCATTTTCCATTTATTTTCTGTTATTGTTGCAGTCAAATGATGCGAAACTACTAAATGAACAACTATTTAATTGAACAGTTTCCAGAAAAAAGCGCTCATTACTAGCTACAGTTAGCATGGCTCCCATGCCGACGTCAGCTGTGACGTATACGGAACTAAAACTACAAGTTCAACGACATGAAGATTGTAGCCAACTCAATGGCCAGAAACACGGACGTTAGTTCGCTCTAGAAAACCAGCGCAGCACTATAACGAGTGACATTGACAGATAACCGGCTACCACGAAACGGTGCCTGGGTGAAGGTCGAAAATGACAGGCCAGTCTACGAAGATGCGCGTTTGGAAGTTTGTAAAAGTGGCGTGTCTGAGTTTGACATTAGTGCTGATTGTGCTGCTGTTGGTGGCTGCGATCAGGACGCTGTCACTGGACGTGAATGCGGGGTTGCAGCTGGCGCAGTGGGAGAAGACGAACCACATCGCCCCTGATATCAGCCAGCAACAGAGAGAGCAACTGTTGGAACATTTCAGAGGTACATTAACTCTCGAGTATCCATATAGCCTAGTTGCATGAATTGCAACTTAAGGAAATTATTAATATTTATGAAATGTTACTTTTAGTTAACTAAGCAGAGTTTGAAGCTGCAAGTGCCGATCCAACATCGCCAGTTCGGTTAGCTTGCAAGCTTGCAAGCTTGCTTAGTTGCGTTTTTAGTTTTCCTCACGTTTATAAACTTCGCTGAAATCTCTCGCTGCATTACAGACACGAGAGGGAAGTTCTGCCTGCCTTGCTAAATCTTTACCCGTTGTGTAATGTGATAATCTACTGTTTGCATGCTCTGGGTGATCTCTAGCAGGCATAATGTACTTGTGGAGCGCTGACGTTTGTTTGTGTGTTGTTTGCATTACATGCAGAAGCGATTCGGATTCCCACCGTGTCTTTCAGCGAAACGGACCTGAATACCACCGCGCTTGCAGAGTTCAACCTTTTGCTGGAACGAGGTGCTGCTAGTTTATCTATTTGACACTGATTTGCTTGTCATGTGTGTGAATCATAACCTTTACAGTGAAACCGGGGGCGGTACCATGTTCACTATGTCCCGGGTTATAGTATACTGACACAATGTTGGACGGAGTTTGTTTTCTTATGACATTATTTAAATGGGATAGTCGTGGGAATAGCTTGACGTGCTAATTGCACTGGGATCATAGTTGTTTTTTTAAAAGTTTGACACTAGATAGGCTATAACGCACCTATTCGTCCGCCTACAGAAAGCTAGGTAATTATCATCGAACCGTTCATGGCTGTTGAAATGTGTATATATAGCCTTTAATTTGGCAGAAAATGTACTAGTCCAGCAGTTGTGAATCTAGAATGATCTATTCGTTTGAGTTATTTTGAAATAATTTGTGTACTCATTGTAAAATGAAACGTAGGGGAAGTGTTTAGTTCGATGTCTTCCCATCAAATGGATTGGTCTTAAAAAACGTTTTTTCCTGTAAATCAAGTCATCATATCAAATAATGCATCTAGGTTTATAGATTATATTCTAAAATGGCCTGTTTTTATTATCTATAAACTTCAGAGACGAATCCTCAGTTCCAACCCCATAGGTGGTGGAATTGCCATCAAAATACGCTCTCCGTGGCAAACAGTACGAGTCAATCAATAGACCAGTCGATCTTTATTTTTTAGCACATTTTACAAACAGGTTGTCACAGAGTACATTTTCCAAAGTGAATTAAAAAAATTATTTGTGCATGATTTGTTCAAAATATAGCTAATTCAAAGCGCTTGTTGGGGTTTGTGAAACCTGCTTGCTGTCCCATCACTGCTAACATTCGCTGTCGGCCGGTCCTTGATCAGCGTTTCCCGTAGTGTTCTCGTCCGACCTGGTCAAGCACGAAGTGGTGGCGAACTACAGCCACCTGTTCTGGGCGCCCGGCTCGGACCCCGCGCTGACGCCCTACATGCTGCTCGCGCACGTTGACGTGGTGCCGGCCACGGAGAGCGACGGCTGGGACGCGCCGCCCTTCTCCGCCAAGGAGATCGACGGGTTCGTCTACGGCCGGGGCACCATCGACAACAAGCAGTCCGTCATGGTTAGAGCGGAAAAAGCGCTGCCATCTCTTTCTGTCGGTCTGTCTGTCTGTCTGTCTGTCTGTCTGTCTGTCTGTCTGATGGACACGCTCTGCTTATGTCATGGGGCCGCAGTTCCTAACGTGGTGCGGTGGTTGAAGTGCGCCTGTATTTGCCCAGTGTAATCTTGCATACATATACTGCACAAATACGTGGCATCGCACGTAGCACATAGATGAGACTTTTCTCGTTTCATAACTGACAATTGGGCAACAGGCAGCACCCTACCCTGCAGTCGTGGCACAGGGGTTAGCGACACAGGCTCGCAAGCGGAGGGTTGCTGGTTCGAATCCCAGCAAAGCCAAAAGAAAAAACGATGACCTGGGTGCCAGTTCACTTCCTGGGGCACTGCCGAAGTGCCCTTGAGCAAGGCACCGAACCTATAAACTGATCCAGGGGTGCTGTACTATGGCTGACCCTGCGCTCTGACCTCTCTGATGGTGTTTGTGCATCTAGGAGAGGTGTGCAGAAAGATGCATTCCAATTACCCAGTGTAAAAACTGTGTAACATGGCAAATAAAGATCCTTGTTTATCTCAGTTAAAGCACGTGGTTGTTCTCCTCATGCATTCACCAGGCTGGCTGGGCCAAAACCACCATGCATTTCCATCCCTTGAATAGTAAATGGATGAATTTATTTTAGTGAGTACCTACAGATAAATGCATCTGATAAAGTTACTAATCAGAATCTCTCCCTGTAACACTGAAAGGGGATCCTGCAGGCCCTGGAGTATCTGTTGGAGCGAGGATACAGACCGCGCCGAGGCTTCTACATCGGCCTGGGGCACGACGAAGAGGTGAGTTAAACGCGCGTAAACCTACACAGGCATTTGAGCGCTGCCCTTAGCTCATATTATACAAGCGCCATATTTTAGCCCTGACATATTTCTCCATTTTCTCAGCGTATTTTTTATTGTGCCATATATTTTTAGATCAGTTTCAGTAGCTACTGTGGACATTACAAACCAGCCAATCAGCATGCAGCTCTGCATAGGGCCTAGGGAAGACTAAAAATACATAATATAATAATAATTTATGCCATTTAGCAGACGCTTTTATCCAAAGTGACTTACAGTAGTGAATGCATACATTTTTCAGTATGTGGTCCCCGATGGGAAATAAACCCACAACCTAAGCGTTGTCAATGCCATGCTCTACCTACTGAGCCACACAAAACCACGCTCTACCTACTGAGCCACACAGAACCACGCTCTACCTACTGAGCCACACAGAACCACGCTCTACCTAATGAGCCACACAGAACCACGCTCTACCTACTGAGCCACACAGAACCACACTCTACCTACTGAGCTACACAGAACCACGCTCTACCTACTGAGCCACACAAAACCACGCTCTACCTACTGAGCCACACAGAACCACGCTCTACCTACTGAGCCACACAGAACCATGCTCTACCTACTGAGCCACACAGAACCACGCTCTACCTACTGAGCCACACAGAACCATGCTCTACCTACTGAGCCACACAGAACCACACTCTACATAATGAGCCACACAAAACCACGCTCTACCTACTGAGCCACACAAAACCACGCTCTACCTACTGAGCCACACAGAACCACACTCTACATACTGAGACACACAGAACCATGCTCTACCTACTGAGCCACACAGAACCACACTCTACCTACTGAGCCACACAGAACCACGCTCTACCTACTGAGCCACACAGAGCCATGCTCTACCTACTGAGCCACACAGAACCATGCTCTACCTACTGAGCCACACAGAAGCCAGTTCCCTGTCGCGCAATAGTCTGGTACACAGCTGGTCTATATTATGGACACCAATCAGATATTGTTATTTACCACTACACCTGTTCCTCCCTCCTTTCTGTAAAGCAGTGTGGTTGTGAACCGGCAACCCACGGGCCACGCATGGCTCAATTTGAGTAATTGTGTGGCCTAATTTACATACTAATAAAATCCTGTTATTTTAATTGAAATGAATTAGTTACTGTATGAATTAAACAGAGCCCAGTCAACCAGCCAACGTGTTACTCAAAATGTGGCATTAATGTATGCATTCTCTACTGTAAGTTGCTTTGGATAAAAGTGTCTGCTAAATAGCATATATTATATTATTATATATATATTATATAATATATAAAAAAATAGCACACTCACACCATGCCCACTTGCTCTGATTGACTGTTTGGGGAACATTTGTGTCTTTTACAGGGTTCCCACGCATCATGGAAAATCATTGAAAATTATTCTGTCATGGAAATTTCTTACTCCATGTAACGTTATATATTGTTTTCTTCTTTTCCAATAACATTACCGCAAAATGTCTGTTCCCCTGGCACCATTGTTGCCACCTGCCACAGCTGTTCTCTCTCTCTCTCTCTCACACACACACACACACACACACACACACACACACACACACACACACACACACACACACACACACACACACACACACACACACACACACACACACACACACACACACACACACACATGAGATGTGTATTTGTACGGGCAACGAAATGTGTTAAGTTATGAAAGTAAATGGTTTTTTAATTGACCATCTTACATTTGTCATTGAAATGTCATTGAAGTTGAGTCACTTTAGTCTAGTTATGTTCCTCAGACATGTTTTGTGACGCCCGTCTCTCAGGTGAGTGGCCTTGGCGGGGCCGTGAACATAGTGAAGGTGCTGAAGTCGCGTGGTGTGCAGTTGGCGTTTGTCCTGGATGAGGGCCTGGCCGTGCTGGATGGGGTGATCAGTGGCTTGGACGGTCCTGCTGCTCTGTGAGGCCCCTTCTGTCATTTGTGTGTTACGACCAGTCAGCCCAGCCGCGACAAACTGGAGACACAGACCACAAGTACAGTTTTTAAATTTTTACAAAATAAATTTTGTTTCAGGTTTTTCTCCCCAATTTGGAAGCCAATTATACCCTGTATTTATTTCGATTAACCCTCCCCCCACAAACTCACCGCCCGTCTCTACGGGGCAAGCTACTCTCCGAGGTTGCCGATGATCCGCCTCCTTTGAGACGGAACTCACAGACCCACTTTTTGGAGACACCCTTACGTGCTTCACAGCAAATTTGTGCCGACCACCCTCCCCCCTCGGACAGCCAAATGCCGATCAGGGCTAACGGCCAAGGCCGGTCTGGCAGAGACTGGTTTCGAACCACGTCCCTGATAGGCAACTCGCACTCGTACAGGACCAGCCAAATACGGGTACGTTAGACCGCTACACTATCCGCCAGCCCCTATAAGTACAGTTTTAAATAAATAATTTATTGAATAAATAACGGTATGAACGCATATGGATGCGTGTATAGTGTTAATCTGAAAAAGAGTGTGGATGTGTGTTTGTGTGTGTGTATTGTGTGTGTGTATTGTGTGTGTGTGTGTGTGGCTTTAGGACCAGATGCTGTGATTGCTTTGATATTGAATTGCCAAATGAATCCAGAGCCTTACAGCCATTGTTTTGATGTTGAGTTGCCGAACTAGCCCAGAGCCTTGTCGAAGGCGTTTTCCTCCCGCTCGATGCGCTGATGTTGAACACGTTTCCCTTGAGCCCTCTCTGTGTGTTGAACGCGATTCCCCTCCCATCGTCCACGCGATCCAGGATTGGGATCAGTGAGAAGGGCATGGCCAACGTGAAGCTGAGCGTCACCACCGCCCCCGGCCACTCTTCCATGCCCCCCAGCGAGACCAGCATCGGTATCCTGGCTGCCGCGGTAACAAGGTAAGGCCCCTGTTTTGAATGGCCACTGTGCACAGTTACGTTGTCGCCCATATTCATGTATTCAAGTTCACCTTTATTATCCTTGAGGGAAATTTGTTGTGCCAACAGGGTCAGTAAAAGCAAAAATGCACGACGTAGATAGTATACAGTCCCTATTACACAAATTATTTGGGGGCCCTGACACAGGCTAGAAGAGAGCACTCGAAAAAGGAAAGGCTTCTCCAGTAAAAGTATTTTGTAAAATGTATCTGTTGTGTTTTTTTCCCCCCAGACTGGAGGGGAATCCAATGCCCCGGATGTTTGGTTATGGCCCAGAGCGTGGGACGTTTGAACACCTGGCCCACAAAGTGAGCGCCCCATCCTCCAGGGTTTTCAATAAAAAATATGAGCTTTTTACTGGTCCACTATAGGAGCTAATAAGGCTTTCTGTGTCTCTGTATCAGATGTGTCTGCACAGCCATACACCATGCTCTTTACCCTGGTCTCCCGAAATCCCCTCAAGATATATTTAACCATTATTACATTTTTGAGAGTTAAAGGAGTCTGTCAGTACCGTCACTGGTTTCAAAGAGAACGTGCTTCACCTGAAGATAATTTGAATTGTGAGACATAGATCATTTGCACATATAATTTGATAAAAAACAGCATGCCTCTTGCAACCATATCTAGGGTGATTAACATTGCTTAAAAATATTGGTACTCACAAAACAAATGAAAGATATTTTGTGCAGATCACTGTCTCATTGTACGAAGAGCAGCAAAATGCTACTAACGTGCACAATATGGTATGTACCTACCTGTGTCCGGAGTGCTCTAAGACGTGTGATAGGACTGGCGTACTGTTTCCCCTTAGATCACTTCTCCTCTCTTTTGTTTTTGTTGTCAGTTTGGACTTCCCCTCAAGTTTATCATGTCCAACATGTGGCTGTTTTCCCCTCTACTTGGCAGGTAACTACAGTTTTGGATAAATGTTAAGGGCTAAATTGTTGCTGTCATGTTAGTTCACCTAGTATTCATATTATTTTTGTATATTTAACATTTTAAAAATATTTGTTCATTCCGTTGCTCTTCACAGGGTAATGGAAAGAAGGCCGGAGACAAATGCTTTTGTCCGAACGACAACCGCCGTCACCATGTTCAACTCTGGCGTGAAGGTACACTAGCACACTCGCTTGCTTATTTATAAAGAGGACTGTGCTTCTATCACAGTTAAAACATTTGATTGATTGTAAGTACTGTTTTATTGTTTGGTAAGTTACTGTTTATAGGGATTGGTTATTGGTGAAATTCTGAGAAACAGACAGGCCCAGGTCCATTGTGTGATGTGGTTGAACTTGGTTGTAATAAAAATAAGAACCAGAGTTCCAAACTAATATAATATAATATATGCCATTTAGCAGACGCTTTTATCCAAAGTGACTTACAGTAGTGAATGAATACATTTTTTAGTATATGTGGTCCCAATGGAAATCGAACCCACAACCTAAGCGTTGTCAACACCATGCTCTACCTACTGAGCCACACAGAACCACACTCTACCTACTGAGACACACAGAATCACGCTGTACCTACTGAGCCACACAGAACCACGCTCTACCTACTGAGCCACACAGAACCACGCTACCTACTGAGACACACAGAACTACACTCTACCTACTGAGACACACAGAACCACACTCTACCTACTGAGACACACAGAGCCATGCTCTACCTACTGAGCCACACAGAACCACGCTCTACCTACTGAGCCACACAGAACCACGCTCTACCTACTGAGCCACACAGAACCATGCTCTACCTACTGAGCCACATAGAACCACACTCTACCTACTGAGACACACAGAACCATGCTCTACCTACTGAGCCACACAGAACCACACTTTACCTACTGAGCCACGCGTTTGACACTAGATAGGCTATAACGCACCTATTCGTCCGCCTACAGAAAGCTAGGTAATTATCATCGAACCGTTCATGGCTTTTGAATGATCTATTCATTGGAGTTATTTTGAAATAAGTTGTGTACTCATTGTAAAGTGAAACGTAGGGGAAATGTTTAGTTTGATGTCTTCCCATCAAATGGATTGGTCTTTAAAAAAGTTTTCCCTTTTTCCTGTAAATCAGGTCATCATATCAAATAATGCATCTAGGTTTATAGATTATATTCTAAAGTGACCTGTTTTTATTATCTATAAACTTCAGAGACGAATCCTCAGTTCCAACCCCATAGGTGGTGGAATTGCCATCAAAATACTCTCTCCGTGGCAAACAGTATGAGTCAATCAATAGACCAGTCGATCTTTATTTTTTAGCACATTATATAAACAGGTTGTCACAGAGTACATTTTCCAAAGTGAATTAAAAATCCTTTGTGCATGATTTGTTCAAAATCCCAACCCACATCAATCAACCCACAACCTAAGCGTTGTCAATACCATGCTCTACCTACTGAATCACACAGAACCACACTCTACCTACTGAGACACACAGAACCATGCTCTACCTACTGAGCCACACAGAACCACGCTCTACCTACTGAGCCACACAGAACCACGCTCTACCTACTGAGCCACACAGAACCACACTCTACCTACTGAGCCACACAGAACCACACTCTACCTACTGAGCCACACAGAACCATGCTCTACCTACTGAGCCACACAGAGCCATGCTCTACCTACTGAGCCACACAGAACCATGCTCTACCTACTGAGCCACACAGAACCACTGCCCACAAAATGCACTTCAACGCCAATGAGATTGTGAGGAAAATTGGGAAGTCTATACAAGTATCACAATGAGGCGTACAGTATATTAATGTGACTGATACTGATGTTGATAAGTTAAGTAAGTAATATAGTGGATAAGTAATATAGTGGATGTCATAAATAAATGATGGTTTATTGCATTCAATTTATTTTTAAAGTCAAATGGAGCATACATGCTATTATATTATTTGGTGCAAATATCAAATGTTAATAGATTAAATAATCCATTATCCGTTGTTTATAATTTAAAGTCAGCCTCTATGATCCCCCAAATAATTTTTTCAGGAAGTGTGTTTTTGTCATAGCAGTAAGGCCAAAGCCTTGGAAAACAGAAGTACAAGTGCTTGTACAGTTTGTCTGATTGCGAAAGATATCACAAAAAGTTTGTGAAATGTTGAATTAATACATAATTGACCTTTCCTGGGAGCTGTGTATATGCAAATGTATGCATGTATAATAGTTTTTCTATTCAACTGCTGGATTTTAACACGTTTTTTTCTTATTCAGTAAATTCAAGCCATTCTGTGAATGAAGTCTTCATGTATCATTGTAGTCCTTGATGTGCTGGTCCTGCAGTTCTGCCATTTAACCAACAGGTGGCACTCTTCGACAGTACCAGCAAAACAATGACAATAGCTCCCTCTACGCATTCCACTTACTGTAGTATTTGACTGTGTTCTGTGGTAAATTTTTAATTGAAGCTAATCTGAGGTGCTCTCATCCCTCTGTTTCTCTCTCATTTTCTCTCCCTCCCTCCCTCCCTCCTCCCTCTCTCTCTCTCTCTCTCTCTCTCTCTCTCAGATTAATATCATCGCTCCGTACGCCGAAGCCTTTGTGAATCTGCGCATTCACTCAGCCCACACACTGCAGGAGGTACTTGTTTTCCACCTGCGCAAAATGTCCGTCATCTAAGCAAGTGAACCTTAACATTAACAGCAGTTGCCCAGAGTTATCAGTGAAGATATTTGCTGAGGCACTAAAGTGACCAAATATGAGAACATTCAGTGGAGTTTGTCTGAGACGTCTGTGATTCCTGCAGAATCCACGCTGCGTGTGTCTCATCAGAGCCTGTGGTTCTGGTACCTGTACCGGTCCTGGCACGAGGTCCAAACCACCCACTGACCCAGAGACCTCCCTCCCTACAGGTTCTGGAGCAGATCCGGTCCACGGTGGCAGATGGGCGGGTGAAGGTGGAGCTGGTGCAGGGGTTCGACCCTCTTCCCGTCAGCTCTTACGATGAGGCCTCCTTCGGGTTCCAGATCATCAAGAAAACGGTGCTGGACCTGTTCCCTCAGCTCTCCGTGGCTCCAGGTGAGACATCCCGCACAGGAAGTTCAAAACTTCTGCCAACACAGTCCTCATTCAGGACATTTGGGCAAAGGGTATTGTACTGAGCCTTACTGTTTTATATATATATAGATATATATATATAATATATATATAACATTTAGCAGACGCTTTTATCCAAAGCGACTTACAGTAATGAATGCATACATTTTTCAGTATATGTGGTCCCAGTGGGAAGCGAACTCACAACCTAAGCATTGTTAGTGCTGTGCTCTACCTACTGAGCCACACAGACCCACCTTTGTTGTTGTTTGTCCTGTGCCTGCTTCCTTTTTACCTAGGTGTGTGTGTTGGGAACACAGACAGCCGCCACTACACCCAGCTGACCAAAGACATTTACCGCTTCGCTCCCACCTGGTTTAAACCTGGCGATGCTCAGAGGTATGTGTCCCATCATGCAACTGGGGGAAAAAGTATGATTGCAGTGGAATGTGCAAGGGGGGTAAGGTATGATCCAAATGAACACCAGGACGGAAACAAGGCGCCCCCTGTTGCACCACTGTGCCCGGGGCCCCATCACAGAGCTGTCACGTCTGAGGACTGCAGCTTAACCCGCAAGACCTCACTGAATTACAGTTGTCATTATTGTTCTATTAAAGGGCACCTCCTCCCCTTGCAATGCAGCTGTTTTAGGACACTCGCCCTGGCAGATTTTAACGTTCTTGCGTGAAGGGATGGGAGAGTGAGGTTTCTTGAGCCAGAAAGTGGGCGATAAGTGCAATTGATTGACTGATTTCAACCAACTGTTTTTGTTGCGGAATGAAAAGTTGTTTGATTTGTGCAAACAGGTGGTTCGTGAAGCCCTCCTGTTTCCATCGCTGGCTTTCTAAAAAAACCATTGTTGAGTTCTCAAGAAATGACCCACCTGTGTGAAGTTGTCTTGGTGTGACATTGGAGCTTTTCCTTCACAACGTATTGGCCTTGAAGCTACAGTAGTGCGTCTGTAGTGTCTTACACTTCCTCTACATGTTTCTGCCAGAAATGGGCACCACATTTTATGCACAACAGCATTCTTGTTCTGTGCCAGACCTTGGTATTTTAGGGTAAGTAGCGAAGAAAGGGTGTCTTTAAATCTAGAACTAAACTGGTACAGTGAAACCTTTCGCTGAGTCTCTCTCTAATTCGAGAGAAGGGATTGCGGTTGGGGTGGACACTGTAGTGAAACTGGAGGCACGACAGTCCAGGCCTGCCCATGAAGTCCACTGGTGCGCACGACGGAGAGGACTGGCTGAGTTTAAGCCCCGTTTCCTAAAGTGTTTTCGTGTTTTTCTCTTGTTTGGTCTGTGCCCAACATTCCCTTGTGACTCTCCACCAGCTTCCCTGTCATTTCCTGTCCAAGCAGGGGTGGAAAACAAACAAAACAAAAACAAAAACTCCTTCCAGGCCATAGTGGTTAGCAAGCTACAACACAAACCCAGTGTTTTCACATTAAAGCCCAGTTCAGGCTCTAACGCACACACATTTATGTCTTATTTCTCCACGTTTCAGGTTCCACGGTGTGAACGAGAGGATCTCCGTCAAGAACTACGAGGAGCTGGTGACCTTCTATTTCCGGCTGTTCCAGAACTGTGACATCACCAAGCTGCCTGAGCCGCATGGCAGTGGGCACGAGCTGTGAGCGCAGAGGCCGAGCCTGGCACTGCCAACGGGCACACTGCTCGCTGCCCCCAGGGTTCTCCATTACACAAGCCAGCCTGCACTCTGTATGCATGAGGCTATGCGTCTTAACACTGAATCGATTGCATAGCGGTGCTTGTTAGCATTATTAGTACCTGCTATGCTGTTTGAATGAGTCTTGGATGCTGTGATCATTTCAGATGAGGTGATTGAGGACTGCTGCGGATATACCCTAATGCGTGTGCCTTTATTTTCCAACACTGTTTATGAGCTACTGTGAGATTATCTGTCAATAATAATAATAATAATAATAATAATGATAATATTATTTTATTTTGATAAATATTTTATTTTAAATCAGAGTCAAATATCCCTGGGTCTGAATTTACCCCAGGTATGCACATATTTTCCAGTTACAGACTAACCTACCTCACATTAGGAGTTTTAGTAGGTCTGTACAAACACAAGTTTAGCTTTGTTCTTGCTCTGAATTTTCGCAACAATGATGGCTAGGCTTACAATTCTACCAGCATGTAGGAATAATTAATATTGACACACTTAAAGGGAAACTCCACCCAAAAATACATTTGGTATGTTCTTATCTTACCCTCAGAATAATTTGTATGACCTGTATTTAATGTGTCAAAAACACATATTTTGGCTGTATCTGCAAAAGACCAGTTGGAGTGATGATGTAATCAAGGTATAGCTCCTCTCCTTCTTATCATTTAAGTGAATGGAGGAGTCTTTTTAATCAGTGTAATGGCGATAAGTATATTATTTTCGCTACATTTCTGAAGTTCTGCAGTTACAATATTTAATGCGTTTAATGCGTTCCAAACTGAAGGTTTGGAATCTTGTTTTAGTTTAATCTGAAATCCGTTGTACCTGGGTGACATCATTGACAGTGGAGTGGGTCTCTGTGCATTTTATTTGTTGTGGCCCACAGTATTATGTGACACATTAGAAATGAGATCGATCAATTATTACTAAGGCAAGGACCAACATATTGTATAATGATTTTTGGCTGGAGTTCATCTTTAATGTGAAAAGTATAAAAATATCCACTTTGAGCACATGTGCACTAGAACAAGTAATGCGTAAAATCAGGCCTGGGGCCCTGTCGGGTAAACTTGCTTTTGTTCCAGCCATAGTTGCAGCCCCTGGATTATAATGCGCTGTTAATTAAACATTTTTAACGTCGTTTGAGGAGTGATGCCACATCGTGTCAGAAATGGCAATGCATGTTATTAAGAATACATATGCACCCCCAAAAACTTTGAATCGGTCAGATAACATTTGCTGAAAGTGGACACCTGGTCACTGAAACGAAACCATTTTGGGGAAATTAAGAATTAAAAACCAATGCAAAAGGCGACAAGTCAAACCTGCAATGTGTTGAAACCGGTTTAAATACAACATTATTGAAGAACATTGCGGTTGTTTCTGAAATTGGTTTTCAACGACCATAAGTGGTAGAGAGATTGGCCGTAACAAAAGCAGTGTACACGGGGGGCCCCAGGTCAGTTTGCACACCGCTGCACTGGAGGTTGGTTTTGCACCAGGCACAGAAGGTATGGTTTGTTTGGACAGTGGTGTGAAAACTATGTTTGATTAGGGAGCAAAGCAAAACTAACCAAACGCAAAGAAAAACTGAAGCCACTTGAAAAGCTGGCCACGGTCAATGGTGCTGGGAAATACTGCGCTGTGTGATCACAGAGAGCTCTCTGCTCTGTCATGCAAGAAACGCCCCGGCTATTCTGAGTTCACAAGAGATCTCTTCCATTGGACTGTGTGTCATGAGCTTTACTGTATGCAATGTGGTCGCCTGTTGTTATGGTAAACTGTAGCAAACATGCAGACTCAACTGTCGTGGTTAAACTTGTTCTTAACAACGTGAAAAGATCTGAGCCTGTGAAGTTACTGATGTGTGACCTGAAAACCAAGCACTTCTTTCCACGTACTCCCTGAATGTTTTGTATAAATTCTGAAATGAGATATTTCTTTCTAATTATTTATTGTTTGTGACTTTCTGCTGCCCATTAGAAATTAATATAATTTAATTATTTTTTCTGTTCTGTTTTATGCTTGCTTTTGAAACTTTAAAGATTGAATTCTGACAAAACCACAGCCTCAGTCAGGCTTATATTCCTTTATTTTGTGCAGGAGGTGGCTGCTCGATTGATCAATTATGGCCAACGATGGGTGCTACGAGGTACTGAGTGATGTAAAACAGGCTGGTCAAGTCCACAGTTGCATGAGTTTTTGCTTCTACTTTTGAATTTTTGTGACTTTTCTCTGATTGGCTATGAATTAAATATGTACTAGGGTTTGTGAATAGTGTTCACAAATCATAAACGTATCATTTGTATTTGTTTAAAATGTAATTCTTTATCTGCTGCTATTTGTTAAAGCACACATACACAGTATGTAGATTATCTTGAAATTTTGCAATATTGTGAATTAGCATGAATGAGTCAGGGTTCTTAATATTGCTGAGGATTATTTTTAAATGACCATAGTGTGCCATTTTGTGAGACTGCTGATTGCTGTGCTGTAGAAAAATGAACATGATTAACATGTCTGTATATGTTATGCATATACCTATGGACAATAAATAAAGATTCAACAACCTAATGTTAACCAATGACCTGTTTTGTGAATTCTGCTATGGCCAATAAGGTCATTTGTTTTGTAAAGGTGGGAATAAACGCCTCTTGAAAGCACCACTTAATGAAATGATCACCTGCATTTGTGATGTTACATTAGGACCTGTAATCCAATAATTGCCATGGCAACCAAACGTTGCCTGCGTTGGTCAGTGACTCGGTGTCTGAATCACAATGACAATGACAACGAAACCAGCAGATTCTGGGGCCAGTTTAGCCTTTAGCTCATAATGGATATGGTTAGAATATGGATAGGGGGAAACCTGATCCTAGATCAGCACTCCTACTCTTAGAATCTTTGTACATACGGCCCAGGGTGTTAATCTTGAGAGCTTGCATTGTCAGTCATTTAAGAAAGTGTGACCGCATTAACAAATTAATTCAATCATTCAATCCAACTTCCTGAACATCCCCAACATAATATTTCATTATTTTAAAAAAATTTTAATGGATGAAATAAACGCTATTTGAAAATTAGACAGACATTGGACGCCCCACAATCTCACCAGTGAATGACTAGACATGTTGTCTTTTGCATGTAGGCTACCTGTGTTCCAAAATGAACAGATGTGCAATCAATGTTCTCTAGCCAATTATGCGCTTAAATAGAGAATCTGTGTTTGGTTACCTGCACGTATTTACATGTTTTCGTTCACCTTTCTTGGTAGTACAGAGAAACTGGCTTGTTGCTTTTTAGTCCCATTCTAACTCATAAATAGGATACTTCATATTTACATTCCGCTCCGCTGTAGAGGTATAAAGTGTGGGCGCCTCTCTGCGCTATTAACGTCAAGGTACAGCAATGATTGATTATAGATACGATTTCATTCATGTGGTCTTCATTCACATCCTAGAAATATTTAAACACGTTTGTAAAACCTGAGGCACAACACAAGCGCTGCATGGACTCCCCAGTAGCCTATACGTCCAATCATTTACACAGCCGGATAAGAAATCGCTGTTGTTGCAATGTTTACGTCATTCTAGCCCGCCTCTGTACTTCCTTTTTAGCACAATAATTTCACAAACGGCAACATCCGCTAAATAGACCAATGCACTATGATCTGATTGACTAACCTTAGGACTACATAAGAAATCAGTAACCGCTGCGGTAGTATCGTGTTAGTCATGACGTGTCTGTAGCCTACTGATTTATTATAGAGCTACTATTCTCCCCTTTTTGGACTGCTGCTAAACTTCCAGGTAGTTATTCGCTAGCTACTGTCTGGCTACGCATATTCTGACCTACTGCCATGTATCGAGAATTACATGTTGCGGGGCGCAGTAGAATTGAGCATTTTCTAGCCCTGCACTGCGCGCATACGATTATTTCCCACTGGTATTGTATATTTCTGGTGTGTTGCTTGTTAGCCTTACGCGCTGTTATGCATATGGATAGATATGAGCTATATGATTCATATCATAAGGACAGACAATGTCCATAAGTTACAGGAGGATAATAAAATTAAACACACATTTTTGATCGTATTAATTTGTATTTATTGATATAGTGTACAGTTATAGTGATTATTGTATGAGTGTCATTTTCATTTATCAGGTTCCTTCTATTCAAATTGTTACGTGATGACGATGTATTAAAAAAACCAAAAACTATTTTTAAAACAATATCAATAAACTCCTTTATTTTGTAGATTGAAGAACCAGACAGACAACGTTAGAGGGCAACTCGTCGCCAGGCAAGCAACTAACCAAGCTTCACCTAACTTTAAAAAAGGGAATATTTTTGCCACGTGGAATAAGGTGAGACGTCCCTGTAGAAGTGGACTCCTAGAAACCAAAGCGCCGGGCAGAGTTGCGATTCCACAGCACGGTGTGTAGGTTTGCTAAACCCTTACGGAGGAAGCAATTATCAGGACCGTCTTTCTTAAAAAGATAAAGGTCTCTATTGGTGTTAGAATCCAATTCAATGCTTGCTATCGATAAACCCAGTGCTCAGTAGCCGGAACTTCTTCAATTCTCAAAAGGTCATGTCGCCACCGGAACTCCTTTTCCAAACTAGGACGAAACGTGATGTGTGCAGTCTCTCAAGAGTAATGGAATAGACCAATCGGCGGTTAGAACAACTTTGGCCAGTTTCTCAAAATGTAAGAAATTCGACAACTATATTTAAAATCTCCTTTATACAGTGTAACCAGCTAGCAAGGGGATACTACTACCAGGAATAATTTTCTCTTGAAACCTCCAGATCATTTGGGCTATTGTCATTTCATTTACCGGAAAACAATACTGAAACTGACAGTAATTCTTCTTCGATCTTTTGAAAAAATACTTTTATTTGTATTTCATATGGACGGGCAACTCTGTGCTTCTGATACACAATCCACATTACAAATTTGCACAAAGAAGGAACGTGCAGTTGAATGTATTTCTTTCGCACCGATGGGGTAAATGTATTTTCTTTCAGTTCTGAATTTAAGGACAAATGTTATCGTAATTGGATAGGAATGGAAAACTTTTGAATATCTCGCTTTCAAGCCTAGAGTTTTTTAAATTTAATAACGTAATAATTTCAAAGCAGCCCGGCTCGGCGTTTCTTTCGAACGGGTGAAAACTGCAAACGATGTATTCTGGTTCATTGGAAATTAAAACACAAAGTGAGCCCCTGGCGTTGCACTATTCCAACGGGACAGTTCACCTCGTCACACCGGACAGTCTAGCGGAACAGCGGCAAGATGCGGAGGACCACAACCTGACCGAGTCGCCTTGCTTTTCCGTACGGACCGAGTCGCACAGAGAGCGGTCAGAGCTGGCCTTCAGCGACCGTGAGGCCAACTCCAAGGGCGAGGGTGAGGACGACAACCTCCTGGAGAATGCCACCCAGGATGCCAACGAAAGCGACGATGCCCATAGGCACCAGATCCCGAAGGAGACCACCTTCTCCATCGGACTACAGATTGTGTTCCCCTTCCTGCTCGCAGGGTTTGGGACAGTGGGCGCAGGAATGGTTCTGGACATTGTACAGGTAAGTGTGTGGCCTATTTAGCTTGCTATTCGTGGCCACGGACAATGTATTTGTTGCATCTAGGTAAACAGAGTGTCAAACTTAAAAGACTGTAAAAGAACAGCCAGTCATGTCAGTTCGATATAACGTTAAATTCAAATTGTTAGTGGTGCATGTGCTTTATTTATTTATTTCGTATTGATCTCCTCCCAGTAAAATACTATAATTAAATCTACAATTAGTACACTTTACTTGGAGTAAAACAAATCTACGCTGAAGAGTAAAATAAATGCTCACTGCCTTTGGAGGTGAAAAATAAAATTATAGGCAGAGCCCACTTTGTCCCAGAACTGTTTTAAAAAAGAACTGCGTTTTTGCAGGAAAGCAGAAACAAGACACTGTAAACCAAGCTAGCTATTATACATCCCACACAGAGCCAATTTTGGGTCTGCCACAACTACAGCGGAATCTCTTGGTGAAGTAAACAGACGTGGTCAATGGTATGATGCTGACAATGTCCACGGTCTCTGCCTCCAGCAAGCGTAGGCCTACCTCCTCCCTCCAGGGCTGTCCCCCTGCCATAGACTGGGTTGAACTCTCACTGGCAAGTCTAGGATTAGAACAAATGGTTAATATTTGCATATCACACTATGCAGGGTAATAACTGATTACTTGACCAGTACTTGAATGTTTGTTCATTATCAAAAAGGAAAATATATTCAGAACTGCTTTTTAATATTCTTTTTACTTTTTTTTTCTACATTTATTTCTGTATGTTCCCCCCATTTTTCTCCTAATTTGGTGCTGAATTGTACCCTCTATTAATAAAATGTCCCCCCCTCGAGCTTGCTGCCTGCAACCACGGGACCCGCTGCTACTCTGGGACTGAATCGAACCCAGGCTGCAGCGGGCAACCTGCACTTTGAACAAGTGCCTTTACCAGTTGTGCCACCCAGGAGCCACAAATCTTCTTTTTAATTTGATTAAAATTTCAATTTAGCTGTCATGTTTTGTCTCTCACCTCTCTTAAGGGTTTGGATGGCACTTATCATCAGATATAGTATATGTTACACACCTGGCAACAATGGGCCTAGACAAAATCTAGCATTGACCTAGCAACTATGACATTAGGGACATCTTTAAAAAGGCATTAGTTATACTGGAGTGCCATTGTATTGGGAGTGTATATACAAAAGGCTTTGTCTATAATATCATCACCTCTTCTATTTAGTTTGACCTTTTCGATGCTAGTGCATCGTTTTTGTAAACCTCCCTTATCGCTTGTCGTCACTCACCTGTCCATGGTGCAGCCTGGCTTAGGTGTGTTTCCACCCGCCCCCCACCCCACCCCCAGGAGAGATGTGGCCTATTTGCCTTTGTTCAGTTTGTTGGGATGTTATTCTTATGTACGAAAAACTTGAAACTTCTTTCTTCGTTAAGTATTTTCTCCATCCTGACAATAAATGAATTCAGCATTATGCCTTATTGTTGACTCCAGCAGTATCTGATGCTGAGTGAACACGTCCAGTTTTCAGGATTTCAGGTCACAGGAACGGCTTCTCAACAAACAAGTGACATGACTATTCAACAGCGTAGCTCCGACAGCTTTCCCCCCGGTCACGTAATAAGAGCCACAGGAGGACACAACGGTAACCAGATACACACAGGGTCATGTACGTACAAAATCCACATTTGACAGAAGTGGGAGACAAGGGAGTGGAGACCTAGCTACCACGACAAACACCAGAATCAGGACTAATGGAAAGGAATAGGCAGCATAACCAACATGGCAGGCGACTTGGGGTTCTGTTATGTACCTTAGAACTTCAGAACAAGCTAGCAGAGGAGTCGCAAGCTCAGCAACGCTGGTGAGAACCATATTCTAGCAGCATCCTGAGGTGGTGACGCGCAGTAGTACTGTACAATTTAAAAACGGGTGAAGTGCTTCAGTCCAGATGCCCAGCAATTCTGCAGTAGCCGACTAATTTAGTGTGACAGGTGCACTCGCATATACATTTTAAAAATATATACTGTGTGCCCTTGGTTACAGACATCCTAGTCATTGTGTGCTGTATGTAGGAATGCTGCTGGCCAGGGTGGCCTGGTATGGGTGTGTGTTTGTGTGCCAATTCACTTGCACTGCCGAGACCATGGCTGCGTCTCAAATTGCATACTTGTTCTATCCAGTGCGTATATCAAGTACGGAGGTAAACGGTCATGTTATTGAGTGCATCCCAAACTCAAGTATGCAACTTGGCACATCTCTGTTTGTAAATCCAGACTGGCGACTCACCTCTTTTTCTACTTTGGTTCTCCTCTTTGCTAGGACTTTTCTGCTTTTTTTCTAAATGGTGTTCTGTTTCTTTTTTTATACTGTACGACATCCTTGGGTTCCTATAAAGGCGCTTCAAATGACACATTATTAATAATCATTAGTGTGAACATCTGAGTGTTTTCTCATTGTGTGTTTATATAATAACATATGCCATTTAGCCAACACTTTTATCCAAAGCAACTTACATTTTTTCAGTATATGTGGTCCCAGTGGGAATTGAACCCACAACCCATTGCCAATGCCGTGCTCTACCTACTGAGCCACACAGAACCAACATGTTTGAATGTGTTTTGTTTGTCTGATTGAATGTGTTTAAAGGGTGTGGTCAGCGTTCTCTCTTTGTGACCGCAGCACTGGACGGTGTTCAAGGAGGTGACGGAGGTGTTCATCCTGGTGCCTGCCCTCCTGGGCCTCAAAGGGAACCTGGAGATGACCCTGGCCTCCAGACTGTCCACCGCCGTGAGTGTCCGCAGCCGTCCACAGATTTAGCACCACTCTTAAGCCATTGTTACACACATGCAGACTCATAGATGAGTAAAGGATATTGGTGTGCTACAGGGAATCATTCTGAAAAGAAAGACTATGTGAGTGTGCTTTTTGTGCCGACTCACAGCAGGAAACCTGAGTCAGCAGAAAAGATCGGCCATTTTAAGTTGGCTGGGGGTTCCTGGGGTGAGCGCTGCCGTAGTTCCCGCAGGCTACACGTGATGAGGAGAACGGCCCCTGGCTTTCGGTCGAGTGCATCGGAGGAGCGCACACGTTACATGCTGCTCGCGCGGGGTTCGAATGTCACAGTGGTGACTAGACGCACGATTGGTGATTCCAAATGTGGGAGGAAAAATGGGGGGAGGTGTTCAAATATCAAATATGGCTCTGCATTTTTTTTGCAACCAAGTTTTAAATCCAGTATTTTAGTCCTCAAACAGTCACCCTCTGTGACACCTGAATCCGTTTTCAATATTTAATGATACTAATTGCATGTTGACTTACGGTGTGGTGATCATGGCTATCCACACACATTTATGCCTTATTGTTTTGCAGTGTTCACCATGATGCATCAGTAATGCATTAATGTTTATCGTGATTTTAAGTCGTGACGTGGCATTCTTTACTTATTGAGAGAAAGCAAATGCTTTTTGCATTCCCACTAAGACCACATACACTGAAAAATGTATGCATTCACTGCTGTAAGTTGCTTTGGATAAAAGCTTCTGCTAAATGGCATATATTATATTATTATAGCAGGGCTCTGTGCACGGTGTCTTAGTGTTGGATGTGCAGTGTCTTAGTTCGTTGGTCATGGCGGATAACACAAGACTTCACTGCGGAGTGTGATTTATTTGTTGTAAGCGGTCAGTTTATGAATGGTCCGTGGCGGTGGCTGGTCTGCTCTGGGTTTCGACCTTTGACCCTGTAATAGAATAGTTAACTGCAGAGTGTCAGGAGGACAGATGAGCTCTGTGGGGTTAAAGCCGGGGTCACAGTCCCGGCAGGCTCACTGCCCCCAGGTCTGGCTGTGGCGGGCAGTGCCCCGTTCTGGAGCGGACGTTCACGTGCTCGATCTCAGGTGGGCCTCAATCTTGGCATGGTGGGGACCGGCATGTGAGACGACTGGATATTTCTGATACGTATTGGCTGTGTTTGCTGCGATCCAAAATGCCAAATTTGAAACGTGCAAAATAAAACTTTTATGCTTTGTCAACTCTCATTGGTTTCTTTACAAATAAAAAGCCTTATGGGAAAAAACCCTCTTGTTATTTACAGAGCTAGTGAAGATTAGGCAGGTTACAAAATGTTCTGTTTGCTAAATAACACTCCTCCGACAGTGTTGGAATGGCTTCTGATTGCTCATTATCCGCAGCACGATTAGGGTGTAAACATGATTGGTTCCAAGGCTTTTTGCTCTCTCTCTGTTATGCAACTCCTTGGGGGAACATTGTCTTTCCTTGTGTTTGCTTTGATTACGTAAAGCTCATGTTTCAGTGCCTGAAAGAGCAGCGCTGCCTCGCAGGACTGCTCCAGGGCGGCTCAGACCGCTTCTACTCGAGTCAGTCAAACTTTTAAAACGTACTTATTTAACCTTTATTTAACCAGGCAAGCCATTAAGAACACGTTCTTATTTACAATGGCGGCCTGGGTACATACCTGGGTACATACACCATTCACTCACACACTCACACCTACAGGGCAATTTTAGACTCTCCAATTAGGCTAACGTGCATGTCTTTGGACTGTGGGAGGAAACCGGAGTACCCGGAGGAAACCCACGTGGACACAGGGAGAACATGCAAACTCCGCACAGAAAGGCCCCCGGCCTGGATTCGAACCTGGGACCTTCTTGCTGTGAGGTGACAGTGCTATCCACTGCACCACCATGCCACCACTTAACTTGGATTGTCTGTAATTCCATTCTTATTTCTTCCTCCTCATCATCATCATCCTAATTTGAAATATCCGATTGAATTTGTATGGCCGTTTCATGACTGCAGTGTCTTCCTGTTGATTCGGGAGGGTGCAGACCAGCGCTCTCTCCTCTGCGGCGTCCACCAGCTGACCTGCACAGCCAAGTGCACATCATGCGCAGGGCAGAGACGCTGGTGTGTGATAGGACGGACACTGGTAGTCCCGCTAACTCAAACCCTGGTGCCAAGCCTGGTCTTGTGCACCCCAAGGGTCTCTACTGTTACATTACATGACCTGAGACGCTCATTCATGACCTGGCAAGCTGACCTGGCAAGCTACTACATGACCTGGCAGGCTAAAGCTAAATTATAAACCTGCCCTGGCCACAGTGGACACTGGCATAGTCAGGACTGGATGCCAGCAAACGGGGTGCGTCACAACACTGGACCTTGACACTGGACCTGAGTTAGCAGGACGAGCCACCGGGCAGAACTGAACCCTTTGCTTTTGTGTTTCCCTGGACCTGGACAGAGAAGTTGGATGACAGTCAGATCTCTGAGCAAACCCGCCTTACATTGGGGGAAGGGGGGAAGGTGAGCCGGCTCGAGTTCGCCGTGAAGCACGTAAGGGTGTCTCCAGAACGTGGGTGGGTGAAGAAAACAGAGTTCGCTGCCCTCGTAGAGACGAGCGGCGGACTCGTGTGGGGAGGGTCAATCGAAAAGAATGAATAGAGGGTGTAATTGGCCCCTAAAACTGGGAGAGAAAAAAAGCAGCTCATATTCATGAAAGAAGAACTCTGTTATTGTGTTCAGCCACACCACCCTACTGCGATGATGCAACAGTCATCCTGCTTTGCCTAACGCCGCCTATTTATAAATCACCACACTTGTGCTGTGCCAAACCACATTAGCATAACAGTCGGTGATTGTGCATGTTTCTAAATAGAAATAGAATACCAAGTGAATAATGTAAATGTGTAAAGGTAATGTAAAATGTACCAATAGTATTCACTTGAGCTACTATAATAAGTTGGTGTTCCTGTGGCCAAATCCAAGTGCAGGACAATGTTGTTGTTCAAAGACATGAAATAAAACGCTGGACTCCTTATCTCAGTCACAGGGTGTGAGGCCAAAGATCCCATCAACCCCCCAGGGTCAAAGTGTTCTCTGCGTGTTTCGGGAGCCGCCTGGCCAGCCATGTGCTTGTGGACAGGGAGATGTTGGCAGAGGACCGCGTTTGATTTGGCGTGATGTGTCTCTCATCTCCCTTATCTGCCCCCACGTGCTCTGTCACCGTGCCCTCACTGATCTCAGATCAGCTTAACCCGTCCTCTCCGCTGGACCCAGTCCCCCAGCAGGCCTGAACTTAAGCCCCAGCAAACCCGTGACCAACTCTTCTGCTTCTTCTTTTTATTCTTTTTATTATTCTTTATAATAAGAAGAATGTGTTTCTAAAAATAAATTGGTGGTGTTATAGAAATATTATAGAGGATTATTATTATTTGTTGTTGCTATTGCTGTTGTAGTAGTAGTACTATTTATTTATTTATTTTAGTTACTTGGCAGGTGGTATTTTCCTGACAAACACTCTCAATGTGCTTCATTGTCACGTAGATACATTCTTAGATATATTAAATGCATGTTGCCACAGTAACAAGAGCACATGCAGAGAAAAGTGATTTGAGCTTAAAGCTGAAAAACCGCTCATTCACTTATTTAGTCATAGCAGTTGTGGCGGTGGTTTTATACGTTGCAGCCTACTGAGTCACTGCAGAAGTGTTTTATGAGCATTTAGGTCCCCCCCAACAGTTGAAAAAGAAAACCGTTAATCTTCCTTAACCAAAGGCTTTCCTGACACAGAAAACACAGCTCTCTCTCCCACACAGAGGTTACACAAGCTCTCTGCTGAAAAGCAGTGTCGTTCAAACGCACAAGAACAGAGGCCTTGTCCCTGGCACCAGGCCAGACGATGGCTGGGAGTTAAACATTGATATGGGTGAACTGGTAGCGGACAGTCTGACACAGACAGACTGACATACCCACCCCGAAAACAACAACGTACCCAGCACAATGGTATTTTTTTACATTTTATTTAACCTTTATTTAACCAGGTTAGTCTCATTGAGATTAGAAACCTATTTTTCAAGAGAGACCTGGCCAAAAAAGCAACAATAGATTACAGACACTACAAAAATGACAACATTTAACATAAAAGCAGACAAGCAACAATGTTCACAGTTTTACTTCTGGTTACACAAGAGCGTGAGTATGGAAACCCAGTGCCACGCAGCTGGCATACATTGGGTTTGGTGGCCCTGTTAGGCTCTAGTGTAGTGTGTTTTGAATGTTTTAGGGTGGTGGTGAGGGTCTGTAAACAGCCAGACTCTTCATAGAGAACACTGGAGAGAGGACTGCTGTGGGTTTGAAACCTCTGGCAGGAACGGGACTCAAACCCAGCAGAGCAGAGCATTCAGTGACCCGTGATCGAAACAGGAAGTTGTGTCATTCATCACCACACAGTCGTGGGAGGAAGACGGGGGGCGTGTGACATCACTTCCTGTTATAGGTGTGACCTCACTTCCTCTCTCTCTGACCCCTGCAGGCCAACATTGGTCACATGGACGCCGGTGGCGATATTCGGAAGCTGGTGGTGGGGAACCTGGCCCTCATTCAGGTGAGCCTGAACCCCCACAGGTGCGGTCTCACAGGGCGTAAACATTGTGAGTTACAGGACAGCCAAGGCAAGATGTGAACCAGAAGTTCTGCGTGGCTCAGTAGGTTGAGTGCGGCGCTGAGAATGCTTAGGTTGTGGGTTTGATTCCCATTGGGGCCTCATGCACTGAAAAATGTATGCATTCACTACTGTAAGTCGCTTTGGATAAAAGCATCTGCTAAATGGCATATATTATATTATATTAGTTTGGAACTCTGGTTCTTTTATCACAATCAAGTTCAACCACGCCATGCAGTGGACTGCCATGGGCATTAGATGTATCTAGGCCTGTCTGCTTCTCAGAATTTTACCAATAACCAATCCCTATAAGCACATATAATGGAAAATGTATGCATTCACCACTGTAAGGTGCTCTGGATAAGAGCGTCTGCTAAATGCTTAAAATGTAAAATGTAATGTAGAGGTGAGCGTGTGTCATGTATATAAGTTTGTGAGGGGGTGTGTTTGTAGAGGTGAGCGTGTGTCATGTATATAGGTTTGTGAGGGGGTGTGTTTGTAGAGGCGAACGTTAACCCCCCCGTGGCTCCCCTCTCCTCCAGGTTCAGGCCACCGTGGTGGGCTTCATGGCGTCCATGGCGGCTGTCCTGTTTGGCTGGGTTCCCGAGGGTCATTTCGACATTCACCACGCCCTGCTGCTGTGTGCCAGCAGCGTCGCCACGGCTTTCATCGCCTCACTGCTGCTCGGTAACACAATACACTTTTCATTAAATATATTATCCTCGCAGCTTTCTGTTTTATTATGTTATTTTCCCTCCCTTGCTCCAGCCGGCCAACAGAGCATTACTTATATCACTGTTTAGGGAAACTAATTCTAATATGAAGTCTTGGCTCTTTAAAGAAGTGTAATATTGGCAGCAGTCTGTAGCCACCAGGAGTTCCCTACTGCCACCCAGTGGCTGGAAAGATTATCACAACTTGCTAAAACAGACATTTGCCAAGTTTACATTGCAGAGTCATGTATATACAGTACGGAAGTAAGTGTACTAATTCATAATATATTGAATGAATGCTGTCGTAGAATAGTCACATATTCAAGCCATGTGGCTCTGTGTTGAAATGTGTGGATGTTTTATAGAGTGGCAGAAATTGGACCCATGTGAGTATATTTGTTCCAGTGCATGCTGTGTTAGTGATTATTGAGGAAACAAACGAGGACCTGAATGCAGGACGAGGAGTGTGTGACTGGAACTCGTGCAGCGTTGCACACCAGGGCCTGTGGTGCCTTTCACGATTTCAAGTGTTTACAATGAAGGGGGAAGCTCACCTCATTCACCATCAATTACAATCACACGCCCAGCCATGTTTGCACCAGAATGCTCACCACACACCAACAGGGGACTATAAAACAAAAGACTGGAAGACTAAGGCTAGCTACTGTGTCGATAACCTCTCAGAGAATGAAATATCATGGGAATAGTCAAAGCAATATGTGGGACCTCTTGCCCTGGCTCCGTTCTGTGAACAGGGCTGATCATGATCGGGGTGATCATCGGCTCCAGGAGGGTGGGCATCAACCCGGACAACGTGGCCACGCCCATCGCTGCCAGCCTGGGTGACCTCATCACGCTGTCCCTGCTGGCGGGGGTCAGCTCTGGACTCTACAAGCAGCTGGGTGAGAACTCCACCTCTAACCCCACCCACCTATCACCCGCTCCTATTCACTACTCACTATTCATTATTCACTATTCTATTCACTACTCACTACTCACTATTCTATTCACTACTCACTATTCTATTCACTATTCACTATTCTATTCTATTCACTACTCACTATTCTATTCACTACTCACTATTCTATTCGCTGTTCTATTTTCTTTCTCTTTAAACAAACTGTGTGCTTTAAAGGCTTGTGTCTACCACATGCTGTTGTTTGATGTTGGTTACGCTCGTATTAATGGAGTATCTGGGAGCTGTTCCGTGGACAGAAAAATGTATTAAAGGCACAAAGCATTGCTAAAGCTCCTTACAGAACAAGCGTACATTAATTGACATTTGCGTACGCAACATTTGAAATGTGATACAGATTAATGCAAATGCCAGAAAACACAAACCATGAAAGCAAAATATTAGAAATCATGAAAAGGGAATTCTTTATGTGCACGCCAAACTACCTTCTAGGGAAGTAAAGTGTGCCTGCCCTGTGATTGGCCTGGCCTGTGATTGGCCTGGCCTGTGATTGGCCTGCCCTGTGATTGGCATGCCCTGTGATTGGCCTGCCCTGTGATTGGCCTGGCCTGTGATTGGCCTGGCCTGTGATTGTGACCTGGCTGGCCCTTCTTTCCATTCCTTTTTCTTTTCAATTTATTTTCCCAATTTGGTGGCCAATCAAACCCTCTTCTACTTCAACTGTCCCCCCTCGTACTACGAGCTCGCCGCTGCAACCCTGCGCTTAGAACAAGTGCCTTAACCGGTTGCGCCAACCCAATGTTGGTATTCTGAATCTCGGATTCTTAATCAATTTCTCAAAATCGTTGTGGAGAGGTGAAACCGCGCCCACGGGATAATTGTAACCACATGTGCGTAGGTTCAAAAGCTGCAATAGCCGCGATAAATAAATGAATGAAGGTGGAACCCGCACACTGTGTGTAGAAAAGGGAATATCCCAAACAAGGCGAAGGCTCGATGTTTAATTTAAAGTCTTTTAATCGACAAAAGACAAAGAGACAGACGTTTCGGTCAAATGACCATCATCAGTATAACTGATGATGATAAGTTATACTGATGATGGTCATTTGACCGAAACGTCTGTCTCTTTGTCTTTTGTCGAGCCTTCACCTCGTTTGGGATATTCCCTTTTCTACACACAGTGTGCAGGTTCCACCTTCATTCATTTCTTAATCAATTTCTCCCCACAGATATTTTTGCATCTGGAGCCAACTGTAGCTAACTTATAGCAGGGTCAAAGTGGCCCTCTTTCAGCTCCCATCATTGGCACACCTTATATGACCAAACGTGTCACTGTCAGTCAGCTGCCTGTTGGCCACAGATTGGTGCGCTAAAAGAGCCCAACAAATATTGACATGCTGCCAGAGAGCACGCCACACAAAGGGACATTTTTGTTGGGGCGTTACTCGTGAACATTCCTGTTGGGCGACAAGCAAACTTAACGTTGACACATCATTTGTCCTTTATCCAAGAAAAATAAAATCCCACTGACACATTCCCATCGAAGGTGCCCCGGGCCAAGCGGTCACTGGGTCATGCTCACTTTCGATTTGGTTTTTCTCATTTCTGCGTCCCATTGGCCCGGCAGAGCACAGCTCCTACGCCAACCCGCTGGTGTGTGTGTTCTTCCTGGCCCTGACGCCCCTGTGGGTTCTGATCGCCCACCGCGTCCCGTCCACCAGGGAGGTGCTCTACACGGGCTGGGAGCCCGTCATCATCGCCATGGGGATCAGCAGGTACCGGAGCCTTCCCAGCATGCTCTTTGAGGGATCCCTCCCTTTATTTAGTTATTTTAGTTACTTGTTTATTTGGCAGGTGGTATTTTCCTGAGAAACACACATGTGCTTCATTGTCACGTAGATACATTCTTAGATATATTAAATGCATGTTGCCACAGTAACGAGCACAAGTAGAGAACAGTGACTTGAGCTTAAAGCTGAAAAACAGCTCATTCACTTATGTAGTCGTAGCAGTTGTGGCGGTAGTTTCATACGTTGCAGCCTACTGTATTTCTTCCATATAAAGTCAGTGCAGAAGTGTTTTATGAGCATTTAACTCCCCCCAACAGTTGAAAAAGAAAGCCGTTAATCTTCCTGAACAAAGGCCTTCCTGACGCAGAAAACCCCGCTCTCTCCCATGCGGAGGAGTCCCCCCCCCCAACAGGCCCACTCACGCTTTCACAGCCTTATCGTTACTTATAGTGCCGTGTGTGTGTGTGTGTGTGTGTGTGTGTGTGTGTGTGTGTGTGTGTGTGTGTGTGTGACGGTGTGATTATCACCCCTCCCCCGCAGTATCGGAGGGCTCATCCTGGATAAAACCGTGTCCAACCCAAACTTTGCCGGGATGGCCGTCTTCACCCCCGTCATCAACGGTAACTACCTCCTCCTCTTCTGTTTCGAGTGCGTTTCGGGTGGCAGTGCAGTGTAATGGTTAGGGAGCTGGGCTTGTAACTCAGAGGTTGTAGGTTAAATTCCCAGGTGGGAGCACTGCCGTTGTACCCTTGAGCAAGGTACTTAACCTGAATTGCTTCAGTAAAATATCCAGCTGTATAAATGGATTGTATGTAAAGAAATGTAAAGTGTGTAAGTCGCTCTGGATAAGAGCGTCTGCTAAATGCCTAAAATGTAAATGTGATGTAAATGTGTAGCTCCGCTGTCCAGTGCCTGCCCCTGCTGTAGCACAATCTCTCGATGCTGCGTACCACAGTCATAAGAGGAATTGTGTCCTTTTAAAGGGTGATATTTTGGTCGTACCAGGTAAAGCACCACTTCTTTGTGCAGCGTTGTGCCCCTCAGTATGAAATCTAATCCTGACCACGCCAGTGCCAACTGTGCCACTTCCAAATTGTGGAAAAAATATAAATTAGGAGATAAAAATCGGTTCCAAAAAACGGTTACCATTTCTGAGTGTGTACAGCAGCGTATTTTACTTAAGCAGTTCTGCTGAATGCCCCTTGCCTGAGGGGTCATGACCAGTGTGCTGCACACTGCCCCCTGGTGGCTGTGTTGCACTCTCTCACGTGTGTTCCTGTATGCTGCACACTGCCCCCTGGTGGCCGCGCTGCGCTCTCTCACGTGTTCCTGTGTGCTGCTTGTCTGCAGGTGTGGGGGGTAACCTGGTGGCCGTCCAGGCCAGCCGGATCTCCACCTACCTGCACATGAGCAGCGTCCTCATGACGGAGCCCGGCCCCAGGACACACAAGTGTCCCAACCCCTGCACCACCTTCTTTGGGCCGAGTAAGCAGAGCACCCCTAACGCCATTCTCACTGTGGACAGCGCGCATTTCAGACAAATACTTACACTAATACTCTGGATATGTCTGTGCTTGTGTGTGTGTGTGTGTGTGTGTGTGTGTGTGTGTGTGTGTGTGTCCATGTGCGTGTGTGTGTGTCCATGTGTGTGTGTGTGTGTGTGTGTGTGTGTGTCCGTGTGTGTGTGTGTGTGCGTGTGTCTAGGTGTGAACTCTCGCTCAGCGCGGGTGCTCTTCCTCCTGGTGGTTCCGGGTCACCTGGTCTTCCTCTACTCCATCAGCTCCATGCAGGCCGGACACACCACCCTCACCTCCATCTTCATCGCCTTCTACATGACCGCCGCCCTGCTGCAGGTGAGCTGAGCAGCACGGCGCAGGTGTGGGAAATGGGCGTGAGCTACAAACACTGTGCTGCAGCACACCTGATAACTGTGTGTTCAGTTTGTCGACGTGCATTTGTATCTGTCCCTGTCAAATAAACCATAAAAAATATATAATGATAAAAAATGGCACTCAGTATCGGCTCTGGCCGGGAGTGCCACTAGGGGGCGGCGATTGGCTGTCCGCCCCAGGGAGGGGGGGAGGGAAGCCGATACGAGCTCGCTGCGTATAGGAGTGGCCCTGTGCGTGCATACCGGAGTTACGGTGACGGCTTGGCGGGTTCCGGCTCGGAGGAGGCGGTGCCCGGCCGCATGTCACTTCATGCCACCAGTTTTAGGACTACTGCAGCGAGCTCTCAATATGAGGGAGGGGTCCCAGTGGGAATTTACCCTTTGCTAAACCACGCCCAAAAACGAAAACTGGCCAATCACAGCGCCGTGTTTTACATACTCCGACAGAGGATCCGACAGTGTTTGGCTGCCTTCCATTGAATTACACGCAAAAATTAGAAATTTTCTTCATTTTCGAGCTGGTTTTGCGGATTTTTAGCAAATTATGGTTAAACGTTGTGCCTGGGGCACGTGTAACAGTGACACTCGTTACCCAGAGAGGTTTGAAGGAGATATATGTTTTTTTCCCTTTATAAAACCTAAATAAAATCCTGAAAAGTGTTAGCCAGCTAAGCTAACGTGGCTACGGTCTGGATATACAGCTCCGGGTTGCAACGTTGGTAAAGTTAGACTAAATGTTAGCTTTGTTATTCGTGATCGAGGCAGCTTGCTAACGTTAAGATGTTACAGTCAAGCTCTAGAAAACCAAGTGGGTAACGTTACTTTGATGTCAAAATGCAATACTATTTTTTCATTACTATTTCAGCACTTTGTCAAATGGGAAGCCCAGTCCCGAGTACCCAAATCTTGTGGAAGACTGGGCTGACACACTGCGGATATTTTTTGCTTTACAGAGGTCCAGGGTATGGAGCTACCTGTGGAGCTAACCAGAGTAATGTCGTTACAGCACACTATAGGCGACTAATGTTACGTTAGTTAGCTAATGCTAGCTAACTTACTACTGAATGTAACGTTATATAGGCCTAGTGCTTTTGCTTTTTAATGATTGTAATAGTGAATAGAGACCGACCCAGCTTTACAGGAACAGTGTAACTTAATGTCGTTGTCCTCTGTCTCAATCGCCCGGTGATGCGGTGGTTCACTTTTACTCTGATCTGTAGGCTTTCGCTTCTATCTTAATTTTTTTTACGTCATTTTGTTGCTGAGTCAGTGTGATATCTTGAATATAATCTTCAAATGCATATTGTATACCCTTCTGTCTGCTTCTATCTGAAATCGCTTTTTCTATTTTCCAAAAATTGGACAATATTTCTCCAGGGAGTGCAGTTAGTGACAGTGGGAGCGCCATGCTGGCTCCGAAAGCTTGACGTACATAGCAACAATAACTAAGGGGGGCATGGTTTAGCGAAGGGTCAATTGAACCCACAACCTAGGCATTGCCATCACCATGCTCTACCTACTGAGCCACACAGAACCACGCTCTACCTACTGAGCCACACAGAACCACGCTCTACCTACTGAGCCACACAGAACCACGCTCTACCTACTGAGACACACAGAACCACGCTCTACCTACTGAGCCACACAGAACCATACTCTACCTACTGAGCCACACAGAACCACGCTCTACCTACTGAGCCACACAGAACCATGCTCTACCTACTGAGCCACACAGAACCACGCTCTACCTACTGAGCCACACAGAACCACATGACATGAAAAACAGGGTATAATTGGCTACCAAATTGGGGGAAAAAATGGGGGTAAAAAGCAGAAAGAAAACAGATAAATAGATAAATAGCGCTGAAGTGCACAGGCAGTGACGGGTCCCCCCCCCCCCTCCCCCTCCCTCAGGTGTTGGTGCTGCTCTACTTCGCTGATTGGATGGTGCACTGGATGTGGGGGCGGGGCATGGACCCAGATAACTTCTCCATCCCGTACCTGACGGCGTTGGGGGACCTGCTGGGGACCGGCTTCCTGGCGCTGTGCTTCCACATCCTGTGGCTGATCGGGGACCGCGACTCGGACGTGGGCGACTGAGACCCCCCCCCCCACAGCAGGACTCTTTATTTATTGTGATGATCGATCAGTAATTATTATGGCCCACACCCTCATTAATATGGCTGAGTTTGGGACGGGGGGGGGGGTAAAGATTCCTCCTTGTTTTTCGGGGAGACTTCTTCCAGCTGATTTCGGGACTGGAGGCTGAGATCGAGGGCCCTCGGGAATAGATGCACAGAACGCCGGATGACCGAGCGCTACGTATTTAAAGCGTTTATAGGCGTAAGATCGATAATATTTCCTATGCAAAAGTTTTTCATTCAGGAAAGGAGTTTCCCCTTTCGTGCCTTGTATGATTTTAAAACACCTTAAACGTGGGCTGGGAGTTTTTTTTAAACCCACAACAACAACAAAATAACGAATAAACAGTACTGCCTGTGCGTTTCACAGCACAGAGAATGCAAGGCTACACTACCAGTCTATTTGCACTTTTGTGACAGGGCATTCCTAATTGTGGATGGGGCCACATGAGCCTTAAATTATATTATGTCCAAAATTATTTTTTTAAATTATTGTCTCATGTAATAAATTAAATGCTCATGTAATGTTTAAATGTTGATATTGTGTTGGGTGTAGGCAGGTGGCCAATTCTTAATTTACTGTCAGCAGCTGAAGTGACTGTGCTCTAATTTTAAATGCGAAACGTGTTAATATCTTCAGTTTTGTCTTTGCTGTAATGCGATATTAGCAGGGTGTGATATTAACCTGGGGGAATCACACTGAAACCACAGCATGGATATTACACAGGCGAATCTGTGTCACTGCAGGTACAGTATGTGGAAGTGCATCTCAATGGCCACAAGATGGCGCTGTTGCTACAGGATCAACACAGATGTTTATAAAGGTCTTACAAATTCTAATATTTGTCGCTTCCATTTCACTTTGTGTGCCTAAATAGTTTATTATAATTATTGCCTTGTCAATATGTCTTAAGAGGGAAAGATGGGGCATTTTTTTATTTATTTTGTATAATTATAAAGTCAATATACATGTCTGTTTATTCTGTTAAGAATAAAGGGCTTATTTTAAATGATATTTTCCTGTTGTTTTTACTTGTGCATGTTCTAGGCTAGTGGTTCCTGGAGTACACCTTTGGTACTACACACCTGCCATTAGGTGAAGTACCCATGTGTATGCTTGTGTTCGTTCCAACCACAATTGCAATTCCTGAAGCATAACATGCTGTTAATTGTTTTTAATTAGACACTTTTAATGTCTAGTTAGGGAAGATTTACCTGCACTATTTATTGATAGACCTACGACTGAAATCAGTGAAGTCCTAAATGCTGAAAGTGTGGACACCTGGACACTGAAACTGAACCATTTGTGGAAAATGAGTTCAGACAAAGCAAAATTGAGCCAAACCTGTATCGTGTTCAAATCTGGGCGGCAGGTGGTGAGTTCGTGGGGGTTATCAAAATAAATAGAGGGTATAATTAGCTTCCAAATTGAGGAGAAAAACTGGGAAAAATCATCAAATATACATTTTCATTTTATTGGCTTTCATAATTTACATGATATATTAGCGTAACAGCCGATCTCGATGGGTACTTGTTCAATGCGTGCGTGTTTATATCCGCATACCGTATATTCTATAAGCCATTCATTGGGTCAGGATTTGAAAACCAGGATTTCAATAATCGAGGCCCATGAGCCTGGCCAACATCCCCATTTCTGCTCTGAAACGAACTGCTATTTACACTGTAACCACAATACTGTAGCTCATCATTATACAGTAATACATGATATAACCAGAGTAGTATTATAATTTAATAACAAAACAATGATTTTCGGAAAGCTTACATGAGCCAGACTGCCCATTTGGCACCTCAGACACTTAGGGGGAGATGCACATTTTTAATGTTACTTCCTTTGAGGAAGCTGGAGAGACTGTTGCACACACACAGTATGTACACAGCTCAGATGAAGACCCCCTCAGAGAGATCAATCCCCTTTAAAATACATTGTCTGCCTCCCAAACCAGTTCCTTCACCCCTCTCCTAGCCCCTCACCCCCTGGCCTGGTGGGCTCCCGTGTCCGATCGAAGCACAGCGAGGGGTGTCCAAAATCTTCAGGCGACGACGATTTGGGGCTTTGATTCATCCAGCGACTTCGTTGGCTACAGGGGTGAGTGGTATCCCACAATGCTTAGCATCACGTGTGGCGCAGGTGCGTCGGTTTCATGCTAGCCTCACAGGGCAGGACTACACGAACACAAATCGATGAGTTTCACAAGAGTGAAAGAAGGGGTCTGCTGCGTGCGAGCGCCTCCCCAAAGCTTTGTTGACGTCCTCGGGACACGCCCCCTCTCGGACTGCGAGGGTCCCGATTCGTCAGCAGGAGATGAGCAGGGGGTTGGCAGCACCGCATTGGCTGCCTGCGTCGGTCTGTGACTCCGCCCCCTCCCCGAGGAGCTCGCAGGTGAGCAGCTGCTGCCAGAGGGCGTCGACCACCTGCAGGACGTGGGAGGGGCCTGCCGAAAGAGAGGGAGAGAGAGACGGCATGATCAATGGATCCACCATGTTCCAAAGGCTTTGGACCTTGAGACACCGGTTCGACAGCCCTCCCTACCCCCTGGAGGGATTAAACTAATTGTGTCGCACCGTCACCACAGACTCCTGGTCACGCTCAGCCAACAGCGCCGAGCTGAACCGGTGAACACAGGCTACAGAGGGACCTGGTCATATTCCGGCAAGGTGTTGGCCTGTTCACAAGGAAGGCAGGAGAGGGAAACTGCATCGTCCCAAACCGCAGAACTGCATTTGGTGTTAAAGGGACTATATAAAGTGGAATTCTCTACCTAGAGAGACTAAGCGAGAGCGTGACTTTGCTCATTTTAAAATAAAAATCAAACAGTTGCTAAAACTGCAGACATGCCCTCGTAGGTCAAGTGTACTGTTAATGTACTTGAGCCACATGGGGCCCTGCGATGGCTGGATTTGAACGGCTAATTGAAGAGTAGAGGGGTATCAACTCCGGTCCGCTGGCGTTAGACCGCTACGCTATCCGCCAGCCCCCAAACCTGTGTGCATTTTGACAACCACCCTTCATCAGACCAGATCAGTCACTGCATTACTTCCATTAGGGGGCGCTCTAGTTAAATGGTCTCATTATCTCTTTCAGGATGTATTACATGAATAAGACTTACCGTGGCCAGCTTTGCTACAGACGTCTAGCGCGTCCATGAAAATAGTTCCCAATGCCCTTCGAGAGATATCCTACAGAGAAATAGAGAGAGGGAGAGAGAGTGTTAACACGCTTCGGCTGTTCTCATGCAGCATGCAAGGCAAATGTCAACGCACAGAAACACAATGCCGAATTCAACCAGACAATAGCAATACATATGTTTTTTGTAATGTATGTGGTTTGTAAGCCACCACAGTAACCCCCATCAGATGTGTTGAGAATCACAAAAGCTTGCGTAAATACTCGTAAAGTTTGGTTTGGCGTATTTCCTTTCGCTTTCCAGCAACTGGGGTACTTCCAACACGTTTGTTGCAGCCAAAGTTAGCTGGTGTCTGTTTATGACAAACCTTAGCCTTAACCTAGTCTTTTCCTGACAGAATAGAACATTCTTTATTGCCATGTTACACAAGTTAACTGGGATGTGTCTTTTCGCATACCTCTCCTAAGAGAGGTCAGAGCGCAGGGTCAGCCATAGTACGGCACCCCTGGAGCAGTTTAGGGGTTCAGTGCCTTGCTCAAGGGCACTTCAGCAGTGCCCCAGGAATTGAACCAGCATCCCTCCGGTTTCCAGTTCATATTTTTTTTCGTTTGGCCTTCCTTGGATTCTAACCAGCAACCCTCCACTTGCCAGCCCATGTCGCTAACCACTGAGCCACTGCCGCCCCAGTTGATTGTGTGTCATGGCCTATCTCTGTAATCGGACAAAACTTGGCTCCTGACGGATGGATCTGATCCACAGGGCGCGCCGTCTTCCCCCCGTTGCCGGCGGCGATGGGTTACCTTGGCGCGCAGCCTCAGCAGCAGCGTCAGCGCGTCTGTCAGTTTCTCCTCCAGCAGGGACAGACGGACCCTCTCCGTTTCCACCATCTGAACCTCCATCCTCAGCATCTCCACCTCGTCCTGCTTCACCTGCAGGCCCCTGCCCACTGAGCCAAGCTGAGAGAGAGAGAGAGAGAGAGAGAGAGAGAGACAAAGAGAGAGAGAGAGAAAGAGAGAGAGAGAGAGAGGGGGGGAGAGAGAGAGAGAGAGAGAGAGACTTTGAGTTCTAAAGTGACAAATTTACTTAAATCACCCCAATCGAGAAAATTGGAAAAATCAGGGCTAATGTAATCATTCCCATAGTTGCAAGCTGCCTATATATTCTTAATATAATTTAGTGAATTAAGTAGTATCATTTATGCATAATGTATCTCCTATATCGAGAAGACAACTAGAACTTCTTCAAGATCTGATATATGAACAACAAATACAGTACAACAGTGAGAAAAAAGAGTATGTGGCCTGTTTATGGATGAACTAAAATTCTTCATTTTATTTTGTATATTGCTCAGTGTATCCATTTGATACATTATGAACGTATTGTCTGTAATGTCTTAAAGGCCAAGTGAACTTCCACAGAAAATGTAGAAACTGAGCTACAGTCATTTTTATGCCTCCTGTATATTAAATACATATAATCCTGTATATATAATCCTGTATATATCCTCCTGTATGCCCCTTATATATAACGCTACAGTCTGTTTGATGATGTTTGTATAAAGTATTTCTGCTCATGGTCATTAATCCCACCTTCTCCAGCTCACTCTCCTTCTCCTCTGGATGGGTGTGGCTTCTGTAGCCACGCCCCTTGAGCTCCATGGTTGTCGTGAAGCCATTGTGGGGGTTGGCATGGAAACAGGTCTGTGAGATGAGCAGGTGACGGGCAGCTGTGTTCTGACAGCTGTGGAAACGGACAGGAAATGACACGTCTGTTCATTCACCCGAGTCTCTGTGTGTGTGTGTGTGTGTGTGTGTGTGTGTGTGTGTGTGTGTGTGTGTGTGTGTGTGTGTGTGTGTGTGAGTGAGTGAGTGAGTGAGTGAGTGCTTGTGTGTGTATGTGAGTGGGAGTGAGTGATTGTGTGTGTGTGTGAGTGGGAGTGAGTGCTTGTGGTTGTATGTGTGGGTGTGGGTGTGTGTGTGTGTGTGTGTGAGTGAGTGCTTGTGTGTGTGTGTGTGTGTGTGTGTTTGTGTGCGTGTGCCTATATGTGTTTGTGTGTGTGTTAATGAGTGTTTCCCTCTGTACCCACCGCATATCTAACGCTGTTGTATGTGCGCAGATGACTTGTGTTTACTGTACAGCGTACCCACCCTTTAGCACAGCAACGCAGTCTGTTCAGCATCCTCTTCACCTCCACCAGACAGCATTGTCCTTCCTCACTCCCTCTCTCCTCCTCTTCCTCATCGGAGGCTGCCCGGCCCTCTACAGCCCTCTGGAAACCTTCTTCCACTGTGAGAGAGATGGACTGAGGTCAAAGGTCATGCCCATTCTCAAGCCTTTAATACACGAAATCCCCCGTTGCTAGTCAAGAGGGCACACCCTCCACCTACATACACATAGTATAGCATTGGCCAAACACGCTCATATTACATTTGACATTTGACATTACATTACATTTTAGGCATTTAGCAGACGCTCTTATCCAGAGCGACTTACACAGTTTACATTTCTTTACATACAATCCATTTATACAGCTGGATATTTTACTGAAGGAATTCAGGTTAAGTACCTTGCTCAAGGGTACAATGGCAGTGTCCCCACCTGGGAATCGAACCTTTGCGTTACAAGCCCAGTTCCTTAACCATTATGCTAACACTGCCGCCAGGTATTACCAGGTTACTGTCCGTATGGCTTGTTTCCCTTTAAGCCGCTGCATCGTTAGTTAATTGATTAAGTGGATGGGCGTGGCTCACCTCCTTTGCTGCAGGACTTGTCTCGTCCTGTGGGGGAGTGGCGCTGTGGGATGTGCTGGGGTTCCGGGGTTACGGTTGGGGGGCTGTCCTGGGTGTCTCTGTTTGCTCCGCAGGTGCACTGGCTGCTGGGGGGGTCAAAGGTCAGAGGTCAGATGTCCGGGCATCAAGAAATGACAGTACAGCTCGCAACATTCATAAGCTCCAACACACATCGTGTATCACAGACAATATTTAGACTCCTTTGGGATCTTCGTCGGACAGAATGTTTGGCGTTATACACAATCAAAGTTTTTGGATAAAAGCTTCCGCCAAATAACTAAATTGTAATAGAGGTGTATGTTGATGCGTATGATCATTGCTTTACTTTTATTTGTTATAGATCCCTCTGCTCGGCTCCTCAACTAATTAGGACGTGTGTGCAGTTTTCCGATCGTCAAGAAATCTCACATCTCATCTCACGTCACTGGCTTTGTTGCAAAACTGCAACCATGCATGGATTGGTAAATCCTTTGTTCTAGAACAGGGTTACTCAAATCCGGCCCACCAATCCAAACTCGGTCCTGGTTTCCCTTTCTCTCAGGTAGTTAATTGAACAATGAATGCAGGTGACTGGCCAGAGTGTCTTCACACCTGACTCCCAGGTAAAGGGAGGGTGGAGAAACAGCAGTGCTCGGCCCACGAGGACCGTGATTTGAGTAACCCTGGTCCAGACCTTCCTCCAACAGATACACAACTGAAGTGGAGGAATATAGATTCACATCCACTACTTTTTCACAAAAGTACTTTATACATTTTCACCAGGATTTATTTATTTTACTGACTATAATACAAATGATAGTCTCTTATACTTTGTGTCAACTTTTCACACAATGATCTGTTAACTTTCAACAGGACCTCATTTCCTCTCCTCTAAAATCATGGCTAATCCATTTGCCAAACACTGATAAAAAACAAAGACAGATCATTGAGACCCAGATGTCCCTGGTCACAGGGCCCTCTGTTGATTTAAGACAGAAAAGAAGCTGCTGTTTTTCACTGCTTCCTTCACAGTGGGGGCCGTGGGTGAAACGAGATTATCACCTAAGTAAATTAGTCGAGACACTTCGTTAGCGTCTGAGCGTTGGTGTTTGCTGTGTATGAGGTGGGGTGTGTGGTGCTAAGCAGCCGACTGAGAGCGTGAGGACAGGGACCCCGGACATCCCCCCAGGAGGCCCAGGAGCTGAGGGCTCAGGGTGGGGGGGTGAGCTGGCCAGCGAGCTGGGAGATTAGCTAGGCATCCGGGTCTTGAGCATTTCCCCCCCTAATCAACTTAAATTAATTTAACACCACAGCCTTTACGCCCGCTTGCCTCCTAATCTGAGGAAGTAGTTCAGTTGTTAGCACTTAGCACGGTTTGAACCTTCGGCTCGATCGTGATTGTAGTCTCTGTTAAGGGTCCAATACACAATGGACCAGATTAACAGAACCTGTAACCTTTCGAGGTAAAAGCCGGGGTCCTTTACCGAATGAGCTACACTGCAGCCCACACACGCAGAACAACACTGGCCCAACAAGGAGGGGGTCTGAAGGATTGGTGACCCCCCCTCAACCCCTCCCCTCCTGAGGTGAACAGAATGACCCCCATTCATCTGGAAAAGCCCTGGCGACCAGAGGGGAGTGCACACAGGCATTTCAAGGCCAAACAAGGCAATGCCTGGATGGAGATTAATATGTCACTAAGGGCTGTCAGCACACACACACACACACACACACACACACACGCATGCGTGCACACATACACACACATATACATACGTGTATGCCTGTGTGGGTGCAGGCAGGCTCAGGCTTGCTCCGTCACTGTGGCTTGTGATCAGGTGGAACATTAACCTGAGCTCTGAAGGCCAGGTTAATCAGCGGCCATGGTGAACAAAACGGCAGCTTGCCCTTGTTCATACACCGGCCCATTGTCAGCCAATCAAACTAAAGCTATGCTAAGTGTCCCAGAAGGCCCCATTCTCATTCACACAGAGTGTGGTTCACCCCCTGCACCTGGGAACTGTGTTAGCTTTCTGATGCAAACAGAGGAGGAGAGGGAAGGGTGGGGGGTTACTGGGGGAAGTGGTTTGGAATATGGATTGGGGGTGTTAATTAAAAATTGAAATGCAGGAGAAAGTTTAAAATTTTCCCTCCATTGACTAAATTCCCCCAGATCCCCTGCTAGGGTCCTGTGTATTAAAGCTAGCCTGCTTCACCGCCCCCGATCCCTCCCTGTCCAGTCAGGCATGGGGGTCTTTTGTCTGCATGCTGCTGTGTGTACCCCCACCCCAACCTGCAACTTGTGTATTCACAGGGTTTACCTTCATCCTGTCCTCTTTCTTTGATTCAGGAACCCCCTCTCCTCTCCTCTCCTCTCCTCAGTATAAATACTCTTCCACTTCCTGAGTGGCAAAGTTCAGGCCCTTTTCTTGTTTTTCTTTTTAAAATCTTTCCATTCTCAGTCCCAGTGTGATCTCCTTCAAAAGGAGCTCAGCTCAATTCAGTGCCGCACGATTCCTCAAGCCAGCTGGCTGCCTCACGTGGACCACCCCCCCCCCCACTCCTGAATGAGTGGAATTCCGGGGAAAAGCGTGAATTCCACTCATTCAGGAGCGAGCTCACATTCCGCGCGGCGACCCGGCCGGTGTGCAGTGGGATTCTGCCCCCCTCCCACGGTGGGAGAGCTCTCGCTCTGAGAGTCAAGGCAGCACTAATCGGCAGTCTTTCCTGCTTTTAGAAAAGGCGTGAGAGCTGTCAGTGACAGGAAGGAAGATGAGCTCCTGTGTGTTTTTTTGAGATTCTTAAATGCACACCGCCCTGGGATGAGCCTGTCTGAGGGTGGGACAGGGGACACAATGGGCACAGTGGTTTTTGGGGGCCCCCTCCCTCTCCCTCTCTCCAGTGTGACAGTCACACAGAACAGCAGTGTGGATCAGGAAGCCCTGGCCTGAGGGGTCATCCTCTACAGGAACCAGAGATCCTAACCTGCGGTCTGGAGATGCCAATCTCCCCTTGTAATAACAAGCAAAAGAGCAGAAAATGTGATGTTCCCAGACCCTCTGGTTTTCAACCTGCCCCTCAGCCCCCCCCTCTCTCTCTCTCTCTCTCTCTCAGTAGTCATAAATTATGCAATATGAAATACAAAACATATATTACTAACTATTAGCCTCCTCTTGTGTAACATACGGACATGCACAGGTAAGCATAGCAATAATAATGATGTGTTAAAAATGTATTACAAAAAAAGTGAAATTGACAATAAGAAATAATGATATTATGGTGTTTACTGTTATGGTGCATAATGACAATATGTCCAATAACAGTAATCCTATCTTGCCATCTTTCGGTTTCTTTCTTCCTTGCACAGTGTCTGCATGTGTAACACATCTCCAGACCTTGTTATGTCCCCAGAGCTCAGAGTGAAGAGATATTCATCAGGCTCTTCCTTTCTGATCCATGCTTTGAGGCTACAGTGGAAAACAGAGTGCATTGTGGGAGCTCTTGTGAGTACCCTGTTTGTGGCTAAAGGGATCAGGGCAGTGATGTTGCGGTATAACTGTATAACTGGGTCCGAGGGAGTGATCAGTCTGGCCGTAGTCATTAACTGCGCTTTAAGTCCCCTACGTGCTTCAGGCATTCTGAAAATGACATCTTATTGAGCTATAAAAAGAGAGGCATATCGCTTTCCAGAAACGTGCTTTGTAATTTAACGGAAGGGTATCAACCGAAGTCGGAAAGCATGGGGCCTGCATGGACAGCACACATCTTTCAAATAAAAAGATCTAAATGTCAGGTCCTCAGTCCCAGGCCTCCGGACCGTCCCACACACCAGGTGTGGGGCCTTTGGTGACAAAGCCTTCTCAAATGTCACCTCCCCCCGACTCTGGAATGATCTTCCAACAGACACTGTTTAAAACACGCAACATGGCCTTCAACAACAGCCGGTGACCCCCCCCCACACAATCACACACACACACTCACAGACACCCACCCACACACACACACACACACACACATCTCTTATCATTGGTCAGATTTAATCAGCTGGGCTTATGTCATCATCTCTTATCATTGGTCAAATTTAATCAGCTGGGCTTATGTCATCATCTCTTATCATTGGTCAGATTTGGGCTCATCTTATCCCTTACCATTGGTCAAATGTAACCAGCTGGGTGTGACCCTCTTATCATGGTCAGATTGGGTGAGCTGGGCCTATGTTTAGAGTGAGGGTCTTATCTGGGTTTCAGGTTCCTTACCTGTCCCTCTGTCTGTCCGCCTCCAGCTCCTGAATGCGGGCCTGCAGCGAGGGGACCAGACGGGCCTGCTCCTGGATCTGCCTGACCCGGTCCAGCCCGCCAGCCAGCGCCGACCGGGCCTCCCCCGCCTTCCTCTTCATCTGCCCGTTCTCCCGCCGAAGCTGCAGCGCCGCCTTCTCCAGCCTGCGGCTCTCCTCATTGGCCGCTCTGAGCTCCGCCTCCAGCCTCTGGTTGAACCTCATGGCCTCCTCCAGCTGTCCGTCACGGGACGCCCGGATCAGCTCCAGCTCCCTCACGAGGTCCCTGGTGCCCCTCGGGCCCCCCCTTAGCGCTGTGGCTGGGTGCTCCGCCCCCCTGGCCCCCGCCGCCCACTCCCGCCCCGCCCCCCCAGGCCGCGCCCCCCTCTCCCGGTGCAGGGTCACCTCCAGGGCCAGGCAGCGGGCGTCGCTGGCTTGCAGGGCCGCCCGCAGGTCCTCCACCAGCTCCCGCAGACTCGCGCTCTCCATCTCCGCCTGCCGCAGTGCTGCTCCCTGCTGGCTGGAGTCTGCAACTGCAATTACACAAACCGATTTTGAATAGGAATCGGTAAAAACGTTGACGGCTGGTGTCATACTCTAGATAGATTAGAAACATCTGGGAAACTATTTGTGGAATGAAGTCATTTTGAAGTCCTTTTCTGTAAGATATTGCTTTCTGGGGTAGTGCACTCTTGGATTACGGCATTATAATGACATCGCTCAAGGGGATGTAACTGTATACTTAGTCTTTAATTAATGAGCGAATCTGATCTTGTTTCCATCAAGGCTATCTGTTAACCGGTTAAGAAACAGCAATATTTTTCATCAAAGGCTTTTAAAGTCAAGCCTCTGGCTGTCTGACTGATGGTATGAAAATATCACGTGGACGAGATTCAATCGGGTGACAGACACTTTTAGGGTGGTAATGTTTCCAAAATTAGGTATGAGTTGCTGCCAAGAACAGTTGACTCATCACAACTAGGCTATCAATGACAAACACGTTTCAAATCCATGACGCTTTTGGGGAAAAATGCAAACCTGTATCAAAATTCAAACCTGCAAAACTAGTCTATAAAAAATACCAGGTGCCATTCAAAGCCGGGGGGCGTATATTTCCCTAACACACATAATGCAAAAAATATTACATCCTGTATCAGTCTTTTAATTAATCTATACATATCATTAAGTGTATTTATTTATTTTATTAAATGCGTAATAAATACATACCTTTCTCCTCCTCCAACTCTCCAGCGCAGTGGTGCAAATTGTCCAGTTTCAGAATGGAACCGTGTCTGGACAATGGCTGTCTGTCAGACAGCGCGTCTTTGGACAGGTCAAAACTGACGCACTTTCTCCTTCGCACCCTCGGCCACCGGACCCTGATCTCGCGCTCGACGTGCTCGGTTTCCTCGGTGACGGGGAGGCGCGCGCCCGGCTCGCTGTTCCGCGCGCGCAGGCTGAAGTGCCCGCAGAGCCGCGCGTGAAACTCCTTGAAGTGCAGCTCGCGGGGCAGCGCGGAGCAAATGCCCGCGGTTTCGTCTCCGTCTCGCCTCTCCGTCGCGCAATCGCTGGGATTAAAAATGCCCAAGGCGTAGCACAGCAGTCTGAAATCTTCCGCAGTGACGAGGTCCGACGAATGTCCATTGTAGTACGCCAGGTGGTGGAATATCTCCTGAAGATACTGGTCAATGCCCGTGGCGAGGACAACGATCTCGTTTTCCACCCCGGACTCCGGGTCGTAATGATGGGCTAAAGCGCTCCGCAGCCACTCGCTCTTGCGAAATGCGCGGATCGGCACTTGCGAAGCGCCTGGAGCAGCTTCCGTCTTTGAACTCGGACTATCCTGCATGATAATATTGAGAAACGATCAGCCAGTCCTTGCACTTGTTAAGACCCCAAGAGTATCACAATATACATAAAATGTAGACAGGTTTTTTTTTTAGAGATTATTTAAATTGCCAAAATGAATAAACAATTAATTTGGATAATCAAATACATGTAATGCGCCGCTGTGTTGCAGGGCTTTGCATATTAGCACCCCTCTCGTGCGTCCGACCCCGAGCCGTGCAACTCCGGACTAATTTAATGTTCCTGCTCAACCCTCCTGAACGGGGCGGGAAGTTTTCAATTTACCCTCCAGTTCCTCTTCTCACTTCTCACACTTTAGCACCTCCCACGAGCTGCTGTGGTGGTGGTGTTGTCAAAACCAAGAAGAGCGAAATCCCTGGAGCGCAAGAATTCGCAGGGTCCAAAGGCAGACGTATATCAAACAGGGAAAAGAGTTTTCCATGGAAATCATAACAGTTCAAATATTAGTGTAGGGAGTTACGGGAAGTTGCGCTTTAGTTGTGCCAATCCCACTCGCAAGAGAACATTCTTCTGGCCGCTTGCGATTGCGATAGATTTTAACCATTTTAAAAACAAAGTAGTGACCTGTAGATTTCGTTTTTTTGTAATTGTATCTTCTACACTTAAGTGCATTTGTAGGCAGTAACTGGGCGTTAGTAAATGCCGTCCTACAGGCGCCATACAAATACAAAGTGAGACGATATATTACACAACATGGATAAATCACTACTTGCATCCCCAAATGTGCAAATGAGTGTAGTGAAAACAACAGTATTAGTGATGTGAAGGGGATTTTGTGTATATAAAGGTTGCCGTTATCAAGTCAGGATAGCGTATTTATGTCAACGTTTTTATGGTCACGTGATTAGACGTTAGCAACGCACATGAATGTTGACAGAAAGATAGCAGCTATATCTGGGTAGGGTCATGTGTTGGTCTGCTAGCCAGCTCTGGAAGGGCATCACTCCTGGAAAACAAAATTAATTGTCATCCAAAGTAGGTGCAGACCAGTATAAGACTCTTAATGCAATAAGCAAACAGAGATTAGAGATAGCAGCCTGCTGAGGGAAATGGAAATCATGGCCGTGTTGAGCCACGGTGGATTTTCTCCCGAATGGGCTGCAGGAAAGCTGGATAATTAGTTACACAAATGAGATTAGTAATAATTTATTGGGGCACACCATGGTGTAGCCTCTCGTGTCTTTGTGCTGGGGTTCTGGGATGGGGTGATGGGGCCACTGGCTTATTTACTTTGAATGAAAGGGCTTATTTTGAAAATGAAAAGGTTTGAGACAAACAGCAGTAAAATGTGGGCGAGTGTGGCGGAGGGAGAGGGGGAAAGGGTCTTTCTCTGTTTTATGGAGTGGAGATAATGGGGTGGGTGATAGAGGGTGTTTGGCACGGTGCCTGCGCCATATGCTTTGCTGGAGGCCAGCGACATAATGGTGCGTCGCCCCCCCCCAAAGAAAAACACAAACACGAACCACACAAAAAGAGGAGAGAGAGAGAAATTTACTGCCCTGAAGGAAGCCGGGTGCCAGCAGCTGCAGCCTCTCTCTGTCTTGTGTATCGCCGTGACCTTTGAACTGTGTCCCCCGGCCCCCTAAGAGAGAGCTGTGGCCAGTCATGCGCTGGGGAAGACGTGTTGCATCGGAAACGTGTTGCAAAATGTGATACTCTGTCATAGTTCCTTAGAGTAGTTTAACCCCATTACATACTGGATTTTTATATAACCCAAAGCAGACGACTGAAGCACAGCTAGAGCTGTGATCTGAAATAAATTAGCAGAAATTTACCGTACAACCGTCATCTAGAATGCATCACATTTATGCTTTAAATCAATTCCTTAGTTTCCAGGAAAACGTCAAGATGAACTCCAGGGAAAGTGTCTGTGAGGCCAATTTTGAATATAATTGTTACTTCCTACCAAACTATTTCTCTGGGTTTTATTTTCTCTGACTAGAGAGCCAGTCTAGTCGTGGCCCTGCTCATGTGTGCTGCTCTGAATGTCCTCCTCTGTTACCACAGGCCTCAGTTCACTGGCATGTTTCCCCCGGCAGGGAAGAGTCCCACGACCACACAGCCGTGATGTCATCTCCTTCAGCCGTGGCAAGCCTAAATGGACCACCGCGACATGGAGAGACATGATCGATACAACTCACTTGAGGGACCAGGTTTTCTTTACAATTTGAGATCTTTACAATCTTCACACTTGTATCAGCTTAAGCTCCATCAGCGGACAACACTGCTTTGTGTTCATTTTGGCACTATTTATTTATGTGTTTATTTTATTTGGCATTTATTTGTTCCTTTTTAAATTCTGTGTATGTTGAAGGGCTAGAAAGGGAAGGTACAGCTAGTCAGGAACCAAACCAATCCGATTGAGAACCAGTACTGTGGAGATAGAACCAGTCTGCAGACTGATAGCACTTTTAGGATTTACAGAGCAGATCAAAAATGCTGTCCCGGCATCTCAGGTGGACGTTGGAGTTAACTCTGAATGTGTATCTACTTTACTCATTTATTAGCATTGTGGGTAAATGATTAGCATGGTTTTACTTTCATAATATATATGCCATTTAGCAGACGCTTTTATCCAAAGCGACTTACAGTAATGAATGCATATTTTTCAGTATATGGGGTCAAGTGGGATTTGAACCCACAACCTCACGCCGTGCTCTTTCATTTAACTGTAGTTCAGGATAAAGGTAGATTGAATCCAGGCCCTCGACATCTTAGTCAAAACCCGTTTTGAATGAAAAGACGAAAGGCATTCTCTGATGACACACACGGCTGTGGTGTCTGCCAGCGACGCAGGGTTGCTCACACAGAGGACAGCGCCTCTCGGGCTGAAGACGTCAGAGTGAGCCAGTGTCCAGTGTGGCATGGCGTCAGCACCGCGCGCAGACCGGAGAGGAGAGGAGAGGAGAGGAGAGGAGAGGAGAGGAGAGGAGAGGAGAGGGGAGGTGAGGACTTTAATGCCTCTCTTTGTTGCAGGGCAGTGTTAAAGGCCATCTGGAAGGCAGGACAGATGGCACTCCAGGACTTTGTGTACATTTTATGTCCCTCTCCCTCTCCCTGTCTCTCTGGGGGGTGTGCGTGTGAGCCGGCAGCCCGTATTCTGGACTGTGCTGATGGGGTACAACCCGCTTTTCACAGGTCCCCCACCCCACCACCCCAAACACATACACAAATACCCCCTGCCCAGGCTAACCCCACTATAAATATCCACCCCTTCCCCATTCACCCTGGCCTGTCCCAGGACAATGAAGCAGATTTATGGGAGGGGAACTTTATGCGCCCCGGGGAGGAGTTCTAGTCTGTTAGCCTCGTGCCTGGGGCAGCTGCTCCTCTGACACACCTCCCAGACCAAAGTTCACATGCGACAATTCAATGACCATAGTCACGATTGTGTGCACACAGCAGAAATATGGTGAGCACAGCTAAGTCACCTTAATCTTGTCACTCTCACTCATCATTACTAAACAATCGTGGTGTAAGTGTGATGATTTTTATTCTCTTTGGGTTAATGCTGCGATCGCTGTGTGTTCATTTTGGGCTGTAAAACAGCATGTTAATCACCATGTCCACACGCAGTTTCTCTCTCAAGTTCTCTTACTGGTGGTTCTCTTACTCTTTCTGATTGTAGATCATTCCGTACTGGATGAATTTGAATACATTGTGCTTCGTTGTTGAATTTGAGTCTTGTGATTTTGTCCACATGTAGACAGGAAAAGGTCTTGGGGATTTGGTTATGTGAAGCTCAGCAAGGGCGGTAACAACATGCATAATGGTTAAAGAACTGGGCTTGTAACGCAAAGGTTGCAGGTTTGATCCCAGGTGGGGCACTGCTGTTGTACCCTTGAGCAAGGTACTTAATTAATTTTTTTTCTTAATTCAAGGACTGCTTCAGTAAATATCCAGCTGTATAAATGGATTGTATGTAAAGAAATGTGAAACTGTGTAAGTCGCTCTGGATAAGAGCGTCTGATAAATGCCAGTAATGTAAGCTACTGGTGGTTTCTTAACCCCGTTGAGCGGTGGTTTCCCACAATTTATGACCCACTTAATGAGGGAATGCATTTACCATGACCCACCCCTTACTAAAAGGCAGCCTGACATTATTCAAATATGGAACTGACATGTTTTTTTAACATATATCAGAACAATTGCATGCGCACTGTCTATGGAAAGTATATAATACACAATCTTTTTTTTTCTCTCTCCCACATCTAATATTTTTCCCACCGTGTCCCACCCCATCCCTCTCTCGACCGTGCGAAAGGGAGAACGTCCCATCGCAGCAGTGGTTTGGGGAGGGGGTGAGGTGTGGAGGACACCACAGGCTGTAATGGAATGCGACAGTGTTTTTTTAAAACCAGTGAAAATCGCCCGTTGATGTGGAAGGTATGTTACACTGTAGGATTCTCAGACAGGAGAGGGGGTCCCAAACACAGGGGCCCAAACCCTCGTACGGAACGACCGCTTTGTCAACTGTTGCATTCCTATGTCCTGTTTCACGACAGCTTCCATTACCATTGTTCTCCAACCATTGTTTGTGATATGTTTAGATTGTCTGCATTTTTTTCCAGACCGTGGTCAAGTTACTAATAACATAGATCATTGTGTTGTAGTCTACAATCTCAACGAAAGCATTTTTTCAAAATAATAGAGCCAAGTTACTCACAAAGCATATTCTACTCTCTGCACATCTGTAAAGTACAATTCCTAAATTTGGCCTGAGTACCAAATTATTGCCATAAAAAAAGATGCAAAGTTACAACTAAACTAAACAACTTTCATCAATATATTTCACAGAAACTGAACAAACACTGTTCCAAAGAAATGCTTGTTATATTTTCCTACATTCGTTCAAGTAGCTAACCAGTTGTTTTAGCAGGTACTGAAAACGTTGCTGTGAAATGGACACATGGCGATTCTATACACGTCAATCTGTTGTATAGCAGTTGTATCCCATATAGCGTGAATTCAGATAAACATGCAGTTTCTAAGTGAGCATTGTTCTTTTCAACTGAAGCCCTGCTTCTCACTTAAATGCGTGGGTTAGCAATGCATGTCGTGAGCTAGCCAAAGCTCTATTTGTGGGTAGGGAATACAGCAAGCAGTAGATAGCCAGCTCACAGTATAGTTATGTCACAGGTATTTACTAATATGTAAATACATTTCATATTCATATACCATTAACATACTTTCACTGTAAGTTACTTGTTAAATACGCTATCTGGCAATAGTGTGTTATAGAAAAGGGGATGTTTCATTAAAAAATATATTTTATTTATGTGTGTCTTAGAAAAAGGGTGAATACTTATATCAATTTTTGTCCGTTTTTTATTTGTGATTAATAAACAAAAAGCTTTAGAGCAGTTTTTTTAATTTGGCATATTTTGTGTTGTTCAGTGGCAAGAAATCCAAATAAATCCATTTTGATCCCATGAAGAAAATAAAATGAGAAAAATGCAAAAGAGGGTGAATACACACCCACTGTATTTGTGTAGGTGACCCTGAAGAGTGCCAAACTCTCAGTGCTGTATGGGTATGGGTATATGGGGTATGCCCCGTCAACTGTGAATTTAAAGGTGATACTTAATTCATGATTATTCATTAATTACATTACATTACTTAATTCATTACAATCTAAGATCACAAAATCATATCCTATATTATGTTCCCATCACAAAGAGTTTGCGAAGCATGCTTTCAGCTTTCAGAAAGATTTGAAGCTGACCTCTCTCATTGGAATTGATCATTTTAAATAAAAAAATGGACAATTACTTACCATGAAATGCTCCTGTTTTTAATTAACTAAAGCTTTTTTAGGGCATTCTGTCCCCCTCTTTTTAACTCTTGTGTGTTTTTACAATCTTGCTTTTATTTATGACTTTCTATGTGATGTTTTATGTGAAACGTTTTGTATGCTGCCTTCTTGGCCAGGGCCAACTTTAAAAAGAGAAGCCAATCTCAACGTGACTACCCTGGTTAAATAAAGGATAAATAAAAGTATGTGTTCCCTTTACGCTGTCTTTCGACCCACGGGTTTAAATGTTTAAATGTCTTTTTGCACGGTTGACGAAGTCGATTAATTGAGCGTGGCCGTGTCGAGTACAGTAGAGTTCCTGTGCACACATTTCATCAGCCCCTTAGTTATTAAAACCACGCTGGCCCTGCAGACACAAGATCGCGGCTTCTAGGAAACGTGCGCCCACGCACTGCCACCCCACCCTCTTCTTTAATTGCTCTTAAAACAACATTCCCCGCCAAGGAACAATCGTACGGTGCCAGCCTTCAGGTTGAACGGAACATGTTCCCACAAGAGCCAGAACCATTAGGGCAGTGCATGTACAGTATGGTTTTTCTCTTGGTTTCTGTGGAAACATAAACCATCCTTTTACTGTAGTGTGATGGCACCCCTGGGACTGCCCCCCACCTGCCCAATACAAAAACGTAGTCATACTGTATGTACGTCCAAACTATGTGCTGACCAAAGAAAGGGCTATGAACAAAAGAGGGAAATATAGTCTGCTCACTACTCTTGTGTTCCCATGATACGTTTTCATTTCCACGCACACATTTCTCCGGTAACCTTACACCGCACTGTAACCACCTCCTTTTGCGGGAAATCCGCTGCTGCTTCCGACACCTCGGTCCACAGATGGGAGGTCCACATCCCCGCCCCCAAGAAACGTTACCTATCGGCTCGTTTGCACGGTGATGGGTTGTGCTTTTGAGGGAGATTTAGATCTCCTCCCTCGTCCTCTGCTAAGCTAGCCACGTGCCCATATTTCAATGGCTGCAGGAGAAAATGGAACAGTGTTCTATATATTTTTTCACTTTCTGCTAGTGGCTACGTGCCGCAAGATGGAACGGCAGGCACAGTTTCTTTCTTGGTCCCCGATGCAACTGGGTAATCATCGTAGCCAGGGGCGTCATGCAAGGCAAAAATCTGAGGGGGCACAACTCAAAACCACTAGTTTTTATTAAGAATAATAATAATAATAATAAACAACTTTATTTGGCCTCGAAAGGGTAATCTCAAAAATTGTGTTTTGATTCGAGCTCCTTTATATGCTAATGATATTAATTAGGGGGCGTTTACAAGGCGGAGATCTAAAACCATTCATCTGCGCACAATTTCAAGATCATTTGTGATTTAAAGATTTCACATTTGGGGGACTGGTTTTTTTTCGTTTTTTCAGTTTCTCTGAATCACACTTACGCACATTTCAGAAATGATCTTAGATCAAATGTAGGATGGTTTCTACGCAACTTTTTATAAATGAGGCCCCTGGAATAGTAGCTCACAGAGTTAAGGTGCCAGTTTCCATTGGACGGACCAGGGTTCAAGTCCCCTGTCTTCTGTTTTGCCCACTTGTTTGGGCTTTTTTCTAATTGGTGCTCAAACTAGGAGGTTCCTCTATGGTGGGAAAGCACTTGTCTTCACTGGAGAGGTAGCTCACAGAGTTAAGGTGCCTGGCTGCTGTCAGAAGAGTCTGGGTTCAAGGCTCTGCTTTGCTGAATCTGGAAGGGAATGCTTTTCTTCTTTGGCTTTTCAGATTGTAGAGTTAACTGTGATGGACGAGCTGTTGAACATAGAGCTCTGGAGTGGCTCAAGGGGTAAATGCGCTGGGGTCACCCACCCAGTAACTGTGGGTTCAATCCCCACTCATGGAATATGTGTAATCTCTGTCTCTCATTCACAGTTGCTGATTTCCAGGTTGGACCAGATGGTGGTGGAGCTGAGGAGTTGGTGTCAGGCAGCAGGTAAGTGGGGAGGGGATCCCCTGGTTCGGGGAGGAGGGAGGGTAGAGTGGGGGCTCTGCCCCCCCGAGGGAGTGGGGAAGGAAGAGCAGGCATGTTGGAGCGGGAGGGATTAGGGGGCAGAGGTGTTGGAGAACTAGAATGTTGATATAATTGAGAGCTTATTTTGTTTTCCATTCCTTAGTTAAAACAGAATATTTCAATTATGTTCAACTCAGATCTTAATTATTGAGGGTTTGCAATATTTCAATTATCAACATTCCCAAACACCTCTGCCCCCCTAACCCCTCCTGCTTCAACATGCCTGCTCTTCCTTCCCCACTCCCTCGGGGGGGCAGAGCCCCCACTCTACCCTCCCCCCTTCCCCAAACCAGGGGATCCCCTCCCCACTTACCTGCTGCCTGACACCAACTCCTCAGCTCCACCACCATCTCCTCAACTCCACCACCATCTGTGAATGAGAGACAGAAATTACACACATTCCATGAGTGGGGATTGAACCCACAGTTACTGGGTGGGTGACCCCAGCGCATTTACCCCTTGAGCCACTCCAGAGCTCTACATTCAACAGCTCGTCCATCATAGTTAACTGTACAATCTGAAAAGCCAAAGCATTCCCTTCCAGATTCAGCAAAGCAGAGCCTTGAACCCAGGTCCTTCTGACAGCAGCCAGGTACCTTAACTCTGTGAGCTACCTCTCCAGGACAGATGCTTTCCCACCATAGAGGAACCTCCTCGTTTGAGAACCAATTAGAAAAAAGCCCAAACAAGTGGGCAAAATGAAGGCAAGGCAAGGGAAGGCAAGGCAAATTTATTTGTATAGCACATATTCATACAACTGAATGCAATTCAAAGTGCTTTACAGAAAAGATCAATGAAAAAGAAAAAAGAAAGAAGTGCAATTTAATAACAATTTAAAAGTTCAAATGTAAAATCAAATTAAAAACATAAATAAAAAGAAAGAATGAACATTAAAAATACATAGAATACTTTGCAGGTCAATAAAACATAACAATCCATTTAACACCAAGCCTACAGTACAACAGAGCTTAAAATAGTCAATTAAAAGCCGAACAGAACATAACAGTCTTCAGCCTATTTTAGAAAATTGCTAAAGATGGAGCCAACCTAGTATCATGTGGTAGTTTGTTCCAATTTGTTGTTGCATAGTGGGCGAATGCTGCCTCTCCTCTTTTGGACCTAACTCTTGGAACAATTAAAAGGGCACCCTCAGATGACCTTAGGGATCTAGCCGGTTCATAAGGCACTAACATGTCAGAGATGTATTTTGGCCCTAAACCATTAAGTGATTTGTAGACAAGGAGCATGATTTTAAAGTCTATTCTGTGAGATACAGGGAGCCAGTGTAATGATCCTAGAACGGGAGTAATGTGATCAAACTGAAAGACTGGGACCGTGGTCCACCTGAATTAATTTGGTAATCCGGAAATACCTTGTATCACATCCTAACATTCTCGCTGCAGATATTAAAGTGAAGTATTTCGATTTTTCCTGCTACTGGTGCGCTGTGTTTTGATTGGTGAAGAGACTAGTCATCCCACGTGCGCAGGGGGAAGGGGCCGAAGGGGGGGATACTAAGAAGCTGTCAAGAGGCGAAGCTCCAGGACATGGAGCAAACTTCATCTAGCGGTGGCTCCTCCCCCTTCCACTGCATCCAAGCCACGTGCCCACACCTGGCTTCAATCACCTGGTTAAGGCTTCATTAAAGAGTTCCCACACCTGGCTTCAATCACCTGGTTAAGGCCTAATGAAAGAGTGCCCACACCTGAGCAGAGTGTGGGGGGAGGAGGAGAAGTGTTGGTTGTCTGAGAGGAGTGTTTGAGTTGGAGAGATAGTACTGTATTCTTGTGTATGACCAGTTTTTTGGGTGACTGCCTGTTTTTGCGTTTTTGAATCTGCCATACTTTTAATAGTAAACAGTTAGTAAATTCTACATACACACGTGCGTACGAAGTATTACACGTGCTAAGGGTTACAAAAAGGGTCTCCTATGATCTCGGTCCATAATACACTTGTCTTTACAGTCACAAAGCATTTCATTCATCTTTTGATTTGATCTTCATTAAACTTTAGAGCATCGTTCACTCTTAAGGATACTCCCATTTTATAGTCATAATTTTCATGTTATCCATTTCCAGCTTGTACAAAATCTTACTCACCATTTGTCTGCTGCCTTGCATAAAATCACAAATAAGTTGTTGTTGGCGTTGAGGAATTTACTGTTGCTATTTTACTTCGCTTCAGACAGGTCAGAGAGGACCTGGCTGTGGTGTGGGGGAATGATTACTGTATCCTCAAGCTATAGTTAGGGGTGAATGATCGCCCTCTCCCAAAGCTGATGTTTGGGGTTCAAGCCCCAGCACTTCCCTTCTATTTATGTTGTGTATACGAGGTCTCGCCTTACCTTCACTGGTAGACAAGCCAAAGAGCAGAGGGGCTGTGGTGCAGGAGAATTACAGCCGTCTCCTGAAGCTGATGTTTTGGGGTTCAAGCCCCATCACTTCCATTCTCTTTATCTTGCATTTATAAGGTCTGGCCTTAATTCCCTATAATACATGAGAAGGAGCAGAGAACACAGGTAAAGGAGCCATGGTGCAGGGGAATGATTGCTGTCTCCTAAAGCTGATGTTTGGGGTTCAAGCCCCGTCACTTCCATTCTCTTTATCTTGCATTAATAAGGTCTGGCCTTAATTCCCTATAATACATGAGAAGGAGCAGAGAACACAGGTAAAGGAGCTGTGGTGCAGGGAATGATCGCTGTCTCCTAAAGCTGATGTTTGGGGTTCAAGCCCCGTCACTTCCATTCTCTTTATCTTGCATTTATAAGGTCTGGCCTTAATTCCCTATAATACATGAGAAGGAGCAGAAAACACAGGTAAAGGAGCTGTGGTGCAGGGGAATGATCGCTGTCTCCTAAAGCTGATGTTTGGGGTTCAAGCCCCGTCACTTCCATTCTCTTTATCTTGCATTTATAAGGTCTGGCCTTAATTCCCTATAATACATGAGAAGGAGCAGAGAACACACGTAAAGGAGCCGTGGTGCAGGAGAATGATCACCGTCTCCTAAAGCTGATGTTTGGGGTTCAGGGCCCCAACTGCCTCCTTTCTCTTTGCTCAGGTTTTGTCAGGTGTAGCGTTTAAATTGGCTGAAAGACAGAACATTCTTGTGAAGGACTCTGTGGTGCAGGTGGTAGAGCTCCAGATTACGATGCAGGAGGTTGGCGGTTCGAATCCACGTGCCCGTCCTGAGCAACAGGAGGTCCCCAGGGTGGGGGGAGATGTGTGAGTGGCGTGACTGATGTGGGTGTGAAAGAAGGGGGTGTGGACGCTGCGGTCCCCTCCGAAACTTCACAGAGCTGAAATCTGGGCTTATGCCACTACTGAGTTTTACATTTAGATTTTTTCCTTTTTTTGGGGGATAATTGTTTATTGGGGTCCCAGGGTCACCACCCGGCCGTGTTGGGCTGAGACTCTGCCTTTAAGGTGTTCAGTTGCCTCCCCCGTCTTCTTTCTCTACATTTTATCACATCACAATTTTCCAAGACTGTTGCACGTTGCTCCACTGGGGAAATGCACAACAGTCTTGTCTGCCACACTTAAAATTGCGATGTCATAAAATCAACACAAAGAGGGGGACGGCAACTTAACACCTTAAAGGCAGAGTCTCAGCCCAACACGGCCGTTGGGGATACTCTAGTGTGGGGGATGAGGAGGCCTACCTTGTCCGCAGTCTCAGGAGACTGCCTGAAGTGGAGGGTTAGCAGGCCCAGCTCAGATACAGCGATCCACTGTGGGGTTGTCTGCAGATCTCAGTCCACGCACTCCCCGTCAAGGTCAAAGTTCATCACCAGCGACTCCCTCTGACTGCTACTGCCTCAAGCTGGCAGGGTGGACGTTTTCTCTGCAAGACCAAGAGTAGACTGAGCTAGTCAATAAGACACGGGGGAAAGTGTATTAAAGATTCTCAAGCACAAAGTACAGGCGGGATGGAACAACATGCTGTGGAAATGCAAACAATGTTTGAAACAAGGCCTCTTCTACAGCAGACGACTGCTGCAAGTGGTGTGTTACTGTTCACCTGCCCGTGACACCTGCTCATCTGGGCATCAACTGCTCACCTGCCTGCAGGGATAACAGACTTCACCCTACGACTAGGAGCGACAGGTTTACTTTGGCTTCTTTCCTGCAGTCTCCAGCACTCTTTATGTGCCCTCTTCTCTTACAATAATGGCACACCGGGCTACCTGCCATACCGTGGAACCATTCGGTTGATATGTGTGTGTGTGGTGATAGCACGCCGGGAACGTTTTCCAGGAGACACAGCGACAATTGGGGAATTTCTGTCCACTCAGGGCTTAAGGATTTATCTCGGGCAAAACTCGATTTGTGGGTCAATTCATAGTCACCAGCAATAGCGGAAGCTCTCCTCAGATTGTTGATTTTACGTTCGTTTAAATCAGTTTTAATATCCAACAAAACACAATATTTAAACTCTTCTAAAATAATAATCGGTCTTATGCGCTCAAAATCCCAGCCAATTTTATTTGCTCAACGATCAAACGCAGTTTAGTTTTTCCTCGCTTATACTTGGTGTTTAATTTCGGGAGTGCATAAACGTTGTCGATCATCAGGAATTGAGTCTGTGGTTTCAGAAGGTTTTAGAAACCTTGGGTTTTGTGGACTTTGTTAAATGTATTCAGGGACGTCCCTCCAGAGTGGAGGTTTTCTGGTCACGCTATTTTCGTTTTGGATATTTTTCCTTTATTCTTTTGGTTGCGGTATCACTCACGGGGAATTGTGAACTTTTACTGACCATACCAAGGAGAATGCAAAGAAGCCACGCCGAACTTTGCTGGGTCTGGAGACCGCGCTAGCTGTGAAAGCAGACGGGCAGATAGGAACGTCAGATTGGGTGAGTCGCCTACCCCATTTTGCATTCTGCGATTGGGACTCCCTCATCGTAAATACCTGCGGCGTGTTTTTGTTTACATGTACATCCATACAGCTACGCAATGCCAGGCTAGGCTCACCTCAATCTTAAAACAAGTGTTACGAACAAGTTGACAGGTAACAAATAGGGCTCGCGTTCGGGATCTATTTGTTTTGAGCTGGTTTGTATTGTGTATCCTGTGACTGAATATTGTATTTTGTTCGGAATATACTGATCATGATTGACGTCTTTCTATAATAGCCTACATTATCGATGGGAGGTAGGCTACTGTAAACAGTTGTAAATAATTCCAGTGTTGAGTGAATATTTTGGCTGTTGGCTATTTTTGTTTGGTTGTGTTCATGTCAGATATTGAGATAAGTATGAGGGAATTCCAGTCCGCTAACTTCCCCAAACGGGAATTGACACTTGTGACTGGTAACAGTTTAAAAAGCTGAATTGCGCTAGATCGCCGATTATGTGAATGTTTTTCTATCTGCTGAGCTACAAAAAAGGCAGACACCATGGGAAAAACCTCCAGGTTGTAGTAAAATGGAACCGGAGCCATTTGATCATGAGACGCGAATCGTTGTGACGAAAATATAGATGGAGAAAGAGCGTAAAAACGGGCTCATATTAGCGAATTAGCTGTATGGATGTGCATGTAAACAAAAACACGCCGCAGGTATTTACGATGAGGGAGTCCCAATCGCAGAATGCAAAATGGGGTAGGCGACTCACCCAATCTGACGTTCCTATCTGCCCGTCTGCTTTCACAGCTAGCGCGGTCTCCAGACCCAGCAAAGTTCGGCGTGGCTTCTTTGCATTCTCCTTGGTATGGTCAGTAAAAGTTCACAATTCCCCGTGAGTGATACCGCAACCAAAAGAATAAAGGAAAAATATCCAAAACGAAAATAGCGTGACCAGAAAACCTCCACTCTGGAGGGACGTCCCTGAATACATTTAACAAAGTCCACAAAACCCAAGGTTTCTAAAACCTTCTGAAACCACAGACTCAATTCCTGATGATCGACAACGTTTATGCACTCCCGAAATTAAACACCAAGTATAAGCGAGGAAAAACTAAACTGCGTTTGATCGTTGAGCAAATAAAATTGGCTAGGATTTTGAGCGCATAAGACCGATTATTCTTTTAGAAGAGTTTAAATATTGTGTTTTGTTGGATATTAAAACTGATTTAAACGAACGTAAAGTCAACAATCTGAGGAGAGCTTCCGCTATTGCTGGTGACTATGAATTGACCCACAAATCGAGTTTTGCCCGAGATAAATCCTTAAGCCCTGAGTGGACGCAGAAATTCCCCAATTGTCGCTGTGTCTCCTGGAAAACGTTCCCGGCGTGCTATCACCACACACACATATCAACCGAATGGTTCCACGGTATGGCAGGTAGCCCGGTGTGCCATTATTGTAAGAGAAGTGGGCACATAAAGAGTGCTGGAGACTGCAGGAAAGAAGCCAAAGTAAACCTGTCGCTCCTAGTCGTAGGGTGAAGTCTGTTATCCCTGCAGGCAGGTGAGCAGTTGATGCCCAGATGAGCAGGTGTCACGGAGCAGGTGAACAGTAACACACCACTTGCAGCAGTCGTCTGCTGTAGAAGAGGCCTTGTTTCAAACATTGTTTGCATTTCCACAGCATGTTGTTCCATCCCGCCTGTACTTTGTGCTTGAGAATCTTTAATACACTTTCCCCCGTGTCTTATTGACTAGCTCAGTCTACTCTTGGTCTTGCAGAGAAAACGTCCACCCTGCCAGCTTGAGGCAGTAGCAGTCAGAGGGAGTCGCTGGTGATGAACTTTGACCTTGACGGGGAGTGCGTGGACTGAGATCTGCAGACAACCCCACAGTGGATCGCTGTATCTGAGCTGGGCCTGCTAACCCTCCACTTCAGGCAGTCTCCTGAGACTGCGGACAAGGTAGGCCTCCTCATCCCCCACACTAGAGTATCCCCAACGGCCGTGTTGGGCTGAGACTCTGCCTTTAAGGTGTTATGTTGCCGTCCCCCTCTTTGTGTTGATTTTATGACATCGCAATTTTAAGTGTGGCAGACAAGACTGTTGTGCATTTCCCCAGTGGAGCAACGTGCAACAGTCTTGGAAAATTGTGATGTGATAAAATGTAGAGAAAGAAGACGGGGGAGGCAACTGAACACCTTAAAGGCAGAGTCTCAGCCCAACACGGCCGGGTGGTGACCCTGGGACCCCAATAAACAATTATCCCCCAAAAAAAGAAAAAAATCTAAATGTAAAACTCAGTAGTGGCATAAGCCCAGATTTCAGCTCTGTGAAGTTTCGGAGGGGACCGCAGCGTCCACACCCCCTTCTTTCACACCCACATCAGTCACGCCACTCACACATCTCCCCCCACCCTGGGGACCTCCTGTTGCTCAGGACGGGCACGTGGATTCGAACCGCCAACCTCCTGCATCGTAATCTGGAGCTCTACCACCTGCACCACAGAGTCCTTCACAAGAATGTTCTGTCTTTCAGCCAATTTAAACGCTACACCTGACAAAACCTGAGCAAAGAGAAAGGAGGCAGTTGGGGCCCTGAACCCCAAACATCAGCTTTAGGAGACGGCGATCATTCCCCTGCACCACGGCTCCTTTATGTGTGTTCTCTGCTCCTTCTCATGTATTATAGGGAATTAAGGCCAGACCTTATAAATGCAAGATAAAGAGAATGGAAGTGACAGGGCTTGAACCCCAAACATCAGCTTTAGGAGACAGCGATCATTCCCCTGCACCACAGCTCCTTTACCTGTGTTTTTTGCTCCTTCTCATGTATTATAGGGAATTAAGGCCAGACCTTATAAATGCAAGATAAAGAGAATGGAAGTGACGGGGCTTGAACCCCAAACATCAGCTTTAGGAGACAGCGATCATTCCCCTGCACCACAGCTCCTTTACCGATGTTCTCTGCTCCTTCTCATGTATTATAGGGAATTAAGGCCAGACCTTATTAATGCAAGATAAAGAGAATGGAAGTGACGGGGCTTGAACCCCAAACATCAGCTTTAGGAGACAGCAATCATTCCCCTGCACCATGGCTCCTTTACCTGTGTTCTCTGCTCCTTCTCATGTATTATAGGGAATTAAGGCCAGACCTTATAAATGCAAGATAAAGAGAATGGAAGTGATGGGGCTTGAACCCCAAAACATCAGCTTCAGGAGACGGCTGTAATTCTCCTGCACCACAGCCCCCTCTGCTCTTTGGCTTGTCTACCAGTGAAGGTAAGGCGAGACCTCGTATACACAACAAAAATAGAAGGGAAGTGCTGGGGCTTGAACCCCAAACATCAGCTTTGGGAGAGGGCGATCATTCACCTACACCACAGTCATCTCCTTTCTGCTCTATTGTCTCTTAGCAAGGTTAAGGTCAGACCTCCTGAACGCAAGTAAAATAGAACAGTAAATTCCTCAACGCCAACAACAACTTATTTGTGATTTTATGCAAGGCAGCAGACAAATGGTGAGTAAGATTTTGTACAAGCTGGAAATGGATAACATGAAAATTATGACTATAAAATGGGAGTATCCTTAAGAGAAAGAGAACGATGCTCTAAAGTTTAATGAAGATCAAATCAAAAAACATAAAGATGAATGAAATGCTTTGTGACTGTAAAGACAAGTGTATTATGGACCGAGATCATAGGAGACCCTTTTTGTAACCCTTAGCACGTGGATAATAAAATTATGACTATAAAATGGGAGTATCCTTAAGAGTGAACGATGCTCTAAAGTTTAATGAAGATCAAATCAAAAGATGAATGAAATGCTTTGTGATGTAAAGAATTTACTAACTGTTTACTATTAAAATTTACTAACTGTTTACTATAAAAGTATGGCAGATTCAAAAACGCAAAAACAGGCAGTCACCCAAAAAACTGGTCATACACAAGAATACAGTACTATCTCTCCAACTCAAACACTCCTCTCAGACAACCAACACTTCTCCTCCTCCCCCCACACTCTGCTCAGGTGTGGGCACTCTTTCATTAGGCCTTAACCAGGTGATTGAAGCCAGGTGTGGGAACTCTTTAATGAAGCCTTAACCAGGTGATTGAAGCCAGGTGTGGGCACGTGGCTTGGATGCAGTGGAAGGGGGAGGAGCCACCGCTAGATGAAGTTCGCTCCGTGTCCTGGAGCTTCGCCTCTTGACAGCTTCTTAGTATCCCCCCCTTCGCCCCCTTCCCCCTGCGCACGTGGGATGACTAGTCCCTGAGGTCAGGGTTTAAGCCCCAGCTCTTCTGTTTCTGTTGCGTTTACGAGGTCTCTCCTTAAGTTCTTGGCAGGACAAAGCAATGAACCAAGGAAGCTGTGGTGCAAGTGAATGATTGCTGCCTCCTGACGCTGAGGTTTGGGTTTCAAGCCTTTCCTTTCTCTTTGCACAGGTTTGATCCATTGTGCTGTTTAAGTAAACTGAAAGACAGAGGATAAGTGTGAGGGTGTCCGTGGCGCAGATGGTAGAGCCGCTCCGGAGATTGGCCCCTGAAGGTCCACGGTTTGAATCCATGCGTTGGCCCTGAGCAACAGGTGGTCCCCAGGGTGAAGGGGAGGTGTGAAAGAAGGGGGGGGAATGCTGTGGGTTTTAAGTTATTAAAACTGGGGTTTTTGATATGAGGACTTCCGTGTACAGTGAATCAAAACAGTTGAGTTGTTTTGGTTCGCTCAATCAATCATCTTTTAACAGAACAGAACAAGATTATAAAATGGCTGTGTGTGTAATCTCATTTTCTCCCCTAAACAAGATGAAACAGTTTGTTTTGTTTGCTCTAAGAAGTCATTAAATCGAAAACCCCAGCTTTGAGACCTCTGAACTTTCAGGGGGTGCCGACAGCATTCCCCTCTCCCTTCACCCTGGGGACCTCCTGTTGCTCGGGACCGAGGCACACAGATTCAAACCGGGGACCTCCAGCCCATATGTCTGGAACTCTAGTATCTGAGCCACAGACACCCTCACACTGATCCTCTGTCTTTCAGCTTACTTAAACAGCATAACTGATCAAACCTGTGCAAACAGAAAGGAGCAAGAGATGGGCTTGAACCCTAAACCTCAGCGTCAGGTTGAGGTTTAGGGCAGTATTGAACATGAAAGCAGTGGTGATGACAATTAGTGGTAATGGGGTCTGAAGAGGTGGGTTTTGAGTCTCTTTGCCAGTGATTCTATGGTCCTGACCGAGTGCGGAAGATCGTTGTGTGTGACAAATAACATTGATAGCATCCCTATCACTGTGTGGATTGGTGTTGACCATGAGAGAGTTTGCCACGGACAGGGCCAGAACCAAGACGTATGTTTCTGTGGTGAAAGTCGATGCCTTTTGATGGAGGAAAGGCTGGAAATGAATCATCCTGACCTGCCCAGAGATGGCAATGTTTGCTAAACACTCTCTCTTACTCAGGGGCTGGAGGCAAATTGACTTAGGAGCTGGAGCATAAACAGGCAGATCTCATAGATCAGGATCCTGTGTCATCGACATTCACGTTTTCGGCCTCCTAAAATGGTGTTGACTGTGCGTTCCTTAGCAATACTGGGTGACTGTGTTCATCCAAAGGTCAGCTACAGGTGCTGGGCAGAACAAGTACAACACACTGCTAAAATGCTCCCAAAGTGTTTTTTAATTTTTTATTTCCCCAATTTGGAAGCCAATTATACCCTCTATATATTTTGATTAACCCTCCCCCACAAACTCACCGAATGTCTCTACGGGGCAAGCTACTCTCCTTCGAGACGAAACTCACCGTCCTCCTTTCTGGAGACACCCTTACGTGCTTCACAGCACGTTCGTGCCGACCACCCTCCCCCCTCCCTCAGGAGCGGACAGCCAAACGCCGCCCCCGATCGGGGCTAACAACCAGGGACGGTCTGGCACAGATGGGTTTCGAACCACGTCCCTGATAGGCAGCACACAATCAAAGTGTTTTTAATTCTAGGATATTATTATTTTGAATTCTTCGACCCGGCGGGATCTTTGTCAGGCTGGTTTCCTTCACATATATCCACAGCTGTTGTGAATGTTTCTGAAAAGCCCTGAAATCAGTATCAATAAAGTAAAATACAGCACAAAACCTTTTTGCAGTTCTTTTCAGGTAAGCAGACATGAGAACATGTCCAATGTCAGGGCGATAATACTGAATGGATCGACGCAACTAGTTGGTTCCTGTTTAAATGTTGAAATGCATGATGTGAGGTCTAAAGCATGTGAAGTTATTCATCAAAATGACACATTAAAGCAGCCCGCCTCTTCAGCACACACGTCCTGCTCTTTAATCTGGGACTTCCACATAGCCTGTCACAGGCCCAGACAGTCTTAGATTAATTATGAGGAAAATAGAGGTCTCTCTTTCTTGCTGTGTCTCTCTGTCTTCCTCTCTTTCTTACACGCACGCACGCACACACACACACACACACACACACACACACACACACACACACACACACACACACACACACACACACACAGACGGAAACATACCCACACACACTCATACAAAGATTTACACTAGATAAATACACATACATACACAAAAAAACTAATTTAGACACAGAAACATAGACTTACAATCATGCAGAGA